>CM076570.1:548123113-548525880 GCA_034641835.2 Pinus albicaulis
TGTGTTGGGAAAAATACTAAGAGGGGGGGGGTGAATCAGTATTTACTGCATAATCAAAACTTTCACTTTTTCCTGCTTCTAAAAGGCATACGCTACTTTCCTGAACCAGACTTGCGTATATACGCGGATCCCCTTTATGAAACTAGCGTATACACAGAGATTTAGATAAGTCATTAAATCTTCACTTAAACCATTCCATCATTTATTTATCAGATATTCAATAAGCAGTAAACATGTGCAGTAAGAACAGAATAACCATCACACAAAGCATCACACATGAACACCAGGATTTTTAGGTGGAAACCCAAATCGGGAGAAAACCACCGCTGCAGTTGCTCAGCCTCCAATATTTTATTATAGAGAAAACATCTTACAACATATGTGCTGGCGCAGACTTGACCAGCACGCAGGCACCCACCTGCGCTCGTTTACCAGCCTCTCCTGGAAGGGAGCTCCAACCCCCTGACTCGTTTACCAGCCTCTCCTGGAAGGGAGCTACGACCCCACGATCTCGTTTACCAGCCTCACCTGGAAGGGAGCTACGACCCCCTGACTGAAGGCTACAACCCTCAGCACCACCTTGGACCACGTTTCATCAATTTTCACACTGGATCCAACAACTTCAATAGAACACAACTTGCAGGCCACATTTCATCATATTTTCATACTGGACCCTTTCCATACTTTTAAGCTCAAACATACATCATCAACAGATACATATCAACACAGATCAGATAGCAGAAACACAGCAGAACAGATCAGATATTTCATACCCCTTGCTTCAGCAAACCCTAGTTTGCATACGCGCTTTTACTTCACTGATGTCGCGTATATACGCGCTTCCGTCCACACAAACCAGCGTATACCTCAGTGTATATTTTATTGCGCATACGCACTTTCTCTTCAGCGAAGCTGCGTATATACGCACTTCCTCCACGGCGAAGTAGCGTATAGATCTTCAATCATTACAGAGCAACATACTTCATCAGATCAGACATTCAGCTCAGATTCAACCCTTTACTTCAGACAGATGTTCGCCTAGATGTTCGCCTCATCACAGATCTAGGCCTTCCATAAGCAGATCTAGCAAATACAAGTGCAATTCAGATCTAGATCCCCTTCTTCATCATTGGTGCATCATACATTCAGATTTATCATTCAAGTGTAACCCTTTCCATTCAGATATACTTCAGAGAGAAGTATTCATTCAAGCTCAGACATCTTGCACCCCCACTCATGATTTGCACAATGAATTTCTTCTCCTTATATATGTTTATCCTTTGTCAATACCATGAGCCCCTTTTTCAATACCACGGGCACCAATACCATGAGCCTTCAATACCACGGGCGCCTTCTTCAATACCATGAGCCAAACCAATACCATGAGCCTTCAATACCATGGGCCCCTAGATTTGCACTTTTTGAGCGCTTTAGCCCATACGCGACTTGGCACGTTCTTTTCCGCGTGCATACGCGATTTCCCCTAGGTCAATCCGCGTATACCAAGAGACATACTCTTTTTCATCATACTTTATACTTTGAGTACATTCTGAATTCCTTTCTTCAGATACATCAGATTTCCTTCATCAAGGTTCAATCATTACAGAGCAACATACTTCATCAGATCAGATATTCAGTTCAGATCTACCCTTTTGCTTCAGACAGATGTTCGCCTAGATGCTTGCCTCATCACAGATCTAAGCCTTCCATAATCAGATCTAGCAAATACAAGAGCAATTGAGATCTAGATCCCCTTCTTCATCATTGGTGCATCATACATTCAGATTTATCATTCAAGTGTAACCCTTTCCATTCAGATATACTTCAGAGAGAAGTATTCATTCAAGCTCAGACATCTTGCACCCACACTCATGATTTGCACAATGAATTTATTCTCCTTATATAGGTTTATCCTTTTTCAATACCATGAGCCCCTTTTTCAATACCATGGGCCAAAACAATACCATGAGCCCAAAACTACCTGGACGGGGTCAATTAGGCGGATCATTACCCAATACCATGGGTCAATACCATGGTGGTTACCCTTGGTTTTGCACTTTTTGAGCGCTTTAGCCCATACGCGACTTGGCACGTTCTTTTCCGCATGCATACGCGACTTCCCCTAGGCCAATCCGCGTATACCAAGAGACATACTCTTTTTCATCATACTTTGAGTACATTCTGAAATCCTTTCTTCATAGCCTTCTGTACATACTGTAGAAACATCATATTTTCTTCATCAGGAACACATTCTCTTAAGCCCAACTTCATCAAGTAAGTTTTCATCATCTTCATCAAGTGGGTTTCCTTTCAAGGACACCACTCAACAACATATCACATCAGATTTACATCATTTACCAAGTCCATCAAGTCAAGCATAACTTCATCAGGTGGATTGCCATCAAGGACAACACATGTCAACAGTCACATGTCTTCATCTTCATTCAGTGGGTTGCCATCAAGGACAACACTCTGCATCATATTTCCAACAATCTCCCCCTTTGGAGTTGATGGAAACCACGATGGTGTTTGGTTACCACAGCAGATAGATACCATGTCACTCTCCCAAAAATTTCACTCTCCCAAATATTTGACATCATTATCTTCTCTTCATTCAAACACCATGTCACTCTCCCCCTTTGACATCAAGGGCAAAGGGCGGATGAAAAACCAACACTCTCCTCCTTATGTGGAAGAAACATTCTGCAGATCTGATATGTGTTGAAGTGGCCAAGCTCCCCCTGAGTTCATGCTGAATCTTCAAACAGATTTGTCAATGAAGTACATGACTCTATGAACTTCCTATCACCAAAGACTCATACTTACATCCAATATCCAACCAAGTGGATTTACATATAAGACTCAAGTACCCAACCAAGTGGGTTTACAAAATTTGACTTAGCTACCCAACCAAGTGGGTTTACAAAAAGACAAGTCCTTACATGACTGAATATTACAATTTTTACATCATGGGTCTCAACAAGACCTTTTCACCAAAATATAAATATGACCATTTATGACCAACACCAGAAAGTCCTCAAGAAAGAGAAAATATTTTAGAACCATAATAATGCCAACACTGCATTATACTCAGCAAAGCTAATGCTCCCCCTGAATCTGTGCAACCAAGCAATCTTTCCAAATGACTAAGGCTCCCCCTTAGTTTGTGCATCCTGAAAACTTCCACCAACAAATCATCAAGGCATCTTCATCAAAACATTAGAAACAGAATTATGAGAACTGAAATACCACCAGAGATACCAAATAGTATCAGAGATACCAAACAGCACAGCAGTTGTGCTGAAGAGAGCTGAACCAACCAAAAATTGTCAGCAACCAACCATACGCGGTTTTCTGTGCAGGAACTCGCGTATATACGCGAATGTGTTTCAGAAAACCCGCGTATCCACTACCATATTCTAAAAATTATGCAGATTTGTTCTTTTGACTGGCAGAGAACACTCCCAGCTTCTGTCTTAGATATTCGAACGCTTCCCTGGGCAGAGGTTTGGTAAAGATATCAGCAACTTGTTCTTTGGAGGGAACATACTCTAACTTCACCTTTTGTTCAAGTACTTGTTCACGTAAGAAATGATACTTGATGGGAATGTGCTTGGTCTTCGAATGCATAACAGGATTCTTTGAGATATTGATGGCACTTGTATTATCACACATAATGGAGATAGGAGTTGCACATTTGATTTGAAAATCTTGCAAAGTTTGCATCATCCATAGGAGTTGAGTGCAACAAGATGCGACAGCTACATACTCTGCTTCAGCTGTTGCTAAGGCAATAGAATTTTGCTTCTTGCTGAACCAAGATACTAACCGGGGTCCCATATAGAATGCACCACCACTAGTGCTTTTTCGGTCATCAACACTTCCAGCCCAATCTGCATCAGTGTAAGCATGAAGAGTAAGATCAACATTCTTTGGATACCACAGACCATAGTCTTGAGTTCCTTGTAGATATTTGAAAATTCTTTTCACAGCCTGAAGGTGAGACTCTTTTGGATTGGCTTGGAATCGTCCAACAATCCCAACTGCATGCATAATGTTTGGTCTAGTCCCAGTGAGATAAAGTAGACTTCCTATCATTGATCTGTAATCTGGTTGATTCACCGTGGGAGAATCATCATGAGAGCTGAGATTGCATCCGGTTATCATTGGAGTGCTTACAGGTTTGCATTCTTCCATGCCATACTTCTTCAGAATTTGCTTAAGATATTTTTCTTATGATAGGAATATACCATTTGTAGATTGATGCACTTGCAAGCCAAGAAAGAAAGTTAGTTCCCCAAGCAAAGACATTTCAAATTCTTGCTGCATGACAGAAGCAAATTTCTGACTCATAGATTCTTCGTTACTCCCAAAAATGATATCATCAACATATACAACCACAATCAATAGTTTATCATTTTCAACTTTTGTGTATAAGTTGCTATCAGCAGATCCCTTTGAAAATCCTCGTTGATGAAGATATTTGTCAAGACGATAGTACCAAGCCCTTGGAGCTTGTTTGAGACCATATAGAGCCTTTTTAAGTCTACAAACAAGATTTGCATCATTTCCCAAAATGAATCCTTCTGGTTGTTCTATATATACTTCTTCTTCTAGATCACCATTAAGAAAAGCAGATTTGCCATCCATTTGATAAACTTTGATTTGTTGATAACTTGAGAAAGCAAGGAACATTCTGATGGCTTCAAGTCTAGCTACGGGAGCAAAAGTTTCTTCAAAGTCTATACCTTCTTGTTGAGTATACCCTTTGCAAACCAGTCTAGCTTTGTTTCTTACAACATCCCCATTATCATTTAACTTGTTCTTGAAAATCCATTTAGTTCCAATGATATTTTTATCATGAGGTCTTGGAACCAAATCCCAAGTGTCGTTCTTCTCAATTTGAACAAGTTCTTCATCCATGGCTTGCCTCCAACATTCATATTTGCTAGCTTCATTGACATTGTGTGGTTCAATTGTGGATAGAAGTGCCAAATGATTAGAAGATCCCATAAGAGTTCTCCTTGTTCGTACACCAGATTCCTTGTCACCCAAAATTTGAGATTCAGGATGATTCTTTTGAACATATCTGGATGGAGCTTTTTCAGACAGATCATCTTCAGGTTCTTCATTGGATCCACTGTCTACATCATTGCTATCTGATGTAGAAGGCCATATGTCGCTATCATCTTCATTGGATGTTTGTTTTTCTTCTTTAGGAGCTGCAGGAGACTCATCAATAACAACATCAATACATTCAACAACCTTTCGAAGCCTTTTATTGTAACATGTGAAAGCTTTGCTTGATGATGAGTAACCAAGAAATATCCCTTCATCTGATCTCGGTTCAAACTTGCCAAGCTTTTCATCATTATTTTTGATAAAGCATTTACTTCCAAAAACCTTAAAATGCTTCACAGTGGGAGAATTACCATACCAGAGTTCATATGGAGTTTTGTCACTATTTACCCGAACATGAGCTTTATTGAGAATGTTAACTGCTGTATGTGCTGCTTCACTCCAGAACATGTCAGGAACATCAGAATCAGCAAGCATAGCTCTAGCCATTTGAACAATTGTTCTATTCATTCTTTCTGCTACACCATTTTGTTGTGGAGTGCCTGCTACAGAGAACTGTCTTTTAATGCCATGTTGTTCACAAAATTCAAAGAATTCATTTGATGAATATTCTCCTCCTCGATCAGATCTAAGACACTTCATTTCTAGATCTAATTCATTTTCTACCAATGCTTTGAAGTTCTGAAATTTTTCAAGTGCTTGATCTTTGTGTTTAATGAACCTGATCCAACACATTCTAGAGTAGTCATCAATAAATAAGATATAGTATTCTTCCCCACGTAATGACTTTTTCCTCATAGGTCCACAGATATCAGTATGAATGAGTTCAAGAGGCTTACTTGATGATCCTTCTTTGGCATTAAATCATACTCTGGTCTGCTTACCAAATTGACAAGATTTGCATATGATACTTTCAGGAAGATTGACTTTGGGAAGATCACGAACAGCTTGAAGTCTGCTTGCTTTGTTGATTTGAGAGAAACTCAGATGCCCCAGCCTTCTATGCCATAGCCAATTTTCTGAAGACTTGCTCAAGTAACATTGATCTATGCCGTTTAGTACATACAAGTTGCTTGGATTTCTTTTTCCTTTTATAATGATTTTACCTGTATCAAGATCACGAACCATACATTCTTTGGAACTACAGCAGGAGTATCATTTCCAAATGTAACTTTCTTCCACGTATCGTCTATACATTCATACCAAGACTTTGCAGATATGCTTTTGTACGTACTTTCCGGTATCGATTTCTTCCATTGAATTCAGATCTTGCTGTACATTGTCTTCTTGACTTCCCATTGCGACGGATCTCCTTTAAGCGATCAAGCTTCTTCACAAGGACCTCCTCTGATACCAATTGTTGGGAAAAATACTGAGAGGGGGGGGGGTGAATCAGTATTTACTGCATATTCAAAACTTTCACTTTTTCTTGCTTCTAAAATGCATACGCTACTTTCCTGAACCAGACTTGCGTATATACGCGGATACCCTTTACGAAACTCGCGTATACACATATATCTATTTATGTCATTAATTCTTCACTTAAATCATTCCTTCATTTATTCATCAGATATTCAATAAGCAGTAAACATGTGCAGTAAGAACAGAATAAATCATCACACAAAGCATCACACATGAACACCAGGATTTTTAGGTGGAAACCCAAGTCGGGAGAAAACCACCGCTGCAGTTGCTCAGCCTTCAATATTTTATTATAGATAAAACATCTTACAACATATGTGCTGGTGCAGACTCTGCCAGCACGCAGGCACCCACCTGCGCTCGTTTACCAGCCTCTCCTGGAAGGGAGCTCCAACCCCCTGACTCGTTTACCAGCCTCTCCTGGAAGGGAGCTACGACCCCGTGATCTCGTTTACCAGCCTCACCTGGAAGGGAGCTACAACCCCCTGACTGAAGGCTACAACCCTCAGCACCACCTTGGACCACGTTTCATCAATTTTCACACTGGATCCAACCACTTCAATAGAACACAACTTGCAGGCCACAATTCATCATATTTCCAGACCGAACCCTTTCCATAATTTTAAGCACAAACATACATCATCAACAGATACATATCAACACAGATCAGATAGCAGAACAGATCAGATATTTCATACCCCTTGCTTCAGCAAACCCTAGTTTGCATACGCGCTTTTACTTCACTGATGTCGCGTATATACGCGCTTCCGTCCACACAAACCAGCGTATACCTCAGTGTATATTTTATTGCGCATACGCGCTTTCTCTTCGCTGAAGCTGCGTATATACGCACTTCCTCCGCGGAGAAGTAGCGTATAGATCTTCAATCATTACAGAGCAACATACTTCATCAGATCAGATATTCAGTTCAGATCTACCCTTTTGCTTCAGACAGATGTTCGCCTAGATGCTCGCCTCATCACAGATCTAAGTCTTCCATAATCAGATCTAACAAATACAAGAGAAATTCAGATCTAGATCCCCTTCTTCATCATTGGTGCATCATACAATCAGATTTATCATTCAAGTGTAACCCTTTCCATTCAGATATACTTCAGAGAGAAGTATTCATTCAAGCTCAGACATCTTGCACCCACACACACATTTTGCACAATGAATTTCTTCTCCTTATATAGGTTTATCCTTTTTCAATACCATGAGCCCCTTTTTCAATACCATGGGCCAAAGCAATACCATGAGCCCAAAACTACCTGGACGGGGTCAATTAGGCGGATTATTACCCAATACAATGGGTCAATACCATGGTGGTTACCCTTGGTTTTGCACTTTTTGAGCGCTTTAGCCCATACGCGACTTGGCACGTTCTTTTCCGCGTGCATACGTGACTTTCCCTAGGCCAATCCGCGTATACCTAGAGACATACTCTTTTTCATCATAGAATCTAGCACATGCTGAAATCCTTTCTTCATTGCCTTCTGTACTCACTGTAGATACATCAGATTTCCTTCATCAAGGACATATTCTATCAAGCACAACTTCATCAAGTAAGTTTTCATCATCTTCATCAAGTGGGTTTCCTTTCAAGGACAACACTCAACATCATATCGCATCAGATTTACATCATTTACCAAGTCCACTAAGCCAAGCATAACTTCATCGTGGATTAAGACTACATTTAACACATGTCAACAATACATGTACCATTTTTCATCCAAAGGGGCTGCCACTGTTAACAACACTCTGCATCATATTTCCAACAAGTATTTGTCACCAGTGTGTTTTTCAAACAGTTTGAGTGAGAATATTTGATGAGTTGTAAGGCCTTATGTCTCAACGAAAATGTTAAATTTAGAGTGATGAAAGCATTGAACATGCCCTTGCAACAAATGAAAAAACTAAGGGAAGGAGTACTTATGATCAACCAATACTAGACCCATGGAACATATATTCAATCAACGTATAGATGCAAAGATGATGGGAGTTTAGTCATCAACCAAGACAAGGGTGGTGGAGGAAAGGATACAAAATTTTTCAAGAATGAAGATGCAAGAGGGAGAACTTAAAAGTATGTTAAAGGATGTTTTAATTGTTGCAAATTAGGGCATTTTGAAAAGGATTGTAATAAAAAAATGTGTTTAAACTCATGAAGTAATATGTGCTACCGAACCATGTGCCACAAATATCTTACTTTAGAAAATCTTAGACTGTATCCACTACCTTAAAATGAAATATGTTAGAATATTGTTGCATGGGATAGATTTGAGGTTAAAATGGATTTTTTTAGTTTAAATAACAGACCTTTTTCTTTTTCTTGAACATGTTATTTCATTTGTCAGTGAAATGAGAGATGGTCCCTAATTTTAATTGGCTCCCATGAGAATAAGAGTTCAGTGTGATGTAAAAGAGTATATAATATTGTCCATCCTCTTGTATTATCTAACTTGTTGTAAGGGATTTGACATGTGGCTAGATTAAGCCAGAATCACGATTATATGAGGGTAATTAGTTGGGATTGATCCAAAATGACCATATTATGACTCCTTACAGCAATGTGTTGACTCTATTCAATAAAATATTTAGTGAGCCACAGTTAAGTGCCTTTACGTATTTTATTGAATAGAAAAAACTAATAGGGTGACCTACATTGACACATGGCATGTACAAAGTCAGTAGGTGGATATTCAATCAATAAGTGATATGAGAAGAGATTGAGCAAGATAATAACTGAACCTAGCTCACATAAATCCTTCAGTGATGGATGTGATATTCTAAACTTTGAATGAATGTGCATGGATGATGAGGTTCTTAAAACACAAAGAAGACATCTCCTCATTAGTTCCATGTTACCTCTTACTAATGCCACATGCAGTGTTACACTTAGGATGTGTCATGTGGCCTTTTTAATTGTAATGTTACATGCAGAGTGTTATGATTACAATTTGTCAACTAATTTTATCTATTCCCTTTATTGTAGGGATGAGGTGGAATTATTAAAGTGCTCTCTAATATGAACTGAAACTGTGATTTTATTCGAGGCTGTATTATCAATTATTTATGTATCATATGTACATTTCATTGTAACTTTTGGGATCTTGAGGCTGGTATTGGTAGCTTTAGATTTTTAGCTTCAACCAGACATACAACCTATTACATTTTATTTGAGTTTTTGTTTGCCTTCAATGATGGTAATTGTATCTATGTCTCATTCATGTTGTATTTATATGCAATTAATTTTTTTTTGAAATGTTTCATAGGTGTATGATGTAACCAAATTTTTGGAGGACCATCCTGGTGGAGGTGAAGTGTTGATCTCAACAACTAGTATTTTATCCTTTCTAAAATCACTGGTCGTAAATGCTATTTCCTATTAAAATAAGAATCATATTTACAAGACAAAATGTATCTCTAAGTGATAGATTTGCATGCCATAGAAGTGTTACTGAGCATACGATTTATTTTTATCAAGGTATTGTTGAATGCAATCCCAAAGGAATGGTTATGAAGTAGATCACCTAGTTGCAGCAGCTTAGCTAAAGGATTACTTTCACAAGCCCACTTTCTCTTGTTGATAGGAAACATCTATCAAAAAATTATGTTTAGTGTAGTTAAAAAGAACTGAACTTAGCATACCCCTTGCACGCATGCAAGTAAGCTCTATATTTTGTTATCTATACTCTACTTATTAGATGACAAAATCGAACCTTTACTACATGATTTCTTTGCTAGTGCATGCATGCATCTTTGCTTTATAACTAATAGGTTGTTGCCTATTAAATCTCTCTATAAGGATCACCAACAGATCATCTATCTACTTGACCCCTTAGCTATTTGCGTGGTGTGAGATATATAACATATATGCGCATAGCACCTAATTATTTATCACATATCATTTTTGATAGCCATCTAACCTTATGGCTTCCATTTTGAAAATTTGAAGCATATTCCAATTTCCCACAGAGAGAGCAGGGCACTAAACAACCTGGGGTGTGGGATATCTCCTATACTTTGAAGTTTGTATGTATAATGAGCTATAATAATTTAAAACATCAAAAGAGCCAATGTGTTGGAGAAGCTACCTATTGGAGAAGCTCAAACTTGGATATGTGGCAGCCAACGTGTGAACAGTCTTGTAGCTTGCCTTTGTTGTGGACTGTCACCTCCAGAAGCTCTGACAATAAAAAATGAACAGGAAGGCTTGGACTGGCAATGACCTAACTCAAGGTTTAGTGGAGAGGGCTCGGTGTAGTGATAGACTTTAAGAACATAGTACTATGAAGCTCGGATAGTCAATAGTAAGGCTTTAATCCATGTCTTATAAACTTGTGAAAGCTCAAAAGCTCAGGCTATTAGCAAGTGAATAGGTATTTGTGGTAGCTCATATTAGTAGTGCAACTATTTGTGGAGAAGACCCCAGACTAGTGAAAAAACATTGTTGGAGGGTCAAATTAGTAACTTACCTATGGAATTGACCTTCCTTCAAAACCTAAAAGAGCTCAAACCTTGAGAACTATTGCCTTAGCGTAGGTTTGAGAACAATTTCCTTAGCCCATACTTGTAGTTTAGAATGAATAATAGTAATATATTCATTGGTATGTGGAACACCCACATGGAAGATAACATATAATTTTTATTTGGTTCATGATGTTGTGGCACTGAAGTAGAATGATGTGGCACACCTATGTGGTAGATGGTGTATCATCATGACATGGATCATTGGTAATGTGGTGATGACATGGTGAAAACATTGCACTAACATGGCACTAACATATAAAGGAAGTGGAAGGTGATGTGGAGCTGGGTATTAACCTATTGTTATACAAGGATGTTGAGGAATTGATTCTGAGAAATTTGGAATCCAGTATTTTTCCTATCTCCCAATACTAATAGAACCTAAAAAATTTCAGTTGAAAAAATCATTGGACTATCAACTTTCTCTCAGTATCATAGACTCGAGACTTATTATTGGATGAGATAGTCATATCTGTACTCAAAACTAATAGATTAGAATCTTCAGAATCAGTTGTAGATCCAATTTTTTGGCCTTTTCAAAAATCCTTGGAAGATGAAGATATAGAGGTCACAAAACTTGAGTTTATAGTTAGGTTATCCTCAATTATAGTTGAATAGATGGTCTGTATCCCAAGTGCTTGTGAAAATAGCCTCTGGGCAGCTCTTCCAGGAATGTGTGCATTTACATCCTTGTCATTGATGAAATATTTTGAGGATGAACTCTTAGTGCCTTATTGATATAAGGTCGATCCACCTCAGCCCTTAAATAATTTTCCTTAGGTCTCAAATGAGATGTCAAGTAAGTGCTTCTCCTGTATAACTTCACCTGAATCTGAAACATGGCAGGCATTCTTGTTTGAAGGAATACCTATAAGAAAAATTTCCACATCCACAACATTGTTGCTTCCAATTTCACATCTTGTTGATAAGTCTGAAGCACCTTTAGAAGTACAATTTGAAAATGGACGCCCTAATTCCTGGGTAGACATTCACTTAGCTGCTGTTGCAGTTTTGCATTGAAAAGTGGCTTTTGCAAGCTAAAAAGACATATTTGTAACTTGTGATGAATCGATCAAGGATTTATCTGTAATATTCTTAGCTATAAAAGGAACCTTTGTGTTTGCATATTTATCTGTCATTTTATCATCTGTACAGGGAACCTCCTATTCCAAGTTCCTTCTCATCGTTCTTTTAACTATTGTAGAAGGTGATTTTCCCAATTTGACCTTTGAAGTCTGTGGTGTAATGGCAACATCCTGTAATGTCTAACCCAAGTTTTTATCCTCCGTTTTCACATCTATATATGGATATTTTGTATCCAACACCTTATCCTTTCTTTTGTGATTCGTGCATAAAGCATATACATTCAAGTATTTTTCCATCATTATTTTCATAGTTGTAGCAAGTGTCTGCTCAAAATTGTCCTTTACAAGTTTTGGTGCTACTCTTTATATTTGTGATGATGTATGATTCAAGCATTTTTATGTCATATTCCCATCTGCACATTGAAACTCGGTATTTTTGACCACATCAGGCTCTTAGAAGATGAATCTACCAAGATCATCTTTCCCAAAGCATGAGAAATCATCCTATGAGAAACTACCGGTAGAGTTCTAGGTCTTGGCACTACCTGCTTCTTTGGCTCGTCAATTTATTCAGATGAACTAGGAGAAAAATTATGTTCCCGCGTAGCCATGTAAGAAACTTCCCTCTATTCAAATGATATGGAAGGAAATTGGTCAATTATCTCCTTATGCCGGAAGTCTTGTAATGTCATCTTCCACTTCAGTAATTGACAAGTAGCTTGTGGACTTTGAGTATCAAAGCATCCATATGATACAATCAATTCTTCTGACATTTTTAAAAAATATTATATTGTTAGCATCAGTATTATGATGCTAGCTTATCCAACATTTTTTTTATAAAATATTTTATTTCTGTCGGTACTCTGACGTCAAGTTTTTTTTAAAATTTCATAATGTCATTGGTATTTCAACCTTTTAGCATCGTCGCTCTAGCGACTTTTACTTTTTATAAAAAAATTTGGTTTCCTTGGTCTTCCCACCTTGTAGTATCGTCGCTCTAGTGATGGATATTTTTTTTAAAAATGTTCTTGCCATCGGTATGCCGACGTAGGTTATTGTTGTTCTAGAAATGTTTGGAGGCTTCATACTAGCGACGTTAGGAGGCGTTGGACTAGCGACGCTTGTGCCCATCGGAATTGCGATGATTAATTAAACATCGAAAGTGTGACACCAATATAAAATGTTATAGATATCATCACCATACCCACGTTTAAGCCAAGTGTCGGAAGTCTGATGTTAGGAGAAACCGCATTTTTGCGCACCTCAAAACGTCACTCTTGGGATGCCTATGTGTCGCAAGAGCAACATTTTCACCATCGAAATTTGGGGCAAATGTGCCAGTGTGTCCTGAGGAATCCAATGCTTATTTGTGACATTTCTAACAGAAGGGTAACAAAAATTTGCAGAAGAATAAGAGAATTTTGGAGGAACTTCTGAGGCACTTTTAGGAGTCCAAATCCTCTTCTAAAAGAATGGTCAACTAGCCTTATGTGTCTAGTTTCCAGAAGATATTTAATTTTTCAAGATGACCTATAGGAAGGCCTTCAAAAATCCATTCTCCCAAGGTTACTCCAAAAGCGTAACAAAGGCTTCAAAAATGTGGAAGAACATGAAAAATGAGTGGTTTTTGAGATTTTTATCCAAAATTAAATCTTTTCATGCCATAGGGGTTTGTTGGTGAGGTAAATCCCCTTTACGGACAGAGGCGATCCCACTAGCCCTAGAGTGGGTCTAGCCACAAACAAGACACGCTATAATATTTATTCGTAGTTAACGAATGGACGAAGCTTCGATACATGACTTATCGGAGATCCTATGTTGTTTTTATTGTCAAAAAGAGTGGCTCGCTCCTCGCTCTTGGTTTGACAGATCAATATCCGCTTGCTTTCACACTCAGACACCTACACACACACAAGAAACAACGACGATGTACAAAATACTAATTCACATTCGTAACTATCACTTAGTCGAAGAGGACTAAATCAATTGCATTACATAAACAACATAACACAACGATGGAACCAACACCATAGTCGAGTATATTAATAAATGGAAGGAAGAGTACAACCAAGCTTCAACGTTGTGATCTCCTCCAGCAGGGTTCAAGTAGAGCACGTCTCACAAAGGCTCATCAGGAATTCGGACGGGACTCTCTCTACAGAATTCTCCTTGGTTCTACCTTCTCAATAGAAATTACTCAGCTATAGTATTCTTCTTCCAAGTTAAGCTCCTTGGCTATCTATTCAGCTAGCTTTCATAAAAGGAGAATGCTTATTTATATAGAGGGAGAGGGAGAGGTTAGGATCCCTATAATCATGGAAGGGAGACCTATCTTCAAGGAGTGTTCCATGGGAGGAGGAAAACACTACCTAAAGCGGGAGATCTGTGGTTGATCAACTTATCCACTTCTAGTGACTCATCCCTGAGGTGGTTAGAAGAAAATTTCCACCTCTATTTGTTAAAAAAAATTCCTAAAATAGCTGGCGTGGGCACTACACTGAGACAGAGGGCCAGGTGGTGCGAGCTCTAGTGCAAATCTTCCACATCGGCACGAGGGATGAACTAGCTATCTACGCCAAGGCCAAACATAGGTTTTGTGAGCTTTTTTGAGGAAATGTCCAATAGGAGAGATGATGTCCTTATGAAGAAGGATGAAAAGAAGGTGTTTGTAGAGTATGACACTATTCACAAGTCATGAGAATGATCCTCCACTATGCAAGATGAGGGATTGCAGGGACGGTGACAAAATGTTGTGTAATAGATGCCCTCTAAAGCATGAAGTTCGAGAGATAGGGAGGGGTGAAATTATTTATGAGAACGCGTTTGACCCAAACATTGTTGTCGGAAAACCTGCAAGTACAAATACAACTGATATCTCTGATACATGATATGTTGTATGGGCACAGCCATCCATAATAGAGTACATGAAAGTGAGATATGAGGTGTGGATGCAACCATCCAGTGATAAGGATCAATCAAATAGACCCAGGTATGGTCGCATCCATCCAATCAGAAGATTCATGTAATAATTCATAGTAATCCACAAAGAACCCATAGCCTAGATTTCATCAAAAAAAACCCAGGGTCTTGCACTCCATCCCGACCCGAACAAGGTACAAGTTCGAGCATGCAAATAGACGAGTTGATGTCGAACATGCAGGAACATCGTCTGATTACCAACCAATAATGAGAGCTATTAACAGACACGAGAGAAACTGCTAATAATGATAAATGATCTCAAGGTACAAAAGGTACAATCCACAAAATGTGAACAGTGATCTGGCGTCAGACACCCACAGAATCATCCAATCAAAGGCCAATGATGTAAACCTTGTGATGGATACAAAGAACCTACCATTAAGGCATGCAAGCTCCAAGGTACCTAAAGGGAGTCTCTAGATCAGCTTCCTGGAAATGAGCTGAAGTCGACAGGAAGAGACCTGGTCAAAGGAGGGCGATGATGTTTCCCAAATCATCAACACAAGATAGAGAAACATGATGATTTTCGAATTAATACCAATAGAGAATCAGAGGGAGGTTGATAAATGCATAGGAAAAACTTCTCTTGAAAATATCGCCGGCACGACACTGGATTTGGCAGTATTTGACATCAAGGGATCTGAGGCCATGGTGACAAGGAAAAGAGCATGTGAGTGGTCAAAAGAGATTATCCAAACCCATGGAGGAAAAAAAATGATGAAGTGATATGTCCCCAACCCAACATGAATGCAGACAAGTGCCATGTTTAAGAGTGACATATTGCCGACTAAAGTCTGGTTCCATTTTCCCCCACCATTTCTGGTGAGTACACCAATTATTTTTGTAAATAAGCTTGAAGGGGATAGCATATGCTTGTGATGTAAGTTTTTCCTTCGGAAAAATCCAACCTAGTACATTTTACGAGCCCTAGGAAGGAGGAACTCGAGTAACGTCATAACGACGAAGCCCGATGTCATTAGTTTTTAATGAGTCTGACAAAGGGAGAACTCGACATCTTTTCATGTTTATATATTTTGAAAAGAAAGTGGAAAATAAAACTACAACAAGGCCCTTTTCATAAATATTCTCTCAGATCCGAAAAGGTAGAAAACAATATCTGAGAGAACCTCTTAGTCGCCATAGGCTAAGGTATTCCTTTTTCGTAAATAATCTATCCCATCCTGAAAAAGGGGTAAATGTATACTGGGTAGATATCGTTTCACAACCATTTAATGAGTTCAAAACGAAAAGTGTCTCGGAAATATTTTCAATTTTAGAGAGTCAGAAAAGAGCTAAAAGATGACTCCAGTAGTGAATTTTTCGTGTTTTTACCGAGTCCGAAAAAGTATAAAATACAACTCGTTTCTTCATCATAACCATGTGAAAACCTGTCACTACACAAAAAGACGTGTGTAAAATGTATTCCTTGAAAAAAATATGATAAAATAATCGACAAATACGTTTTAAAACCTAATTTAAGTTTTGAAAAGTTATAAAATGCCATAAGTGGTAAAAATTATTTACTTTTCACTTTTACCTCTTTGTTGAGCAACAGTGACCCATTTTCCTTTCAATCTTGCGGCGACGATTACAAGTGATCCAGTGAACCAATCTTGATTCTGCCAGTCCCAGGTAAGAGCCGACACAATTTGCTATCTTTTAAGCTAAATTTCATTACCTGTATTTGTCATTTTGAGTCCTTTAGGGGAGGATTTTTCAAAACTAGGGCATCGTGGTTAGCGCGGGTTTCGGGAATGAACCCGTGCCAATCGCCCCTTTTTTACCACATAACCAAAAATTCCGCATAAATTTGAGAAAAATGAAGTTAATTTCTTGCATATTTTGATGACTAAGTAGAACAACAATGCTCATATGAAAAATGTGCAAGTACCAAGAAAAAAAATGGTGATTGAGTGGAAAGAGAGAGAACATAGTGAGGAAGATGAACTTGCCATGGAGAATGAACTGTGCATGATCACCCTTAGAAATTGTGGGCTAAAGAAATTCTTCCTCACACCATGCCTCCGAGCTCAGCCGGAATTTCTTCAATATTTGACAAGCATTTGGGATAAAGGTCAAGAAAATTTTGTTCTTCGAGATCAAGAACTTGAACTTGAAGTTTGTGATGTCTATTTTATCATAGGATTGTTGCAGAGGGGTGTAGTTCCTATGCTAATCGGTACCCATCCCTCTAGGGAGAGTATGGAGATGGTGATCGACAGAGTGTGCCAAGGGGCACGCAAAGGAACATGGATTAGGAATGTTGACATTCAAACCATCCCGGATCTGGCACTAAAAGTAGTGTTACACACTATCACGCAGGCTGCAGGATCGCAAGAACCACATGAGGCCAAAAATACACAACTACTTCTTTCCGTAGACTTCCTGACCCCGAATCCCTACAACTAGGTAGAGGCCGTGACTATTAACATCAAGCGGCAACTCACCAAGTGAAGGAAGACCTGTTGGGGCCCTTGTTTTTAATTTTGAGAAAAGAACAGATTTTTGGGTTGCGGAATGACACATGGCACACATGGCAGCCATGACCAAGCCGCAACTATGGTGAGTAGCGGAGCTACCGAGGTTGCGGGGGAATAAGAGATATCTGAAGAAAGTGGATGCATAAGAGCAGATGAAGAGAAGATACAGTAGAAGACAGAGAGCAGAACTCACAGACAACAAGAGAGAAGCCGGAAGCAGCTGAAGAAGAACACAATAGGAACTAGCGGTTGCGATGGCAGGTGAATAAATAGTCGTCACCCGGCCGAAAGAAAAGAGACAGATGTAGAGAGATTGAAGAAGATCGAGCGGATGCTGCAGGAGAGATTGGTTCCAAGAATTATATCTTCATAGTTCCTAGGCTTCTCCTATATATCCTTTTGTCTTATGAGACATTTGTAACAAAATTGTAAGCTCTTCCTGTGGAAGCGATGTAACTGTGGATCTGGTTTAAAGTTATCGATATACTTGCAGGTTGTTGTCTTATTATATGATTTACATGCATGCATAATGTCTGTGATGTCTTAAAATTTTATTTGCTTAGTATCTGTTCAATCTTCTGAATGTTCTTGTGTATATGATGATAATTATGCAATCAATCCTATATTAATCATGAGTTGCGGATCCTTCTGCCACCATTAGTCTATTCCCCTTATGCATGTGGTCGTGGCATGCCTCGGGTGAGACTCTCTGCTCTTCGAAGTAGGGTGACAATGCCGGTGTGGTTCTAGACTACAGAGGATTCCCTTGTTGGCCCCAATCTCTAAACCAGGGTCTTGCTTGCGAGACCTGTTTCTTCGCCAACAAATGGTTCTATTGCCGGGACCCTACATGTTATGAGGGGAACTAGATCATGGTATCGAGGGTCGTTTAAGGAGAAATATGAAGATGGTGGGATAACCATCTGGACCATTTTATCGCTCAGCAAGCAGAGTTGATGAATCAAAAGGAGAAGGTGCTCAAGGATCTCATCCTTTTCTCGGATTCCGCCAGTGATACCTACGAGGTCCTTTGGGGAAAATTCCATAGCGACCTCTATAATTGGTTGCGGAGGTTGCAGACCAAGGTACCTAGGGATAGCTCGTGGAAGATAAACTGTAAGTGGGTGCACAAGGATCTGGTGGCTCTGCATCGGTTGGATACTGAGTTGACCCGCACTGTAGATTTCTCGGTAGCGACAACTTTGGACAGTTATATTGTGGAGTTTTCCGTAGAGTGCTACCAATCCTTCTCGAAGGCTGGAGATATCTTCCGATCCGGGCTAAGAGGGAAGCTACTTAAGGAGCTTCCACTGTGGATTAAGGCTCTGATGGTGGACGAAGGGCTGATGGAATTCCAAAAATCGAGCATGGAAGCGTAAACCTCTAGTGCTGGGGGAAGGCTCGAAGGGACAGTTGCCACATAAAGTGTGAAGCAGGGGAGTGGGGGAATGGATGCTGAGGCCACGAGGAGGTTGAGGGAGCGACGTGCACTTCGGAGGGTGCAGATCGCCGACAGGTGGTGAGAAAGGGTGATGTGAGAGTTGAAACGACGGGGAACAATAGGAAGAGTCAAGAGGAGGCACCTCAGAGGATCGGAAATATGGACACTCAGGTGGATACCCTGGAGAAGGAAGGGACTATTGTGGGAGTGCGGTGGGTGCATGGGAGCCCATCTAGGAAAGAAAGGGAGACGATAACTGATGAAGACGATGTAGGTGTGCAACCCAAAGAAAGTTCCGATGGCGAGTGGTACGTCGTGATGCAGCGGTTGTTTCAAGAGCGGATGAAATTCATCTCTCCAGGTAGTCCTACTTCCCAAATTTTGCACGGCAGGGATCCCTACCTTCCCTTGGTACTCTATCAACCTTTAAGTAATATTTTCGTTAAGTTACAAGCATTGAGTTGATTGCACAGCAGTTCATTGTTGACAGCGACACACATTAATAGCAATGTCACTAGTAGTATTGCATTTCCCAGTGGGATAGTCACGCAACCAGGACCCGGAGGGTTTATCTTGGTCACCCTATCGCAAGTAAATATGGCTGGGTCATTCACCCGGTATCCAGAATTTTCTGGCCGCAGTAACGATGATGTGGAGCAACACTGGTATCTCTGTGAAGCCATATGGAGGGCTAAGCAGACGCCAGACGCAAGGAAGCTAATAGAGTTCCAAACCACGCTTAGAGAAAGGGCTCTATGATGGTTCATCAAGTGGTCTGAGGCCCATCCTAATCTAGCAATCATGGACGTCAAGCAGGATTTTGTCCGAGAATTTAAGCTCCCCTAACAGACTAGTAGGGTCTGTCCGAGCTCTGGGAGATTAAGCAGAAAGAAGGAGAGACTGCATGGGAGCTGATGCGTCGGTTCAAGGATTTGATCAGTAAACTCAGCTACCTGATCGACCCAAACCATCAAAGGGACTGGTTCATCAAGGCTCTTCTTCCCTTGACATGAACCCCCCTCACCCAGTAGAAGATCGACAATTTGCAGGATGTTCTGGAGTAGGCCATGAAGATAGAGGAAATGGTGGGCTAACCTCAGGAATATCAGGGAGGGCCAGTCCGACAGGATCCTTCCTTACTAGGATTAAAACATCAGATTTCCAGTATGACTGATAAACTTAAGGAAATGTAGCCGATAAGACCAGCCATGGCAAACGTTTGGTGCATGCACTGTCTGGTCGAAGGGCACATGGCAACTGAGTGTCCCCGGTTGCATAGCTCAGGTGTGGGGCCCTCGGTCATGGAAATACAGGGGGGTCCACCTAGTGGGGGTGGCACGGCGATGAATCTACAAGGGGTATACCAGCTACAACAGCCTTACTCGGGGTTCCCACCTCAACCAAACCAAACTGCCATGGAATATTGTGAAATTTTCCGGATGATGGGTCATCAACCTCGGATGTGTCCAATATTGCAGAAGTACTCTAATGTCCCAAACAACGTATACTGTGAGTTCTATGCTTCCACAACTCACAACATCGAGCAGTGCAGAGCTCTTGATGCACTAGCGGACTGATTGGACCGACCCTCCTATAGGGTGAACGAGGCTTCCAGGGGCAGAGGAGGCAGAATGCGTAGAGGCCGCACAGTGGGACAGGGTCCGCTGAAATGCTAAAACTATGACCAGGAGGGTCATGTGGCCTGGGAATGCCCTCTTCCCAGATGCCCATGGTTTTCCCAGTGCCGCGTGAACACCCATGCAACAAAGGACTGCCCTGAACTTATCAAGAAGTGGGAGGAACGAGCACGGCAGAGGGGCATGAATCTGGTAAACTCCGAACCTCGGGGAACTTTGACTCCGCACATGCAAAACGTAGCTATTGTGACGCGAGGTGGAAAGAAGACGGGGCAGGACACTCGCGAAAAGGAGCCGGTATGAGGGATCTGGCCTGCCTCCCTGAAACAATTGATCAGGCCGGACGAACAGAAGAAGTACTTCCAAGAGGCGGTGGAGACATTTGCTCAGTTGGGGGGAGCCAAAGGCCTTGAGGTACCCATGATGACTGATACCAGGGAACAGAGCACCATGGGGGACTTGATCGAGGAATGGCTCCAGTTATTCCTCAAGATTGTTGACAATGCTTCGATGCGAGAGCAGCTCAAGCATACCTTGGAGGACATACTGCAGGGGAATACGGGGTTGAGGGAACCTTTGAAAACAACACCCCAGTACATACAGCAGGTTAAGCAAAATAAGCGAAGAACGAGAAAATATTTTCAGCTTAACACGCAGGTTGTGGGATTTCAGATCAACGACACCATGCTCGACTTAGGATCTGACGTCAATATCCTGCCATAGAAAACATGGGAGGCTCTTGGGCAGCCACGACTAACCTACTTGCCAATCCAGCTTAGAATGGCGAACCAGTAATGCATTGTGTCAATCAGCCGACTTGAGGGTGTCGAGGTCGACATTGTAGGGGTGAAGACTTACACAGACTTTGAGGTCATTGATATTATGGGAGACAAGGATCCCTACCCTACTTTGTTAGGGATCGACTAGGATTTTGAGAATTATGCCATCATCGACCTCAAAAAGGAGCTGATAATTTTTGAAGACGGAGAAGTCTGCATCATTCAGCCGCTCGACCCGTATCAGGGTCCAAGATATACAGAAACTGTGGATAATTGGGTAGATGCTCAGATGATGAACAACCTTTATCAGACGATAACAAGGAAGCAGGAGGACTATATTAACCTGACCACAACCAGCTCTGTCAGCTGGCGCAGTGTCCAGAGCTCGGAGCTAGGGTCGGAACTAGCCTGGGAAGACTTGCAGCAAGGTGGGTATGAGACCAGAACGCGGAGATGTGCCAACATGTCCAGAGTCCGTTGGATTGGCGCTGAGATCAGGGAATACCCCACCTTATCCAACATGAAAGCCATAAATACCTTCATTGCAAAGGTAGAGGACACAGTGCCAGAAGGAAGCAGGATACCACTTTTGGATGTGGAACTACAGTCCATGTCAGCCAGGTGGTGGAAAAATCACCACAACGCCCTGTCGCGGTGGATTTGTGTGGCAGAGGCTTTGAGGGTGCAGTTCAAAGAAGACGAAGGCCCTCGAAGCAAGCACAGATACCAAGGGACTTCCGATCCGAGGGGCCACCTGAAAACCTGCGAGGAGTAGTGGCAATGTCTAGGGTACTTGGAAGAGCTGTGGGTGCACCGGTTTGTCCACTCCTTGGATACCATCCCCCATGCCTGGTACTTAGAGGAAGAGAGAAAAAGAGGGAGAAGCTCCTGGCAGGAAGTTGCAGACAAATTCGTTCGGTGCTTTTCCTTCGAAGGAGAGACAGAGCTGGTGTCCCAGGCATTACAGGTCATCAAGGGGGCACTATTTCTTTATGATCCGGGGACTGACGGGAGAACATTAGTACCGAATTTGGAGGGAAGGCATGAGCTGGCTTGCCAACGGGTCTACGGTGAGCCAGAAAATGACAGTCTGGAGGATCTAAGGCACCTACATTTTGAAGAGAAGAAAGGAAAGCGGAACATCAAAGAAGAGCCGACCAATGAAGGTATTCATCTACTCCCACTGAAGACACAGAAGCTAAACATTGGCATGGAGGAAAAACCCAAACTGGCTACAGTTGGGGACTACTGGGATGAGGAGACGACAAAGGAAATTTTCAGCCTCCTCTAAGAATACGAAGACCTATTCCCTTAATCGGTTGCAGACTTAAAAGGTATCAAGGGGGACCTCGGAAAAATGCGTATTGTGCTAAAACCAGACGCCAGGCCCGTGAAGCATCGACCCTATTGGTTGAACCCGCGGATTAAAGAAAAGGTCAAGATGGAGATCGATAAGATGCTGATATTAGGTCTAATATTTTTGGTGGAAGAGGCAGAGTGGGTGAGTCCTATCGTCATTTAGAATAAGAAGGACAAGTCAGAAATCCATGTTTGTGTCAACTACCAGAGTCTGAACAACGCTTCTATCCATGACCCATTTCCCACTTCATTCAGCGACGAATTATTGGACCATGTTGCGGGGAATGAGGCCTACTCCTTCACTGATGGATTCTCAGGCTACCATTAGGTGCGCATTGCGGAAGAGGACAAAATGAAGACAACGTTCACAACCGAGTGGGGTTCATTTGCATACTACGTGATGCCGTTCGGGTTGAAGAACGCGCCCGTTGTGTTTTCCCGGATCGTCATCACTATTTTTAGAGAGTATATTCACAAGTTCCTGGAAGTCTACATGGACGATTGGATTGTCTACAGTTTGCTAAAATACCATGCCACCCTACTACGCATCATGTTTGATCGGTGTTGAAAGTTGCAGATTTCCTTGAACTTGAAGAAATGTATCTTTGCAGTTCCTTTCAGAACGTTATTAGAACATGTGGTGTGCAAGAAAGGGGTCTGCGTCGACCCCGCTAAGGTAGCCGTGATCGTCCACATGGAAGCCCCTGAAACAGTGAAGCAGTTGCGGGCACTGCTCGGGCACACTGGTTATTATAGATGGTTCATCAGAAATTACGTGAAGATCACTGTTCCTCTGAAAAAGTTATTGCAGAAGTCAGAAGTGTTCCAGTGGATGGAGGAGTGCAGGATGGCCCTTGACACCTTGAAGGAGAAGCTGGCCTCAGCACCTATTCTGGTTCACCCAGATTGGGATAAGCAGTTCCACGTTCATATTGACGCTTCCAGTATTGTACTTGGGGCTGTCTTGGCACAACCAGGGGAGACGACAATTGACCACCCAGTCTACTTTGCCAGCCGCAAACTATCCAACGCAGAGTGGAATTACACAACTACAGCGAGGGATGCCCTTGCAATGGTGTACTCGCTCTAGAAGTTCCGCCACTATCTTTTAGGAGGTAAATTCAAGTTCTTTACGGATCACTCTGCGTTAAATTACCTGGTTAATAAGCCTGTTTTGGAAGGATGGATCTGTCGATGGCTTCTACTCTTCCAAGAATTCACATTTGAAGTGATCATCAAGCCCGGGGGGTTGAATGTTGGGCCCAATCACTTATCTCGGTTGGAAACAGGGAAGAACGATGGCTCTCTCGATGATCAACTGTTGGATGCTGATCTTTTTCGGGTCGAAGCCATACCAGATTATCTGGCTGACATCGCAACCTATTTGACAACAGGATAGTGCCCTCAGCACTACACCCCGCTCCAGAAATGACACTTGGTCATCCGTGCCACTGTATACCAACTGATTGCGGGGCAGTTGTATAAATTTAGCCTCGATGAGGTTTTTCACAGATGTATACTCGACCACGAATGCGAAGCCGTGATGTGGGAGTGCCACAGTGGAGTTGCGGGCGGGCATGTGGGGGCGAAACCCACTGCCAGGAAGGTGCTCCAAGCTGGACTATGGTGGCCTGCGTTCCATGTCGATTGTAAGACATTTGTTAAGAGATGTTATCTCTGTCAGTGAACAAGGAGGCCCTCTCACAGCGATGAGCTCCTGCTACACCTGGTGCATGTGTTGTGACTGTTTGAGAAGTGGGTTGTCGACTTCATAGGTCCCATAACCCCAGTAGCCAGGCATTCCAAGGCCTGGTACATCATTACCGCCACTAACTACCTCACCCGGTGGGCTGAGGCCACGGTGGTACGGGACTGTACGACCAATACAGTGGCTCAGTTCATTTTCAAACACATCATCAGCAGGTTTGGCTGCCCACAGAGCTTAACTAGTGATCAAGGGACACACTTCATTAATGACACGGTCAAATCGTTGTTGGACACCTTCATGATTCAACATCACAAAAGCAGCCCGTACCACCCGCAGGCCAATGGTACTATTGAAGTGTTCAACAAAATCCTTGAAAAGGGTTTGACGAAGATCTACAATGCCCAGTAGAATGATTAGGATGAGAGGTTGCTAGCTGCACTATGGGCGTACCGGACTACGGTGAAGTGCTTCACCAATAAAACACCGTTCCAGTTGGTGTATGGTTGGGAAGCTGTGATTCTTGCTGAGTTCACCATACCGAGTCTTTTAATTGCCACATCCTTCAAGTTCTCGGAAGAGGAATCGCTACAGGAGCGCCTCCATGAATTACAAGAACTGGACGAGGCCCGGTTTCTGGCCGAGTTTCACCAAAAGGTTCAGAAGGACAGGCAGAAGGCATGGCATGACCACCACATCAAGAGAAAAACGTTCTAGGTTGGAGGGAAGGTTCTCCTATATGATAGAAAGTTTCAGAAGTTTCCAGGAAAACTGCAGATGCACTGGTTGGGACCTTACTTTGTCGTCGAGATCAAGGATTTTGGAGCTGTTCGGTTGGCTCAACTAGACGGTATAGTTTTACCTAGGTGGGTGAATGGCGCACGCTTGAAGCCCTACCATGAATAAGTTTCTTTCACCTTTCATTAATAACTCTCACACCCGAGAGAAGCCGTAGAGTAGCGTAGTTGAATAACTCTCCCACAGTCGGGATGAGCATAGGTAGTGTTTATTGTTCATGCATAGATCGTCAATAACCGCTATGTTGCGGGGGTCGCACCTCAACCGATTGTGGTCGGGGAGGGGAACGTCCAGTGTGTCATAATTTTAGGATACACAACTGTGTTAGGTGTCAATCCATATCATTTCAGTTAGTACTTGTGTCAGTCCATAGGATCACCTAGATTTGCAGCTTAAATTGCCATAATTAGAAGTAACCCTGCAATAATCATTTTTCCATAATTCGAAGTAACTTCAGCCGTCACGTCCGCTCATTTCCCCATGCCACCATTAGCAGATGTCAGAGTACACCTCAACAGGTGATTGATCGCATGATTATCGTCATGGAGAATGCCAGCAAGAATTAACTCGTTATGGGGTCTCATCAACCTCACTCGTGCTAGTTAATTACATAACTTGCATGGAAAAAAAGCACGATAATGCTGGAGCAGTTAGAATTAGAAATTGGAGCAGAACCAGAGCATCAGAAGTATCCATAAGCATAGAGTCGAGAGAAGACACCGAGACCAATTCTTCAAGTGTATCAATGTTGAGCAAAGATGCCCAAATCCAACCCAGAAGTCGTAGAGCCGCAGCTCGACAGCAGAATTCATAAAACAGAGTCCCTCATCGGGAAATATGACAATGCTACCCTCATAGACGCAAACCTCATGGACTCTTTCGAGTTCCCAGCACTTAAATGGTAGGTATATATGGAACATTATACCACAGAAGCTAGGCATTTAGCAAACAGAATTTTGCCATAGTTTCGAGGCCTACAACAATCCTCCCTTCTGAACTTAAGAAATCTCCTAGTATTCGAGACAACAGGACTAGCCATGCAGTGCACGAAGTTCTTACTCAGCCGCATCCAGAACGGGTCACTATGGTTGAATAAGGAAATTCCAATCCATGCCGAGGATATCCATCGGCTCATAGGGCTTTCATAGAATGGCCCGGATGTATCGTCTGCATGTCAGACCACTTCAAAGCGAGCAAAGAAGTCGGGAGATGCGGACTATTATGCAAAATATGGCACTCGATGGGGAGGAAAGGGAGCGAAGCTGGAGCTTATCAACAACCCCAAAATCAAGTTCGCATGCTACCTCATTACCAGTAAGACAATGAGGCACTACACGAAGGGAGAATGTACCCTGGATACTATTTCCATTGTAGAGCACTGTGTCCAGGGGGCGAAGTTGAACTGGTGCTCCTTCCTGCTAAAGGAGCTGTTCGATGTGTGCGAAGACAACTACAAGAGGGCCACAAGCTTCATTTATGGGTATTTGATAGTTGCATTTTCCATGTGGAAGTGGCACACTCCCCTTGTCAGGCTACCGGCGGAAATAATAGAGGGCTAGCCTCTAGCGATGAAGTTTGTCCTGTGGAAGGTGTCGGGTGATCCCAACACCAAAGAGGTCAATGCAGAGGCATTTTGGAGTTGGTATGGTTTAATGATAGATGTGGTAGCAGGCCAGCAGAGGGTGCCCAGGGGCTAGGAACCTGCTGGACGAGTACAGCGAGCAAGTATGGTTCGGGGTCAGCCACAGGCATACCTACCTCCGACCTACTTGCGTGTTGGAGGAGACATTTCACATGCGGCCGCTAAAGTTCCAGCTCAAAGACACAGCCTTTCACAATGAATTTTGTTCATGGCTGGGGGTCACAATGGAAATCTGCAATGGGGTACCCACACACAATTTTGATCAGATGCTACCGCAGAAATGGCCTGCCAAAACAGAAGCAGAGGCGGCACAACAGGACTCCACCGTGCAGCTCGTCCCCCTCATTCACCACCAAAACACTCAGGTACGTTGTTTTAATGAAGTGGCCAAGGTTGTCTCAAGTGGTGCCGTTCCTTTTCTTGTTTTCTCTGAGTTCCAGCTTTCTCAGTCCACATCACGCTCCACACAACTTCCATCACCTCCCCATCCATAATGTTTTATTTACTTCACCAAGTCCGATGACTACCCCGATGGGGGAAAAGAGCAAGTCCACTGACCCCTTAGAAGCTCCTCAGGCCAAGCAGGCCTGAACCATAGAGTCGAGTCCGGTGGTGGACCTCACCGAGGAGGATCCACCCTGACCACCGAGTACAGGGGTGCCTATGCAAGAAGAACCACTCATTGACACAGAGGCAATCAGAGGGACTCCACCTCTACCTCCCATTGACCCCTTAGACTTCATCAATATTCGGCTTCCACCACCACGTACCGTTCCACCTCCGTCTTATCACTCTGTTGCACCTCCACCTACCACTTCATCCGCCCCATCCAACTCATCTGCCACTGTGTCAGACCCAATCATTCGAGATCTACTTAATGGGGACCAAGAGGCTGAGCTTGACTCAAGTATTGCCACAGTGGTACCACTGGTTAACCCCGCTGGAGAACCCCAAGTCTCTTTTTCTGATATCATTACACAGATGGTGCACATTGTTGCTGAAACAGTTGAGGCACAACCTAAGCCTACTATATTTCCACAGACCACCCACACAGATAAGAAGGAGTGGCCGGACCTGAATATGGCCGAATCAATGCCTCATCAAACCCTTCTTCCATCCCCTCGAGAGCACTCCACCCGATCAGTTGCCAGTGGGCAACCCCTACAGGAACGACGACTAGATCAAAGTACTTCGGGAGTCACCCACTTGGAGACATGGGGTACGGTTCAGCTGTACCACTTCATTTAGAGGGTAGCCCAGTAGGCAGAAAAGCTCCATTATGAACTGCAACAGAGGTGTGAAGAACAACATTAGTAGATCACCACGCTTACTGAACAGCACGAACAACTCACAGCCACACACGGACAGCTACAGGGTCAAATAAATAAAGTGGCCAGGGTGTTTACAGGACTATGGCCAGCCGTAGAGGCTCACTACACTCAGATGCCTGCAGATGTACCAGAGATAGATATCTTAGAGTAGGCCCTCCACCTCAAAGTAGCATTCACTGACCTCCATAAGGAGAATTCAGAGCTCCAAGAAGCATTAGCAGCATGGCCAGCGCTGCTCGATCCAGAGGCAGTTTATACAGCAAAAATTGCAGAGAAACAGGGCCAGGTCACCCAGATGTAGGAAACTCTCAACTCTGCAGTGTGCGATGCTTATGACCTCCTGAAAGGTCTCCAAGAGTGATCAATGACCCTTATGGTCAAGACGTAGCCCATTTCAGCGTAGCTGCAACAACTTTCGAAGGAAATTCAAGATGCCATGGACCCCTCGCAGTTGGACCAGCTATACGCTCAGGCGAATGCACTGGAGGTCCAGATCCAGCAAACCAAGGCCAACTCAGCAATGGCCAAACAAGAAATTCAAGAGCTCCGCCAACCCCTCCAACTCAACACCAAGACAATGTAACAGTTAGCCGCTGAGGCCAAAACCCAAATCGGCACGATGTTCGGGACTGTACCGGTGCACGTCGGGGAGACAGCTGTCACCAAGATCGCCGCAAAGATGGATGAATTGTTATAGGGGTGGTAGCAAGCTGTTACGACCTTCAATGAATTAAGGCTTCAACATTCAGCAAGGTCCCAGAGTTGGGGCCCTTGTTTGGGCAACAGACTGAAGGTGCACAGCAAGAATAGGGCATGGGGTCCGGTGGGGTGATGGAAATAGAGACAGTGATTTGTGATTGACTTGGGACGAGTCTAGAAACTATGGTCGAGGCCTGTTGGGGCCCTTGTTTTGAATTTTGAACAAAGAACATATTTTAGGGTTGCGGAACGACACATGGCACACATGGCAGCTGCGACCAAGCCACAACTACGATGAGTAGTGGAGCTACCGAGGTTGCAGGGGAACAGGAGATAGCTGAAGAAAGTGGATGCATAAGAGCATATGAAGAGAAGATACAGCAGAAGAAAGAGAGTAGAACTGATAGAAAACAAGAAATAAGCCAGAAGCAGCTGAAGAAGAACACAAGAGGAACTACTGGTTGCGATGGCGAGTGAATAAATAGTCGTCACCCAGCCGAAAGAAAATAGACAGATGTAGAGAGATTGAAGAAGATCGAGCGGATGTTGCAGGAGAGATCAGTTCCGAGCACGATATCTTCATAGTTCTTAGGCTTCTCCTATTTATCCTTCTGTCTTATGAGATGTTTGTAACAGAATTGTAAGCTCTTCCCATGGAAGCAATGTAACTGTGGATCTGGCTGAAAGTTATCAATATACATAGGAAAATGAGTGCGAGGAAGATGGAAAAGTGATGTAAACATAGGAAATTCCCAATGTTTGACAGTGAGAATAGATAGGGTAGAGGTAGGGTAAGTTTATAAGGTGAAATGAGGGTCATGGAGCTGAGAAAAATTCTAAGAAAATTTCAGTGTATAGAGTAGCATCCTAGCTCCATACTGAAAGTGGAATGAGGAGAAATGGATGTGTGGAGGGTGGATAAATATAGCAAACACACGGAATTTCAAGTTTTTCACTATGAAAAAACTAGAATCTAGGGTTTGGGTGAATCTAACATGTTAGGGATGGTGTAGATGATAGGAAAGGTGGGGATAATGTATATGAGATGCATGAATTAGGTTTTAGGTACTATTTTTAGTGTTTAGGTAGGTGGGGAAGGCAGGGTTTGTCAAATTTAATAAAAAAATTATACCATGGATGAGTGACAATGTGAAGACAAAAATAATGAGCATGAAAATGTTTTAAACATTCAAAACTTAACAAAAATATGGCATAAAAGAAGACATTTACCTTTTATGAGAGTTTCATAAGGTAATGGTGCCAATCCTCAAGTTAGTTTGAAGGTTTTTGGAGCCCAAAACCGAAAATTGCCTCTCCTCGAGAAGCATAACAACAATGGAAAAAACATAACAAGGAGGCATATAAGCATAAAAAAGGGGTTGCATAATGCCTACACATCACACAGAAGTGTAACAAGGGTTGAGTAGCACTCTACAAAAGTGTAACACTTTGACCCAGAAGCATAACAATGGTGAAAAAAATGTAACAAGGGAGGCAGAGAAGGGTGGAAAATGAGTTTTAAGGTGATTTTATGATTTGGATTTGGTGTTTGACCACCTTTGAGTGCAAGTGAGGTAGAGAGGCACTCTTCCAAACATCCAGGGATAACAATGAATGAAAATGACTTTGGTTTTTCCCTTTTATAAGCTTGAGATGACCTTTTTTACCTTTTGATATTTGGAAATGACCTTCTTTTCTTTGAATGAGATAGTAAGACAGAATTATCCTCTTTGAACCTTTCACACTTGAACCATTTGAAACAAGAAAAATTGTCTTTATTTCATTTCTTAAGCATGCTAGCTCCCTCTTTAGAGTTTTATGAGTAGGATGAAGGGTTCGAGCCTTGTTTTAGGTGACAAACTGCACATTTTTAAAGGCAGATTATAACCCCTAGACAGTGGCCTATATGAAGTGGAGTGACATAAGCAAAGACCTTAAAATATGGTGATGGATATGACCATGAAAATTGTGGTGGTGATGAATGAGATGAAGGAGCAGAACACTTGACCTAGACCTCTTCAGTGGCCAAAATTATTTTTCTGAAAACTTGTTTGAAAAAGTAAAAAAAAAAAAAAAAAAAATTGACCTATGACATTAGGAAACAATTGAAAAATTTATTTTTTATCACTGAAATAATGACACTAACGTTGGCTCCAGCTGGGTATGGCAACTCCTTCAAGAGGTGTCAAGAAAACCTTATATTAGGTAGCCTTACAATTTGGAAATGGAGTAAAAACTGGACATTGAAAAACTTTGACAAACTGGAAATGATGAACTAAATTTGGAAATGACTTTGACTAGAAAAAACTGACTTGACTCTCACTTGAAAACTAACTCAATTTTTTTGAACTTTTTGAAAGAAAACATGAGATGAATGTAGAATTATCTTGGCCTTCTCCTCGAGCTTCAAACTTCTACAACAACTTCCTTATTTCTTGGAGATCAAATTAAAATGATATGTACAATGAAAGTGGATTTTATCTTTAATGATCAAGTAAGATAATGTTTGAGGAACCTACCATTGATTGGTCCTCCTAGCACTTCTTTCCCTTCAAGATACTTTAGTAGAAATACTTTATTAACTCTGAATGCAATGATCTTGTAAGGTCCTTTCCATAGATTTTTAAAATTTTTGTGCTTACTTTTGTCTTCATTATGGGCATCCCAGTGAAGAACAACATCTCCAAGCTTGAAATCATCAACTTTGGTCTCTCTATCATAAATATTTTTTATTTTCTCATGAAGCTTTGAATTATGACTAAATACTTCATATCTTGACTTATGTAGATGAATCATTTGGCTGATTCTTCATGGGATATCAATTGGTTCAATGTCGATCTCTTGCATAATTTTCATCACCGATATAGCTAGAGAAGTAGGAAACACCATGTCAAAACCATACACGAGCTGGAAAGGTGACATGTTGATTGATATCTTTGTGCTAACTCTATCATCCCATAAAGCATTGGTGAGCTTTTTGTGCCAATTCCTCTTGTTTTCTTGCAACATCTTCTTGATTATGTTCACCCAAGATTTATTTGACGATTCAGTAAGCCCATTGCCTTGAGGATAGTATGCTGTGGAATATCCAAGCATAATGTGATACTTATTAAAAAATCAAATAATTTTCTTGGGTTTATTGGTAGTTTCATTTTTAGTAATGATTTTATGTGGACAACCAAAGTGAGAGAGAATATTGTTCTCTAAAATTTGAATAATTAAAGTGTGAGTAGCTTGCCTCATGGGGATGGCTTCAATCCATTTAGTGAAATAATTTGTGGTAGTGAGTATACATTTATGCTAAGCTGATGATGGAGGATAGATCTTGCTAATGAAGTCAAGTCCCCATTGCTGGAATGGTGCTTGCACTTCAATTGGTTTAAAGGGAAAAGGAAAGAGCTTCTTCTTTCCCTGAAATATTTGACATTCATGACAGCTCATGAATGTTTTATAAACATCAAAAAATAAACTTGGCCAATATAATCCCACCCTCAAGATCTTGATAGTTGTAGTCTTCCAATAATGATGACCACCACAACTACCTTTATGAAAATCAATCATCACTTTTTCGACTTCTCCTTCAACCAAACAATTCAGTAGCACTCCACCCAGATATTTCCAATACAAGACACCATTAAGGACACAATATTTAAGAGATCTCAACTTCAAAGATCTATCCTTACTATTTGGAAAGCCAGGATGAGGATTCAAGTGTTTCGAAACATGAACTATACCAACATACCAAGGCAATAAAGAGAAAATTTCAGATACCTCAGGTAATATTCCAGTGTCTTGCTCTTTAGATAATGCATCAATAGAATTGATTTCCAAAACATGGATATTTGAATATGCCATAAGCTTCGCAAGGCCTTGTCCTTTGATCATTTTTGTGGGATTGATCTCCAAGTCATATTCTAACATCGCAGTGATCCATTTACCTCACTGCTTTTCAGGATCATTCCGTGTAAGCACATATTTGACAGTAGCATTTGGAACATATTCAATGACATGAAAGTGGATACTATAGACCCAAAGGTCATTCAATGCTTTGAATAATTACAAGGCATGTTTCTCAATGATGTTGTACTTCAAGGTTGCATCTCTTATGGTTCTACTAAAGAAGGCAATGGGTTGCTTTGTGTTCTGATTTTTATTTTGCAGAAGGACAACATCAAGAGTATGCTCCGAGGAAAATGAAAAAAATGATAAAATCAAGTTTGTAATATGGACTAATAAGAATAGGAGCATGAGATAAAAGAAAATTTAGCTTTATTGAATTATTTCCTCACCTCTTCAGATCATTTGACTTCACTATCTTTCTTCAGCAAGTTAGTAATTTTCCTTAAGTGTTCAACAAGATTAGGGACAAACCTTCTCAAAAAATTGATTTTTCCATTGAATGATTGAATTTCATTTTTTCTCCTAGGATAGTACAAGGTTTGAATTGCTTCAATCCTTGAAGGATCTATCTTAATTCCATCTTTTAATATGATATGGCCCAACAATTCACCTTCTTCCATAGAGAAAAGACTCTTCTTTGGGTTCAGTGATATGCCAAACTTTCTACATCTCTAAAAAATTGTTTTCAAGTGTTGCTCATATTTCTTGGAAAAAAAATGATATAATCAAGATAAATGACCAAAAATACATAGTTTTCATCAGTGAAAGCAATATCCATTGCTCTCTAAAATGTAGCCCCTGCATTCTTCAATCTAAAAGGCATTTTTGCATACATGAAGATTCCCCAAGGTGTTGTAAATGTTGTCTTTTCTTCATCATCTAAATGGAATAAAATATGATTATACCTGGAGTATCCATCCAGAAATGAAATTCTGGAAGATCCAACTACCCTTTGCATAATATGGTCCATCTTTGGTAGTGGGTAATTGTCTTTCAATGACACTTTATTCAGATTTATGAAATCAATGCACAAGCGAATATCTCTTGTCTTCTTTCTCACTGGCACTAGATTAGACATCCAATTTGCAAAGCAAAGAAGCACTATAATACCAACAGTAAATAATCTATTTACCTCCTTTTGATAGAGGGTACCAACTTGGGATTCATTCTCCATAACTTCTGGTGGAAAGGTTTCTGATTTGTCTTCAAGGGAATGGTATGTTGAATTATGCTCTTATCATAAAATTTTAAATAAAAATATTCCCAAGAAAACACATCATCAAACTAAGACATAAGCACTACGTATTTACCTTTCATTTTTGCACTCAAATATTTTTAAATTTTTACCATCTTTGGATTTTCTGGAGTGCCAAGACTAAGATCTTCCACTCCCACTTCTATCGGTAACATGTTCGATTTGCGTGCAACATCATCTTGACCGAAAATCTCTTCCAAAGTTACCAAACCTCCTGGAATGGATCTATCTTCTAGCTAAAGCACTTATATCTTTGCTACATTGATTTCTTGGTCATCTTCATAGCACTGGTTATGCATTTGAGAATTCACAAATTCCTCTTCTGTCTATAAAAATTTGATTATCTGTTTATCATCTTGAAATACCTGCTAATACTGAACATTATCTAGGATAGCAAGGTGGTGTTTTACATTTATATCATACTTATTATTGGGATATAATGGAATTTTGAACATGCTGGCTGAAGTGGAAAGAGAATCAACAATAACGTTGTTCTCCCTTGGGATCAATGACAAAGTGTACTCAGTGAATGTCTTGAGGATGTCTAGCACTGAATTTTGATAAGCTTGCATCCTTGGATGCTTGGCCTGGTATTCCCCTTTGAATTTCTTTATTACTAACTCAAAGTCACCATATACATAAATCTTCTTGGCACCTAGATTCTTGAGAATTTTCAAACCTACTATCAAAACCTCATACTCATCTTCATTGTTTGAACATTCGAAAGCCAACTTATAGGAGGACATTGGAACATTGCAAGGAATGTTTAATGATTGATTTGCAGGGCTATGAATTAACACTCCAATTCCAGCCCCTTATTTACCCAATGCTCCATCAAAGTCCATGGTCTACAAACTACTTTCCTCATCCGAAAATTGTAAATCAAATGGATGAACTTTGCTTGCTACTCGAGAGAGTTCTTATGTACCAAATTTATGTTTCTTTCATTTGTTCATCACTTTTTTGAGTTAATGCAATTGGTTCGAAACCACTTAGCATATTTTCATAAATTTCTGCATTTGCCAATTCTAAAACAAAATTTGAAAATTTAGAATTTTACGTTTTTTCTTCAATAAAAAATTTGGAAGATGTTGAACATTCATCATTGAACAAGATAAAGGGCTCTAAATGTATATGAACAACATGAATAGGATAATTAATTAGCTTTTCTCGGCTGTTGATCATGTAATTCATCTTACTTTCCTGGTATAGTTTCCTAAGTTTCCCAAAGACGGGAATGGTAGCATATGAAAATTCAAGTTGCAAGGTTCCTCTAAGCTTTGCTCCCCATGACCAAGAGAGGAACATTCCATATCTGGGAGGAATATCAAGCACAAAAACATCAATGAGGAAATTCTTGGCTGGGATTTTCTCTAATGACACCACTGGGTCCTTGATGAGGCCAAGACATTTCACCCTCCCTGAAACAAATGAAAAAATATCATGATAAGGTCGTGTGATATCCATTCATAATTTATCCATAATGGCCTTGGGCATGAGGTTTTCAAAGGCTCCAGCGATCCTCAACCCATACTATCTCTACACTTGAGAAAGAGAATTATGATATCACCTCTGATAATATTCTGTGCACGCTGATAACATGTCATCATTTGACAAGAAATACTTTTGATCATCCGATGCACAAATTTCTACAGAAAATTGATCTTCTTCAGTGAGGAAAATAGGTTGTTGATTTTCCTCAAATAAATTATTCTCGCCAGAAATTTCTTCATCATCATCTTCATCAGGGCCTTTAGTGTAATTCTGCTAAAATTGAGCGTGAAATTGCTGCTGACTTTGTGGATCCTGACCCCTCTATTCCCTTTGCTTGATCCTGTATTGAGGCTACTTATTTTGACCCCTGAAATTGGGATTTCTAATGGAGGGTTCAGCTTGTCGATCAACGATGGAAATTTTATCCATCATCCTCTCCATGGTCTTGATCAAGTTATCTAATTTTCCCTTTGATGAAGTATATGTTTCCTCTTTGATAGTGACTCTTTTCTCTGTCTTGATTTTAGACTTGTTAATGATCAAATTAGCTTCCATGCTCACTGTGTTTCTATGCATTTCTTTAAGACTTGATGGATTTATTTCCCTCAACTGATAGGACATTTTAGGATCGAAACCATTAGGATAATGAAGTTAAGAAAGGCCTGGAGGAGGATTAATATTCTCAGGAATTGAATCATAGATTTTATTGAATCTAGCTGTAAAGTATTAGACAGACTCAGTGGGATTCCTTTTCAAAGTGTTATACTGAGATAAAATCCGCAATGGATTTTTCTTCTCTTCCCATTTTTCCATAAACAAGTCAATCAAATATTGTGAAGTACCTATTGAACCATCTGTGAGAAAGAGAAACCATTTCTTTACCTCTCCAGAGAAACTCTATGCAATGATGCACATCTTGGCATCGTCATTGTCGATCTCTTCAAGATATATGAAATTAATCACTTTGGCAATGTGTTGATAAGCTGTAACCTCTGTTGTTCCATCAAAAAGGGGGAGTCTTTGACCATAATTATGAGGTAGTGGAGTGAGTTGAAACGATAATATCAACGAAGAAATTTGGCCATGACTAATGGAGGAGGTGGTGGAGGTGATGATGGAGTGAAAACTTGTAGAGGTAATGTTGGAGTGAAAGGAAGGGTTGATGATGTAGTTGTATGATAAGGTGTAATGACAGGTGAAGAAAAATTCTCCTATTGATATTGGAAATAAGATTTCTCTGAAGTTTCTTGAAACTTATCCACCAAGCCTTTAAGTTTGTGGAAGTTAGACGAGACTTTGCTATCAACTCCAGAATAGAAAGACTCATAAAATGGTGCAAAGGCCTCAAAATCAAAAAGATCAAAGGTAGTTTTTGAAATAAAGGCTTCAGACTTAGTTCTAAACAAAGATCTTTCAGATTCTGAAATATAAAACAAATATTCTGAAACAAATCTCGTAGGCAAGGAATTTGATTTGACAAGTGGAGGAATAGCTCTTCCAAACCTCGGAGACTTGGTTTTGTGCTTTCTAAAAAGACTCTCAGGGCCATTCACAATTGGTGAGGGATTTGGGTCTAGATTTGACTTGGTATGTCTTTTTGGAGCTAGCTTAAGATAGGAATTTTAAAATTTGGTTCAAATTTAAGAATTTAGTTTATTTTGAATGCTAGAACTTGTCACCTACAAGTATAACTTTCAGAGGATTAAATAAATATTCCCAGGGAATTTTTAGCAATTTCTTATCGACACCGGCACCAAGAATGTTATCACTCTCCCCAACTTCCCGAGGCTGAAAATGGGATTGAATAAAGGTAACCTCAGACAAGGCTTTAGGTTAGGTAGCTAGCCATACCAGGACCAGAGAGGGCTCTCTCATTGTCACTTTTGAAGTCAAAGGAATGACTGAGTATCTAGTTATATTAGGCTAGGTATATAAGCTCAGTAAATGGGATTTGTTTGATTTTTTTAGTGTTGGATAGAAAATTCAATGAGTAGACTGTGTAGAAATTTATAGTTTCCCACCCCGGTTTTCAGTTTTTCACCTTATTACTCCAAAATAGTTAAATGCCCATTCCCATATCCATACATTTAACAAACTGGAAAATAAATTTTGCTGAAAACACAAATTCTGGAAATTTTTTCAGAATGCTGGAAAATGAAAAATTAAAAATCAGCAAGCATAAAAAAAGTCATTCACACATTTGACACTGATATTTTTGGTCAACATGACCCTGGAAAAACCCCCTACAACTCTTGGGGAAAACCAGTTTGAGAGCTCCTTCTTATTTCTGAAAAATGCTTTTTACAGTGAGAGAAATATTCAGAAAAATCAGCAAGTAAACTTTTACAACTTATCTCGTTTTCTGTGCTTAACCACCGCCTCGGAAAATGTGCAGACAATAAAACTGAACCAGCAATAAATGCTGTGCATATTTCCTTGAAAAACGTGCCCAGAAATTACAACATTAATTTTTGTTGTACGGCCTCCTCTTTTTGCGTGCAAAACAACAATAAATGCTGCTGTACGGCCTCCTTGGAATGCGTGCAGCTGTATTAAATGCTGTTGTACGGAAATATGCCTCGCTTTTTGTGCCAGCAATCAGCTATAGGCTGTACGGCCTGTCTAGAAAAGCGTGCAGCAAAAAACATCAACTTCTCCCTCGAAATTTGTGCCTAGAAAATGGTACGTATGCCTTGGAAAACGTGCCACAAGCTTCTATACGGATTCTTCCTTGGAAATCATGCCAAATCTGCCTTGAACTGTGTGCAAACTCTGCTATACGGTCTTGCTGAAATATTGCCTTGGAATGTGTGCCAAGCTGCTGCCTCCTTCTCCTGACTGCTCAGAAATCTCCCTTGCTCTCTTGCTCTCCTTCTCTCAATCTACTCATGAAAGAATGAATGATCTTTTCCTCCTTTTCCTCCTTTAACCTAACCCTAAGTGACTTTTGGGGAATCCCTAAATCCAATGGCTGAAATAGATTGAGATCTAGGGCTGAGATTAAATGCTCATTTAAATCTCACTTTCTATTTTTTAATTCACCCCACTTTAATAAAGACCCACTTAGTCATTTATTTCCAAAGTCACTTTTCTTTTCTAATTTTACAATGAATTTATTAAAGTCACTTTAAAATTAGACTTTAGTAACTTTATCACTTAAAGTCACTTTTAAATTAGATTTGACTTTATAACTTTATAAAGTCACTTTAGTAACTTTATCACTTAAAGTCACTTTAAAATTAGATTTGACTTTATAAAAATTATAAAGTCACTTTAGGAGAAAAATTAAATTCTTTTGGAAACTTTTCCCTAGGCCAAAGATCAAAGCCTTAGGGAACCACCTGTCCTCCGGTAACCAAATTTCAACACTCCCTCTTACCGAGGAAGGTGTTCCTCACCACACCCATCTTGTTTCTGAAGTAGACATGCTTGCCCCGTGGTAAGACTTTGGTAAGAATATCTGCAACCTGCTCATCAGTGGGAATATACTCAAGCTTCACAGCTCCTTTCTGAACATAGTCTCTGATGAAATGATATTTGATCTCGATATGCTTTGACCTGTCATGAAATACTGGATTCTCTGTGAGTTTAATGCAACTCTGATTATCACAGTAAATCACTGAAGGTTTCAGCGGCTGACCAAATAAGCCAAACAACATCTTGCAAAGCCAGATGGCCTCACAACTAGCTAGTCTGGCTGCCATATACTCTACTTCCGTTGAAATCAATGCTACTGACTGCTGCTTTCGGCTGAACCATGACACCACTGCCGAACCCAACCCAAAACAGCACCCTGAAGTGCTCTTCCTATCATAAGCACAACCTTCCCAATCAGAATCAGTGTAACCTGCCAATCTCACTCCATCCCCCTGACTGTAGTCCAGACCATAATCCACTGTCCCCTGCAATTACCGCAAAATGTGTTTTGCAGCCACCTAGTGAACCTTCCTAGGCTCACACATAAACTGACTCATCGTGTTGACTGCAAAACAAATATCTGGTCTAGTGTTGACCAAATACATCAAGGAACCAATCAGCTGTCTGTACAATGTGGGATCCACCAACTCGGAATCCAAAGCATGAAGCTTCTTCTAGTTGGTGATCATCGGTGTCGACATGGGTCTACAATCCTCCATGTGGAATCTGCCAAGGATGTCCACAATATACTTCCCCTGTCCCAGGAAGAAATGCCCCTCCTCCTGCCACACCTTCAAACCCAAAAAGTAATGCATCAAGCCAATGTCCTTCATCTCAAACTCCACTACAATATCTCTCTTGCAGTGCTCTATGAGTCTCTCTGCACCTATAATGACTAAGTCATCCACATACAGCACCAGAATGAGAGGCTCCTCACCTATCACAATATAGTAAAGGTTCGGATCTGCCTCACTCTTTGTGAAACCCATCTTCTGCAAGTAAGTATCTATCCTGGAGTACCAAGCTCTGGGAGCTTGCTTCAGGCCATAAAGGGCCTTCTTCGGTCTGCACACATGGGACTCCTTCCCATGCACCTCAAAGCCCTGTGGCTGCTCAATGTACACCTCCTCCTGTATGAAGCCATTGAGAAATGCGGTCTTCACATCCATCTGGTGGATCTTCCAACCCATCTTTGCTGCTATCGATATAATGGAGCGGATCAAAGTATATCGAGCCACGGGAGCGAAGGTCTCCTCATAATCAACTCCCTCTACCTGGGAGAACCCTCTAGCCACAAACCTCACTTTGAATTTCTCAATGCTGCCATCTGCAGCATGCTTTACCTTGTAAAGACATCTGGAAGTAACCACGGATTTGCCCTCAGGCCTCGGCACCACCTCCCAAACATCATTCTTCATGATAGAAGAATACTCCTCCTACATGGCCTCTCTCCAGACCTGCTGGCTAGCTGCCTCCTCATAGCTAGAAGGCTCAGAGTCAAGGATGATGGTAGCCATTGCCATATAGCTACAAAACCTCTCAGGTGGTCTTCTCTCTCTGACCGGCCTCTTAGGCTCAGCAACAGATGTGGCATCTCTCAAGGTGTCCTGAAGCCACTTGGGCTTCCTCTTCCCTGAGCACACTTCTCCCGCCGGAGAAAAAAACTCCTCCTCCTCAACATCAGGAGCCTGAACTCTGTTGTACGGCTGTTGTCCTCCTGCTGCCTGGTTTGTAGATGCGAGAGTGCGTGTGTTGTCCATCGATGGACTCCCCGATGTTGCTTTGTGAGCGCTTTCTGTGTGTTGCCCATGTCTCCCACCCCCTGCGACGTGCGAGCCCACTCCCCCGACGGACGCGACATCGTCATAGATGTACCTCTAGATCCTCCCAAGTCCACCTTGCACAGATCCCTGCGGCCCGACTCAACTACGCGAGGTCGGCTGATCCGGATACTCGCTCCGTGACCTCTAAAAGTAGTGTCCTCCTCGAACTTCACATCTGATCGTGACAACTTTCCTCTTGTACAGTGTCGTCGAAAGGCCTTGGAGGTCTCATTGTAGCCCACAAAGATACCCTTCTCTGCGGTGGGCTCTAGTTTGGTCCTCTTCTCCTTGGGTATGTAGGAGTATGTCATGCACCCAAAGATACGAAGATGACCCATATCGGGCTTCTTCCCAGAAAAAGCCTCCTCCGGAGTCATGTGCCCCAAGGCACGATGCGGACTCCTGTTCTGCAAGTAAACAGCTGTGTTGCAGGCCTCTGCCCAAAAAAACAATGGCAACCCCTGATCATGTAACATGGATTTGGCAGCCCCTCCGATGGATCTGTTCTTCCTCTCCGCAACCCCGTTCTGCTGGGGGTTGTAAGGAACAGTGAGCTCCCTCCTAATGCCTGCCTCCGCACAATAGTCAACAAACTCTCCAAGGGTGTACTCTCCTCCATTGTCCGACCTCAGGGACTTGATCTTTCGACCTGTCTGTGTCTCCACAAGAGCTCTGAACTCCTGAAACCGCTTGAAGACCTCACTCTTGGTCTTCAAGAAATAAATCCAAGTCCTCCTGGAGTGATCATCAATGAATAACACATAGTACATCCAACCGCTCACATCGGAATGAATCAAATCAAGTATCCTAGTCGCTCTGCTGTCACTGCTGGGAAAAGGGGAAACATGAGACATCCAACCGCTCACATCAGAATGAATCAAATCAAGTATCCCAGTCGCTTTGTTGTCACTGCTGGGAAAAGAGGATTTGGCAAACTTGCCCATCGCACATCCTCTACAAGTATCAAAGTGATCAGTACTGAAATCTGGCACACCTGTAGTGATCTCCCGCAAAGTCCTCAAGGCTCCATGATACATGTGCCCCATCCTGCGGTGCCAAATCTCACACAACTCAGAACTGCTAGCTCTGCTGTCGGTACTGCTGCTCAATGCTAAAAGGGACTGAAATGCAAACTTGTACAACTTTGCATGGCGTACACCTATCACTCTAGCTGAATCAACTGGAGTGCCTCTGGGATACATCAACACCTGTCCTCCCCTGAACAGTACCTCATATCCTCTGTCCTCCAAAGCTGAGACAGATATGAGGTTCTTCCTCATCCTTGGCACATAAAGAACATCTGACACCTTCAAGGGAGGTTTGGACTCCCTCTGAAATGTCAATTTTCCCACACCGACTGCTCTAACAACTCTGTCATCACTGAGTACTACCTCTACATTAGTGCCACTCTCTGAAAGCTCTGAGAAGTACTCACGGACTCCTGTCATGTGACGTGAAGCCCCACTGTCCACATACCAGATACCCGAAGATGCTCCGCTAATCGAGGGAAATGCATGCTCCCTCTGAACCTCTATGGCAGATAATCCCGCACTAGAGGACTCACACGCAGTGAACCCAAACTCCCGGTCAAAACGATCTACAAAGTCCTCAACCTCTGCTGAAGCTGCCATACTCTGGTTCTTCCCCTTCTTCTTCTTATTCTCCGGACACACAACTGCATAGTGTCCCATCTTCTGACAATTCCAACACTTCACTTTGGAATAGTCCTTCTGTGTGTTATCCTGTTTACCTTTACCTTTGCCTTTGCCCCCACCATTGCTTCTGGAAGCCTGCTTCTTCCCTTTGCCTTTCTTGCGTCCTGCCAACAGTGCTACATCCTCATCCTGCTCAACTGGCTTGGCTGCCCCAAGCTGACCTTTCCTGATCTCTGTCTGAATGCAATCATCCCAAAACCTCTCCCATGTGGGAAGGGTCTCACGTGCACAAACCCCATCAACAAAGTTCATCCATGAATTGGGGAGGCCATTCACTGCAATCCGCACCAACTCAGTGGGTGGAATGGCCTCTCCAATCGCTGCCAACTCATCTCTCACATTAGTAATCTTTGTGAGATATCCAGCTGCACTATCATTTCCCATCTTAATGGTCTTCAGCTTCTCCTTCAGGACCATTTTCCGGTTCTCATTGGTACTCTGGTAGAGATTGGACAATGCTGTCCACATCTCATGAGCATTTCTCTTCCCTCTCACATGAGGAATGCAATGGTCTTTGATTCCGTCTAGAATCAATCTCTACCCTTGTTGTTCTTTTTATTATATGCTGCCAACTGAGTAGCATCAGTGGGCACATTTACAGGGTTCTGTGTGGTATGCACCATAATGTCCCAGACTTCTGCCTCCTCAAAGATACTCCGCATTCTCTCCTTCCAAATGCTGTAATTGGAATGCCCATCCAACCTATCCTCCACCCTCAGTCCCAAAGACATCCTGCTGTCCTAAAACTGAAAAATAGCACTGCTGTAGTAAAGATAAAACTGTTGTTTGTGAAAAATCAGCTTGCTGGAATTTTCTGAGTGAAAAATCAGTAGGTTGTAATTTTCCTCCTTGCTGTCCCAAACTACTCTTTAGCACTCAAGCTCTGATACCATGTAGAAATTTATAGTTTCCCACCCCGGTTTTCAGTTTTTCACCTTATTACTCCAAAATAGTTAAATGCCCTTTCCCATATCCATACATTTAACAAACTGAAAAATAAATTTTGCTGAAAACACAAATTCTGGAAATTTTTTCAGAATGCTGGAAAATGCAGAATTAAAAATCAGCAAGCATAAAAACAGTCATTCACACATTTGACACTGATATTTTTGGTCAACATGACCCTGGAAAAACCCCCTACAACTCTTGGGGAAAACCAGTTTGAGAGCTCCTTCTTATTTCTGAAAAATGTTTTTTACAATGAGAGAAATATTAAAAAAAATCAGCAAGTAAACTTTTACAACTTATCTCGTTTTCCATGTTTAACCACTGCCTCGGAAAATGTGCAGACAGTAAAACTGAACCAGCAATAAATGCTGTGCGTATTTCCTTGAAAAACGTGCCCAGAAATTACAGCATTAATTTCTGCTGTATGGCCTCCTCTTTTTGCATGCAAAATAGCAATAAATATTGTTGTACGGCCTCCTTGGAATGCGTGCAGCTGTACGGAAATTTGCCTCACTTTTTGTGCCAGCAATCAGCTACAGGCTGTACGGCCTGTCTAGAAAAGCGTGCAGCAAAAAACAACAACTTCTCCCTCGAAATTTGTGCCCAGAAAATGGTACGGCTGCCTTGGAAAATGTGCCACAAGCTGCTGTACGAATTCTGCCTTGGAAATCGTGCCAAATCTGCCTTGAACTGTGTGCAAAATCTGTTGTACGGTCTTGCTGAGATATTGCCTTGGAATGTGTGCCAAGTTGCTGCCTCCTTCTCCTCACTGCTCAGAAATCTCCCTTGCTCTCTTGCTCTCCTTCTCTCAATCTTCTCATGAAAGAATGAATGATCTTTTCCTCCTTTTCCTCCTTTAACCTAACCCTAAGTGACTTTTGGAGAATCCCTAAATCCAATGGCTGAAATAGATTGAGATCTAGGGCTGAGATTAAATGCTCATTTAAATCTCACTTTCTATTTTTTAATTCACCCCACTTTAATAAAGACCCACTTAGTCATTTATTTCCAAAGTCATTTTTCCTTTCTAATTTTACATTGACTTTATTAAAGTCACTTTAAAATTAGACTTTAGTAACTTTATCACTTAAAGTCACTTTTAAATTAGATTTGACTTTATAACTTTATAAAGTCACTTTAGGAGAAAAATTAAATTCTTTTGGACACTTTTCCCTAGGCCAAAGATCAAAGCCTTAGGGAACCACCTGTCCTCCCGTACCAAATTTCAACAGACTGTGTGTAAGGTTTTTAAGGTTTGAATCCCAAGTTCAATTTGCAGAGAATATGTGAGGCTAGATAGGTAGTTTCAAATCCATCTAATAGGTCATTGAGTATAGGGTGAAGTGAAAGAGATTTTGAATGAACACTGAGCTGAATTCATTCATTTAGAAGCAAATAGACATAGAAATGTAAATCTTGTCTAAAATAGAGCATGAACAAACATGATTTATACTAAATTAGCAAAATTCTTTCAGTAATAATCACATGAAATAGAACGTGGTCAAAATTATACTCACAAACTTACAATATAAACACATATGAAAGAAGAATATATGGTATTAAGGATGAAATTATAAACATACATAAGAATAATAGATGCTCCAGTGCATACCACAAGTACCTCAACACAATTCCTGCAAATATGTCTTTGATTTCATTCCAAATTGTTGATTACAAAATCTCCACTGCAATATGAGACTATACAACCCAACGAAAGACTAAAGAGAGTCTACTTATAGAAAATATGGACTATGATATCTCATCATCTCGAAATCCCATCTCAAATTGGATCATAAATACACAATATGAGTCATTTCCTAGATTCTAGGGAGGTTAGAAACCATTCTCTGAATTTTATCTATGAACTAGGAGTGTGTGTCCCTTACATTAATTACATATTCCCTCATGATAGGAGGCAAAAAAACTAAATAAATCTAATTCCAACTCATAGGATAACAAAACCTCAAATTTGTGACAATTTTTGAGCTTGAAAATTGTCTTGGGGAATCCAATGCTGATTTGTGACATTTTGACACAAGGGTAACAAAAATTTATAGAAGCATAACAGAAAGTTTGAGGAACTTTTAAGGCACTCTTAGGAGTTAAAATCCACTTCTAAAAGAACAATCAACTAGCCATGTGTGTCTAGTTTCCATAACATCTTGAATTTTGAAAAATTACCCATGGGAAGGCCTTCAAAAATCCATTCTCCCAAGGTTACTCCAAAAGCCTAACAAAAGCTCCAAAAAGATGGCATAAACATGAAAAATGAGTGTTTTTTGAGATTTCTCTCCAAAATTAAATATTTTCATGCAAGGGGGTTTCTGATCCGCATTATACTCATCAAAATACATCCATCCATGTAAATAAATCATCATTTGGATGTCCCCGGAATAAGTGTAACAGAATTTTGTTACCCTTCTGCAATGAAGAATTTCTAGAATTGTGCAAAAACCACAAAAAATACCAAAATTGATCAAAACTTCTGAAAATTGGTTCTATGGTACCTATGAGTGATGGGATAAATATCCAAAGAAGCTTCAGCTAAAAATTCCAAGCCGTCCTTCTCTGAAAGCTTCATTTGTGCTTATTTTAGCCTTTTCTTCAATTGTTTCAACCATATTTGAGAAATTGTGTTCCTAGTGTGATAATTGTTTGCCATGTGTCTTTGAAACTTATTGTCCCTCTTAGATCTCTTCAAGATATTATCCAAATTATCATTTACCCTTGACATCCAAAGCCCTCTGTCTTCATTAATCTCCATGGAAATAAGCTCATCAAAGGTCAATTCTTGAAGTGGATGAATTGACTGTCTTTCTTGCTCTAACACGCTTTTGAGGCCTCTTGTTTTTGGTCTTCTTGTTTGTGTTTTATCCTCCATGTCCTGTATTTGGTCAACATCAATAACCTCTTTTCCTTTACCTTTGAATTCCTTTAGGTCAGGCTTGGGCTTGCTTTGTAGGAGCTGCTTCACTTTCAATTGAAAATTTTCTTGTTGTAAGAAAGTGATTTGAGAATTAGCAATGGAAAACATCTTCTTCAATTCTGATATTTCCTCATTTTTCTCTCTGATGATCTCTTCAGCTGATCTGACCTCCATCTGATCTGCTACCTCAACCTCCAATGTTGTTGATTCACTATGTTGATGCAAAATATGCTTCTCCTCTATCTCACTTTGTTTGACAATGGTGTCAAGTGTAAGAACACTTTTGGCAGACTTGGCCGCAAATACTTGTCTCTTCCCCTTCTCATATGTGTGAGTAAACTCAACAACCCTAGAAGAATTTTAAAACTGAGTTGGCATGCTAGAAGAGCCAACCTCCATTTGTTGTGCAGATGATGTATTAGGAAAGATAGAAGGGCTAGTGGTAGGCGTTGTTGACAATCTCTCCAAGAAATTTACCCGTCATGTTGATGGAGGAAAGGTGATGCAATAAAATGAGCTTGATCAAACCATGATGAAAAGTACTAGTGTGATGATCTTTTCTTCTGATCTAAACCTTCTCAGTAATCTTAATCAAACTCCTCTACATATAATATGGGAAATTAAGTGTTTTGATAGAGGTGAAATGTATCAACAACCTGATATGATACCTATAGAACCTAGAGAATATTATTGCATATTTGAACTATTTCATTATGAACATCATCAAATTAGAATACTTGTTTTCGAGGTGTTTGAAAGGAAAAAGGTAATGTGGCTCCTCTCTAGCATGAGGCTTGAGAAATTGTTTGTAGTTTTCAATTTCTAACTCCACGCCTTTGAACCACTTCTCTCCATGACAAGGGATATCTGTTGTTGAAGAAATTAGGTCTACTGATAGGCTTATCTCCATACCTGTAATAGTGACCTTTCCCATGATGAATATTTTAGAAAATAGGTTGGTCAATTGAATATGTCACCCCTCTTCCATGAGCCTTTCAAAAAATATATTACACTAAGCCCTCTCAAAGCATCTTCTGGGCAATGGTGAGGCATTGTTTTCATGCATTCGAAAGTGTTCTATGCTAAGGTGGCACCCTCCCTTGAATCTCTTCTTGTCTTTTTCCATTTTTTTTATCACTGGAATGATGAAAACCCTAAAGTGTTGATGTAACGGGTAAATGTATGGAAATCTGGAAAAATAGAGTGTACAAAAATGTGAGCTTGGAGGATTAGATGAATGATCATGGAGCCCAAAAAAAATATAGAAATGATTGATTGGATTGGGTTGTATGTTAGCTCCAAGTTGTGGGTGTAAATAGGGAAAATGAGTGTGAGGAAAATGGAAAAATGATGTAAACACAGGAAATTCCAAATGTTTCACTGTGAGAATAACTAGTGTAGGGGTGTCGTAAGTTTATAAGGTGAAATGAGGGCATGGAGCTGAGAAAAAATTATAAGAAAAATTCATTGCATAGAGTAGCCTCTTAGATCCATACTGAAAGTGGAATGAGGAGAAATGGATGTGTTGAGGGTGGCTAAATCTATAAAACACAGGAAATTTCAAGTTTTTCATTATGAAAAGGCTAGAATCTAGGGTTTTGTTGAATTTAACATGTTAGGGATGGTGTAGATGATTGGAAAGGTGGGGATAATGTATATGAGATGTGTGAGTCATGGTTTAGGTAGTAGGGTTAGGGTTAGGATTTAGGTAGGTGGGGTATGTAGGTTTTGTCAAATTTAATTTTTTTTATACCATGGATGAGTGACAATGTGAAGACAAGCATAATGAGCAAGAAAATGTTTTAAACATTCAAAATTTAACCAAAATATCGCATAAGAGAAGAAATTTACATTTTATGAGAGTTGCATAAGGTATTGGTTCCAAGATTCAAGTTATTTTGAAGGTTTTTGGAGCCCAAAACCAAAATATTCCTCTCCTCCATAAGCATAACAAGGTTCTACAAAATCATAACAACAGTGGAAAAAGCATAACAAGGAGGCCCAAAAGCATAAAAAAGGGGTTGCGCAATGCCTGCGCAACACACATAAGCATAACAAGGGTTGTTTAGAACTCTACAGAAGCGTAATATTGTTACTCAGAAGTGTAACAATGGTGAAAAAAATGTAATAAGGGAGGTAGAGAAGGGTGAAAAATGAGTTTGAGGTGATTTTATGATTTGGATTTGGAGTTTGACCACATTTGGAGTGTAGGTGAGGTAGATAGGTTCTCTTAGACACATAAACGGATAAAAATGAATGAAAATGAATTTTATTTTGCCATTTTATAAGCTTCAGATGACCTTTTTTTACCTTTCGACATTTGGTAATGAGCTTTTTGTCTTTGAATGAGATAATAAGATAGAATTTCCCTCTTTGAACCTTTGACACTTGAACCATTTGAAATAAGAAAAATTGTATTTATTTCATTCCGTAAGCATGCTAGCTCAATATTTAGAGTTTTATGAGTGGGATGAAGGGTTGGAGCCTTGTTTTTGGTGACAAACTGAACATTTTCAAAGTCAGGTTATAACCCCTAGACAGTGACCTATATGAGGTGGAGTGACATAACCCTAAACCTTAAAATATGATGATGGAGATGACCTTGAAAATGATGGTGGTGATGAATGAGATGGAGCAACACACTTGACCTAGACCTCTTCAGTGACTAAAATTATTTTCTGAAAACCTGTTTGAAAAAGTAAAAAAAAAAATGACCTATGACTTTAGGAAAAAAACTAAAAGAGTTATTTTTTATCACTGACATACTGACACTAACAGGTGTCATACCTAGATATATAGTGATCCACTGATATATATCCACCAGTAGATACTCCATCTTGAACTTCCACAACTCAAAACTTTATCCATTGAATTTCTCAATCTATATCTTTCCATTGTTCTCCATATTCTTACACCGTAAGAATTGATCCCACAGATCTCCCACTATAACAGGGTCTACTATAGGCCTGAGAAAAACCCCTCAATAGAAAAGGCATCCCCTTGAAGCCAAAATTTCTTTGATACCAAATGTAGATTTTAACCTTATAAAAAACTTTCCTAAAAAAAAAATCGTAAAAATATTAAAAATTATACAATTCCAAGAACATAAAAAATACAAACAAATATTTTTGCCTGGAACGCAAACCAGGAAAACCAGATTTATTTTTCATTATATTCCTTTCAATGTTACAATACATATATATACATGTCAAATCATTCATAAACCAAAATCCATTAACACTGGAATATAACATAATTGTAGTTCCCTTAACCATATCTACAAAATACCATGGGAAAGAAACACCATTCCCAAAAACATGTGCAAAAACCATGCATAAAACGATGGGTAGGTTCATCCACCATCTTTGGTTCAGCCCCCCATCATTGGGTCTACCCAACTATTGTTGATTTCGCATAAAAAAACATTATGGGGCATTACCCCGAACCCCATGCAAGGGGGATACTTCCCAGGGAAAAGTTTAAGAACGGATATCTATTCGAAAATTTTGAAATCTTGGTGAATTTTAGTAATCTATAATAGAAAATTTATAAAATGTTTGATGATATTTTTGTAAAAATATCTAAAATTATGATATATTATATTAGTATATATAATATCTTGGCGATTTTTAAAGTAAAATAATTTCATACAATAGAATTTGGGCGAATTATTTTTAGAAAAATATGGAAATTGGTGAATATTTTTTTTGGAAAAAGTATAGAAAATTAGCCCACCTGCGAATATTAACCCCTCAAATTTTCCTTGGTACTTCCCCCCTATGCCAAACTCAACGTAACAAAACATGGTGCTAGTCGTGGAAAGAATGTAACACATACCCAAAAACCATTGAGGAAAAATTCCTTCGTATATGGTTTTCTCCACAAGTCCAACAGTGTACAGGCCCCTTCCTAGAACCATTAGCCTCTTCATTTACTAAATTTGATGATTCATTCCTACTGATTGTTGTGGAGTTTTGTTAATATTCTTTTTTGGTAGAAGTAGTGAACTTCACATTCTTCCCTTTTTTATTGGATCCTAAGGATTGTGGCCCTTTTCCTTTGAAGTTTTCCTTATACTTCTTCATTAATATGTTTACACTTCAATCATGTGTTTGGACTATTCATAATAATACCTCATCTTTCGGATGGTGTTCTTTAGGCTTTTTTGTTCATCAAACTCTATTAAATCATGATAATATTGTGGTAGTCCACTGAGATACCTTTGGATATTTGTCTTCTCATCCTTGATATAAGGCACATACCTCAACATCTCCAAGAATTTACTTGTATAATCATCAATGGTCAATTGCCCAAACTTTTGCTTATATAATTATTAGGATTTTACATCATGGTAGATTTAAAATAATTACTTCTCTAAGAAGTATTTCTCAAACCTTCTCCATGACAACTCTTTCTCCATGATGTCTTTAACATAATTCAAATCTTCCCACCATATGTTCATGTTTTATTTCAAACTGAGAGTAACTACTCTAGCTTTCATGTTTTCAGAGTAGTCATTCACATTGAAGCACTTATTCATTCCCAACAGGAAAGCCTCTACCTATTTATCCTTATTTACCTCTCTATTAAAGGTAAGGGGATTTTGTTTCTTAAAATCATCTAGCATTGAACTCTTCTTACTTCTCCTCTTATAATTGTGTTACTTAACTATAGTATGTAATGATCATAAAGGCTACTTGACTCTCTTTTCGAAGTGCTAAGTAGATCAATTCCTTATTATGCATGTTTATGTCTCTTCCTTGGCTTGTTTCCTCATTCCCTATTGGTATCCAATCTCTACCCTTTAGGCTTAATCATGAGCTAGTCTTGGACTAGTGCCTATCTAGGTAGTTGGCACCAAGCTCATGTTGCTTATGCATTTGTAGGTTTCATAGGCTCTATAATATCACAATATTCACCTCCACTTTCCTTTCTTTTGCTCTAACAAAATTTTCATTATTTTCTTTGCAAATTATCAACTCATCTCTTAGGATTATAAGAGTTTCCATCCAATAAGGAGAGTCTTCTTATTTCCTTTTTCCAGCTAACTATTTTTCTTGATCATGCTAGGATTTATTTGTGCCATAATATTCCATCCTACTACTCAATATTTCTCTCTCTTGTTGTCCCTTTATGTCTACTTATGTGATGCTACAGACACATAACTGTTAGCCGAACAAAAATTCAATATAAACACAATTACCCTTCACCTTGTCTTATTTACAATGAGCATGTTGATGTGAAACCATATGAAACAGAAAATATTAGATAGTATGCATATTTAAAGATAAAATAAACAATCAAATAGTTTTTCAAATAAAACATTATATCAACTGTAACTTATAATCAACAAACACATCCATGAAAATAAAATAAAATTGGTAGATAAAATATACTTTCTAGGTGTGTGCATGTGAGCTTCTTTAGGTCCATTACTTAACCATGCTTTGATACAACTTTGTAACATGCCCTCCCAACCCCTTGGGTTATTCTCGGGAAGTGGAAGTTGTTACATCAAAATTAATCTGACCTCCATGGTCTCATTATGAAGATGGGGTTGTAAAAATACTCAATTCAAAAGGTTCCCTTAATTAAATTTTGATACCACCACTAGATTAATCTTTTCAAGAGTTTTCCAGTGAATTAATTTTATCTCAAATTTATACCTAAATAAAAATATAGAATAATTTAAATATCAACCTTTTAACTCTCTTTCCACATTATAAATCCCTCCACATGGAAATCCAAGTGGAAAATGTGGCATTGCTACGTTGCATGCCACATTAGCACATGCATGTTGTTGTTAGTGCACCAATGTCACCGTGCCTAAACCCAAGAAGGGAAAAACAAATCCTAGTGATAAAAAAAAGGAGAAGGCCTCCTTAATTGATGGAATGATCCTCCATCATGTGCTTTTTATTAATTGCACTCATTATTGTAGAACACTACAATGCGTCATTGGTGCTAGGAAGAAGGTTAGACAAATATTCTCTTTTTGTCTACACCAAAAATTGACATCGTTCATTCTATCACTCTATGCCCAAAATTCCATGTTGAGATCACACTAATGTCATGATGACATCACCATGCCATGCAAAATCCTTTGAGGGTTCCATGTGTCCCCAAAAAATTAATCACATGGCCATCCAACAGGGCCAATTCTATTTGCCACGTCAGAAGTCTATACACATGACCTATCCAACTCAGCCCAAGCCTAGGTCCTAACCCTCTGAGTAAATCACCAGTTTCATGTTATATGCATTTATGTGGGGGTTCATTCTTGTCATTCCGCTAGGCCTCCACATCAATTTTCCATCATGTCATTGCGTTGAGATGTGAAGGATGCCCATCACACACATTCTATTGTAGTACTACTCTAATTATTTTACTACCTGGCAATGGACGCGGTGAAGGATTAATCATTAATCCTAGGAATAACACATAATCCACCTCTAAACTTTCATATTAAGTAGCTTAACCTTTTATTATCTCAGGCTTATTAGAAACCATGGTTTCCTTTTTTCTTCCGTAATTTCTCTAAAGGCATTTATAATTAGTGAGGAGTATTTGACCTGTACACAAGCCTTCCTGCTTTGTGGTGACCAAGCTTATAATCCTTAAGGCTTCGATGGATTTCGCAAAGCCATTCTCAATTCCAAGTGATACTCAACATCACTATTACAACCATATTGAATTCCTTCATTCCCTCATTCAATATTTTCAAATATTAACTCAACTATTAGAGAATTTTTGAGGTCTAAAATGGGATTCCTAAATAATATTACAAAATAATAGTGGAAATAATAAAATAAGATTAGATTGCATCATCAAATTTTAGAGGGGAAAAATAAAAAACTGGTTTTCCAACTCGTATTTTCAACTTATCACCCTATGTGTTTACTCAAATTTTTAGTGGGAGAACTTGTTGGATGCGGACTTCAATTCCTCATCCAAGGAGTACCCATGTTGCATACTTCCAATGGACCGTGCTTGTTGGAGCGGGGTCCCTTAGGACCGAATTTTGATAGAAATGCTATCTTTTTTGTAAATTTTTTGTAATTGTAGTTGTGCGTAGCACAGGTCAAGGGGCTTTGGGGTGGTTCAAAGCCCCTCATGAGCTGTAATGGGTCAAAGGGTAGAACTAGGGGCTGCAAACCAAATTTTGCGAACCTTAGAGGAGCGTAGGCTAAAATTATAAATAGGAGTCTAGATTGAGTCGATAGAGGACATGATGAAGATGATGTAAGATATCTGACTATGTTTTGATGTTTTGAGCCAACTTGTCTAGGTTAAAAGGCTCTTGCTAGCTGTGTGCGCAGAGACCTTAGTCCTGCTGTGTGCAAACCCCGCTAGCTATGTGCATGGGTAGAATGAAGGTGTTGTAAGGAATATCTGAACTGTGAATGAATAAAGGAATGTTTTGGATGATATCTGAGTATCAAATGCATCTATAGTTTGCTTTATGATATGTTTCTCCATATTATTTCTGATTACTTTGTATCTATTTTGGATCGGTTGCGCGACTATATTTTACCTTAAATGAATGATGAATGTATGGCTACATTCCTATTGAACACTATTGTTATGTATTAAGGACTATTGGAAGGGATTGCAAATCTATAACTGTATGTGCACAGTATAACCAATGTAAATTGACCTAAATATGTCTAGTTAGGTTTTATGGTTAGGGTTGTTGTTGCGAAGGCCCGATCACAGCTGGTTTAGATCTAAAGACACACATATCATTTAATTCTCTGTCAGGGTGTGGAAACCTAGTTCCAGCACCCCCTCATACTGCTTCGGGTGAGACTTTGACTTGCGCAAGCAGGTCACTACTGAAAGAGCCAGTAGTAAGAGGGTTTTGTTGGTTAGCCTTAACTCCAAACTCGGGTCAGGACCCCTCAAGCCAAAAAATGGTTCCATTTCCGGGAATAGGATCATTTGAGAGATATTGGGTGATGTGGTGACCATCAAAGCTCGAATTAGAGGACTAGTTTGAGAAGAAAATTCGATAATTTTCCCTTAAAAAAACAGAAGTAAGAAGCTGTCTACTGAAGATTAGAAACAAAATTATATTTTCACAGAGCTTCACGACATCTTCTTTGTGACTTTTTCGAACAAATTACAGGAGTGGTTGTCAATATTATTAGAGTTTCAAACCTGTTGGAAGGACGACAAAGTCACTCAGTGGACATCTGAATTGATCCAATAGTTAGAGTAGACTGATAATTCCATCACCCAGAGTGTATATCACTGGGTTGACAACATCTTGGGTGGGTTTGTGACAGAATTTGTAGTAGATCAATTTGTGTCATATTTTGAAGATGAAAGGAGATTTTTCAAAGGAATGAGAGGTAAATTCATATGATTTTTGCCTCTACTGATTAAGATGTTATTGTGTGAAAAGGGTGTTTTATGTAGCCACACTGAGTGAATGACCCCTGGTAAGATAGAAAGCACTACACAGAGTGGAAAATATTATCGGGTCAATCAGAGAGGGGACTGAACTGTATACATCCCCCTAAGAAATTCACCTGTTATAGAGAATAATGAGGCTACACGCGTCGAAGATAGCCCTCCTACTACACCACATTTGAACTCGTGCAGGGGTAAGACATATCTTACCCCACCACCACCACCACCTGTGGAAGATATGGTCATGCATATGAAGCTACCCACCTTTAAGGGTGTGGGAGTTGAGGACATGGATAGGTTTTAGTTTGTTGCTGATGTAGTATGGACCACGCAGAACATTAACACCGATGTTGTCAAGAGAGCACAACTGGCTATGAAATTCAAAGGTCGCACGTTAAATTGGTTCATGGGATATATAGCTCAGAGTGTTGATCCCATTTTCATGTAGATTAAGGATGCTTTGAAACAAAAATTCAGGAAGCCAAAGTCCTATTGAAAGTGTGTGATAGAATTAAAAGATATCAAACTGGGGTTGACGAAATTGGTTTGGGAAGCTGATCAACAACTGAAGCTCACCATCAGTGAAGGAGGATTTATTTATGATGATAAACAGCATAAGAAATGGTTCATTTCCATGCTCTTGCCACATTTTCGCGGGCCCATGGGTCAACAGAAGATTGATTCTCAGGGCGAAGCTCTAGAAGTTGCACCTAAAGAAGATGCTCTATTCGAGACACTACAAATTCAAAGTCAACTAGAGGCTATTCACTTAGAAATCTAGAACCTACGCAGATATCGGGGTAAATAAGTTGGCGCAGATGTATGGCACATATGCTATAAGGGTTCAGGCCACACCAAATACCAGTGCACTATGTTCTTAGATTACATGCAAGAAGGGGGATTGAATCCATTGCGCCCCAGGGATGTTGATGGGCCAAGTACCCCCACACTATGGTGCGTTAATTTTAGGGTAGCTGGATGACATGATACAAACCATTTTCCTTGATTAAGAAGCTATGTGCCAGAGCTGAAGTAGAAGTGGTGCATATTTTTCTCTTCGGTTGGTCATGATGAGCACCATTATTGGGTGTTCGACCTAATGATAGACAGTGCTAACATTTATAGAGTGTAGGCTAACCCTTCTTCACCCGCATCTCCCTTTGAACATGGAGGATCCCCAACAAGAGGAACAAGAGGGGGAAGAGGTGGAGGCGCAAGTCAGGGAAGAGGGCATTAATCTGCTATAACTGTGGAGACGCTCGACACTATGCACGTGACTACCAAAACCTTGCACGATAATCTTGTAGGTATTGTAGGAAATTTGTTCATGTAAATGAATATTGTGCTGTATTAATTGCTAGAATGCAGGAAAAGCAACATAAGATGCCTACGTAGAAGATACAAATGGTTAAAGTTGAACCACGCGATGATGGTCCAAGTATAAACGTAATTACACATAGTGCTGCTGCCACTAGAGGAGATGAGGAAAAGAGGGTTGATGTAGAGCCACTGATCAGAAAGGAAACTGAAAAGAAAGAAGGACTGAACTTGTAGAAGGAAAAAGAAACTTTCATTGAAGCTAAGAAGGTTTTTGCAGCTGCAGGAGCATCCACATCAAAGTCTACCATGGAATAAAAGACTAATGATGAATTAAAATCATTCATACAAGCCTACATTAAGTTATTTTGCAATAAAAATGCAATAGATAATCTTTAGGCCATGATAGACAGTTGCATGGACAAATAAGTACCTCGAACTGAGACTAAGGTTGTGCAAAAGATTTATAAGAAAAAGAAGAGAACTGGTCAGGAGATGCGCATGACTGTGCAGATTGGACAGTATGAGATGGATCAAGTCATCCTTGACCTAGGCTCTGTTTCCAGTGTTCTACCTAAACAAACCTGGCAGAAGATGGGAGGACCAAAGCTGGAATGGTCCACCATTCAGTTACACATGGCCAATCAGCAGAAGATCATTCTGCTTGGTAGACTCCCACAAGTTATGGTAGATATTGTTGGAGTAAGGGTACGTGCAAATTTTTAAGTGATACAAATTGTGGATGACGAAGACCCCTACCCTATGCTGTTGGGATTAGATTGGGCCATTGATATGGGAGGCATCATTAACCTGAAGCACAAAAGCATGATCTTTGAGAATGATGGTATGTGGGTAATAGTACCACTAGACCCGGTAGAAGGAGAAATATATATAGAGCCAGTGCACAAAGGAGATGATGTCGACCATATTTACAATCTGACTGCACATGACGAGGATTGGATCAACCCTACAACTGGTGCAATGTTGAATTGGGGGAAGGATATTTCGTTTTCTTAGATTCGAATGAGGAGATGGAGAACTGATAAAATCTGTTGCATGATGTTTCTAAACTACGCTGCCTCAAGATCACTAAGGACTTCTGATGCATCTCCTCATAGGTAAGAGAAATACCCTATTTTGATGGTTCTGGTAGTGTCATAGTATTTTTGGAAGGAATAGAAAAGGGTGTCCCAAAAGAATGAAGGTCCTGGGTGCTTGACCTAGCTATGTGTGCGACCGCTACACGTTGGTGTGATATGCACAAGGGAGTTTTTAAGGGCTAGGAGGAATGTAGCAAAATGATGGCATTGCACTTTGAGCCTCCTGCTACCCCACCAACTAAGCTTTTCTATGATCAGGGAGACTCGCGCAATTACCTGGCCATGTGAGTGGATGTTTCGAAGGAAAATACTTGGCACGAGTGGGTTCATATGTATATTCATTCATTGGGGCCGGTACCTACCACTTGGTACCTAGAAGCGGAGCTGAACTGAGAAACTCGCCATTGGATTACAATGATTGATGATTTCCTATCAACCTTTAGCTTGGCTGGGGTTTGGAAGAATTCGATGAAGCTTTGCAAGATATAGATTCTCTTGTCTCTGACGACTCCTGAACTCAAAAGGAATCTGTTGCGTCAGCATGGGACGGGTAGATGCAATATATTGTCAATTGCAGGAACTTATCAATAGAGGATAATGAAGATGATCCAAGAAATTTCAACATCCCTGAGTCTGAAGGGGAGCGCGCAGTTGTTGGGCCCTCATAGGGAATGGTAGATGTAACTAAACCTCTAAATTTAAAGTAAGTCAACATTGGGACAGAAGAGCAGCCCAAGTTGGCAAAAGTTGAGGATTACTGGGATGATGATATAGTAGGGAAGATTGTGGAGTTGCTAATAGAGTATCAAGACCTGTTTCCTACAAATTTCTTTGAGCTCAAAGAAATTGTAGGAGACCTAGGTGTTATGAATATCACTTTGAAACCAGATGCATGCCCTATCAAGTAGTGACCATACTGATTAAATCCCAAGTATAAAAAGAAGTTAAAAGAGGAATTAGAAAATATGGTGGCTGTAAGAATCTTGAACCTATACAGAAGTCTGATTGGGTGAGCCCAATGGTGGTTCAAGAAAAGAATACCAAAGGAGAGATAAGGATTTGTGTAGATCCGCGCAAGCTGAATGATGCCTATGTGCATGACCCCTTCCCTACTCCATTTTAAGATGAGATCCTAGGTAATGTGGGAGGACAAGAGGTTTATTCATTTACTGGTGGATTTTCAGGGTATAATCAGATCAAAATTGCGCCTGAAGACCGCATCAAGACCACCTTTGCAATAGAATGGGGGTATTTCCAGTACACTGTCATGCCTTTTGGATTGAAGAATGAACTTGCGATCTTCTCGCGCGTGGTAGTGGCTGTGTTCAAAGAATTCATGCATAAATTTTTGGAGGTTTATTTTGATGACTAGACAATGTTTGGGTTGGTAAAGAAACATGTGTCAAAACTTTGGATGATGCTTGACACTTGTAAGAAGCACTAAATTTCTCTTAACTTGAAGAAATGTATATTCTGCGTGCCTTTTGGAATTTTGTTGGGGAATATAATATGTCAGCAAGGAATGATGGTAGACCCAACTAAGATAGCAGTTATCATCAACCTAGAATTTCCCACTAATGAGAAACAATTGCGCTCCATCGTAGGACACACTAGATACTACAGGAATTTCATTCAGGGCTATGCTTTGATCACCACGCCAATGGAGAATTTACTGAAGAAGGATGTGTCATTTTTCTAGGATGAGGAATGTCAAAAGAGCTTTGATCTGCTGAAGGAAAAGATGGTCACTACACCTATTCTGATATTCCCAGACTGGTCTAAGGTTTTTAATGTACATGTGGATGCATCTAGTATATTTTTTGGGGTTGTTTTAGTGTAGCCAGGAGAAGGATACATTGATCGGCGTGTTGTTTTTTCTAGTAGGAAGCTCTCTAGTGCAGAGCACAACTACACCAAAGAAAGGGAAGGATTGGCCATGGTCTATGCTATGCAAAAATACATGTCTATCTGCTAAGAGGACACTTCAAAATGTTCACTGACCATTCTGCTTTGAAATACTTGTTTAATAAGCCTATGTTGGGGGGGGATATCTATAGATGATTGATGTTATTTTAGGAGTATGACTTTGAAATCATTGTGATGCCTGGAATATTAAATTTTCGAACTGATCATTTGTCATTCATCGAAAATGGGGATGAACCAACCAGTCTAGAGGAGGGTCTACCTGATGCACAACTCTTTTCTACCAAGGTGGTTGATGAGCACTTTACTGATATTATTCACTTTTCGACCACTAGCAGTGCGCATACTGAATATTCGGTGCAGTAGAAGAAGGTGTTAGTTGCATGCGCAACTGATTTTACCTTGATTTTGGGTCAGTTATATAATCTGTGTTATGTGGAATTATGAATTATGGATAAAATAGATTCCATAAATGTGGTGCTATGCATTTAGAACAACAGATCAAAGACTTTGTAGACACTTTCTCTAAGAGTAAATAAACATACAAAAAGATAAAGGAACTTACTTGTGATCCAAGCACTTCCTATTCTCCTTCTGTCACTCTTGTTGTAGCTTCCAATCCAAATTAGGTCACCAGATTAGTTCCTGCAAGTACAAACACTAAACAACAAAGATATTGCAATATACCGATGTATATTTATCTTAATCAGTTAAATCAATTAAACATGAAACATATATATCAGTTAAGAATCCATCATATGAAACGTAGAAACATAAACATATACATATATGAGAAAATGAACATCAATATTTATTAATGGATAGAAGGGGGAGGTTATAACCAACGATTGATTTGATGTCACTAGATCCAAAATTCATCCTAGTCTCATCACAATCAACATGTCACTAGTAGCATATAATTCCTATCACTCTCTCAATTGAGAATCCAACATAATTTCTTTACCAAATTTATTCCTTCCCTAACACTAGGATCTGTGCTCAATTTATAGGGAAACTGAAGGTAGTTTCACAATTAATGACTTTCTAATAATAGGCAAGACATGTTCCAAAGTTCATAGATGTTAGATGGACACATGGATTTGAAGTTTGACACATATGGACTCTTCTAGAAGGCAATGGCCATGTGGAGATTTTGGAACAATGAGAATTTCGTTCCCATTTGACCAACACACTATTGAATGTTGGGAAGTGCTTTGTAGAGAACCCTTGAATGGAGGTAACTGCATATGAAAAGAAATTATTCCCTTGAGATACTGCATTGGTGAGCTCATAGGTGATATAATATGTACTTCAAATCTTGGAAACCTTGCAATGGAAGTCATGGATGATTTGTTCTTATTCTTGTCTTAGGGCATGTAGAAACTGAAATGATAGGGGATGATAGACCCTATTACATTTTTCCTGGGGATTATTTCCATTTTAACCAAGTCATTGGGAATGATGCCTAGATTGACCTATAATAGCTGCACCCTAAAGCATGAAGTCAGAATAATAACAATATTTTTTGAATGAGATGCTTTACACTGTGATGAGATGGAACTCAAGTGGAGTGGCGGCCTGCATCAATCTTACAATACATTACATCATGATATATCCTCTTGATCAAGAATTGTTGAGGAAAGGTATTCCCATGCTCAGCACATAAACTATCTAATAACATGTACATAGTATAGAAAGTCATTTGCATTGGAATGTTTCCTAATACAAACATGCCTATAGATATAGGCCCATGTTTAGATGATGATCTGTATCTAAGGTCACCATACAGATGATGTGTACAAAAATCCTGAAATCACAACCCGGATGGCTGAAACTAGATCCAGGGTCTTCTTATCTTGTTCACTCGATTGTTCGGGTACAAGTCTAGCCATGCGAATATATGATTTTTAGTTAAACATGGTAAGACATCGTTTGATTACCATCCAATGATGTAAGACATTAACAAATGCGAGAGAACCACCATTGATGTTAATGGCCCTCAAGGTACTACAGTACATTTCATAAGGCATTAATAGATGATTTGATGTCAAACGCCAAACAAAATATTTCAGTCAAAAGTCCAGAAGAGAGGATCTTGTCGATGTTGTAACAAGCCTCATGGTACTAGAAGATGATATTTATATGTAAACTTCCTGGATGATTTGACGTTGACAGGAAGCCACTTTATTTTGAAATGGGAGTTACTAATTTCGGAGAAAAATGTGACGGTATAGCAATGTTCAGGGATGACTGTCATGAGAATGAAGGTTTATGAGTATTGCAGAAGGATGAGTTAGTTATTCACTGGATGACTTCTCTTGAACATATCGGCGACATTGAGATGAGTTGGCAGCATTGACCCAAAACCGAAGTGAAGTTATGATGAACCATAGGTATGAATGAACCGTCAAGAAGATTACCCAACCCAAACAATCATGATGATGGAGTGAAGTTTCATGTTCAAGAGTGATCTACTACTATAAAAGTTCTGTTCACTTTCCCAAATTTTCCCTGGTCATTTGTTGACCAGTACCTCTTTATTTTTTAACAAGCTTGAGGAGGGTAACATATGCTTTATCTATAATTCAACCCTTCGGGTGAATAATGTATCACTATTTAATAATTTAACGAGTCTAGTGATGAATGAAACTTGATTCTTGCCATGATCAACAATCCTGTCGCTATTTTATGTTTTAACGAGCATACCGACAGTGACAACCTGGTCCTTTTTCATATTTAGAGAGTTTGAAAAATAGGAAGAAAGAAAACTCCACAAGTACTTTTTTGTAAGGTTGTCGCTCAGATCCAAAAAAGTGTAAAATAATATCTAAGAGAACCTCCTAGCCATGTTTGACTACGGCATTCATTTTTCGTAAATAATCTATCTCAGTCCGGAAAAGGGTTAAACTTATACTGAGTAGATATCAATTCATTTACTTTTACGAGCACGAAAAGACAAGTGCTCGGCAATATTTTCACATTATCGGAGTCTGAAAAGAGCTAAAAGAAGACTCCAAGGTTCCTTTTTCGCTGTTATCGAAGCTCGAAAAAGAGATAAAAGTGTGCTTCAAATCCTTTTTCATTTTTATCAAAGCTTGAAAAATAAGGATAAAAGTATGCTTTGTGGTCAAATCATTCTTGAAATAAATTTGCACGACTAATTTGCTCATCAGTTGCAAGCCTGTTCAGAACAACATCAAATGGATTAAAAATACATGTTTCATGATAAAAATTGAATAAAACCATTGTCATAGCAATAAATATGATTTGAAAATAATCAAATGACTAATTAAAAGAGTTTTAATATTCATGTTTACCATTTGAAAGTTACCATTTGCATTTTGGAGCTCTGAACCTTTTTTTGCCCCCGAACTTTAGCCATTGATTGTGATCGATTCTGTAGACAATTTTCATCGCCGTTTGGTCTAGGTTGGTGCCATAAACCCTCTCTTTATTTTAGTATTCATTTCATTTCATTTCACTGCAAATTTTTAAGGATTTGGGACCCTTAGGGTAAATTATTTTTCCATAGAGGGAAATGCACCCTTGAGCATCGAAATCTACGTTGTGGAGCACCTAAAATGAAGCCTAGGTTCATATGCAACACATTGTCTATTGATCAAGACTGCGTTGGGCACAATTCACATTCTTGATTCTTGCATTGTACCCAAATTTTGCCTAATTTTTTGCACGAAAATGAGTCTAATGAGTCTTATAGTTATGTTTCAGGGATTCATCAGAATAGAATGACAATTACTTAGAGAGAAAGAGAGAATCAAGAACAAAATATGAATTCCCTTAATGATCTGGGTACTGTAATAGCCTTAAGAGATTGTGGTTATTAAAGTACTTCCGCTTGTCAGGTAAGAGGCAACAAACAGAACTTTTGGAGTTCCTAGTTCATGCATGGGATCTAGAAATTGAGGCATTTCACATTAGGAACAAAGTGGTTCCTATTATAGTGGAGGACATACATTTTCTGACAGGCTTGTCGAGGAGAGGCTTACCCATTTCTCTCTCAGGGTCTGCTCTTGGAGGATAGATGGTGATGTTTTGCAGTATTTCTATCCAAGGGCAGAACCAAGCAAGGATGGCAAAGTAAACATCCGTGATGTTCGTGATTTTCCTTTCAGAACCATTCTATTCATGATTGCAAAGCTTGCCAGAACTGTTACACTACATGTAGCGAATAGATATTATATGAAGTATGTGCTAGAGTGCATGGAGCCAACAGTCTTTAACTGGTTTGAAGCTGTACTTTCTCAAATAAAAGTACAACTAAACAAAGCAAAGGGAGGAATGAAGAAAAACTTCAGTTATGGTTCAATCCTCATTTATTTTTCCTTAGAGAAGATTCCACTGATGCAACCTCAACATGTGACGCTAGGTGTGTCTAACCCTAGAGATCCGATGATGTAGATATGGGTAGAACTGATGGCTAGAAATACAGGCCAATTTCCCATCGTGTTCTCTACTGCATTCTTCATCTGGTTTAGGCAACAGGTTATCGCCACCAATGAGTATCCATATGCAGGTGTCGATTTTTGAGGAGATTTAGACTTAGCTTGACTAGAAGGTGCTCGATGGGGTGCAATGGGTAAGAATGTTTTGACCATTTTTTTTTATTTTCCTAGGGTTTATACATGTTTTTTATTTTGATGTTTTCCCAAGAATAAACTAAATTTTTAATGTAATGAAGATGTGGGTCGAGTTAAACTAGTGGAGGAACTAGAGCATGGAGCAGATGAGCCAGCCGAGAGGGATATTGGGAGAGCACTCCTTCAGGATTTAGACATGGCTAAGACTCTTACTGAGCTTCAACAACACATAGAGGGGTTGACCTTCAGGATTCCAGATTTCCAGATCAAAGAGTTACCCATGTGACTACAGTGTCATACTATTGGTGTTCCTAACCATTGGATGCAGTTACTGCATAGGATAGCTAGATATATAGCATTTTACCATGAGCATCACTAGTTTACTTTCGACATGTTGCATACATTTTGAGGTCAGATGACCAATGTGTCTTGGGCACAAATTTTGTAAAAACCTATAACTATCTATCTATTTGATTTCAATGTTTACCTATGTTTATTGCGCAATCCTATTCAATTATGTGAATGTATCTTTACATGTTTTGCAAATGTCTGTCTATAACATGATTAGCTAAGGAATCAGTTAATGTGTTCAAGTTTCTAGAAATGTGTTGATATTGAATAAAATCAAAGTGTCTTTCCAAAAGTCAAACTTTTAGGAACAAACGATGCATGGTTGAATTTCTAATAGTATAAACACTATATATATAAAATTACTTTCGGATAAATCACATCATTGATAAATTTTCATTTAACTAATTAATTTAATTTTAAAAACTAACTATTAACTTTCTAACAGCTAGTCTTAATGGCTAATTCTTAAAAACTAGTTCTCAACGACTATTTCTGGGCAATGATGCATCTCTGTATTTATTCATCAAGATCAATTAGTCTCTCCACCTTTTCCTGAAGATTAACCACATTAGTTGGTTAAAAACATCTTTTTTTATGTGATTTATTCGAAAGTACTTTTATCTACATTATGGATCACAAAAGTCTTAGATCTAACAGTATAAACACTAGTAAGTTGTAATACCACAAGTTGTGAGTCTAACCTTATAATGATGTGGTTAATACAAAATTAAATGGCATTAGAGAGAATTTTTATCAACACGCTATAATAAACGATATTGTTTGTCGATCTATTGATACAAATCCCTTGAAAACTCACTAACTCACTGTTCGGATCGAAAATGGTCCACGCTATAGAGGATAGATTTTGCGTACTACGACTAGCACCATCAACATATCCAACAAATGGTTCCAAACATTCAAACATCTGCGATGAAATGTAAAGCGGATTACTAATGTCAAGAAAACTCTGAAAAAGAAACTAATATGGTGAATGCAAATCAACAGCATATATATACAATATAATACAAAAAATTACTATGCTCATGATTAAGCATAGTAACGTTTCAGATACAACCCCTTTAGGGGCTGCGCCAATGGAATTCCATTGTAATCTACCAACTTGTACGTGCCCTTAGCAAGAAATATTTTGAAAATATAGGCGCCATGCCATAATGGCTCAAATTTCCTTGTACCTATTACATCAGCTTCTTGATCATAAAGAAGGACCAAGTCGCCCTCTGAGAAAATGTGAGGCTGGCATTTTTGTCGTATTGTGCCTTTATACGTCTCTTATGTGCTTCGTTGGCCAATTGGGCTTCACGATGCGTTTCATAAAGATAGATGAGGTTAAAAAGACGCGCTTCTTCATCTAAGGTGTCAGGTAACAAGTTGATTGTGAGTTTCAACGATGTTATTTCACATTGGACTGGAAAGATAACTTCTAGACCATACACCAATTGAAAGGGAGAAGCTCAACCAAAACTAAAGACTTCTTTGACTTGGATTTGATGAATTCCAAATCAAATTCCTGCAAAATGACAATCCATTTTGAATACTTTCCCCCCAACATTTGACGTGATAAGATATATTTCATGGGTTTGCAATCCGAAATGACAATGGTCTTTCGAAACAGGATATAGTGGCGAAATATTTGGACAACTTGAACAACTAACAAGGAAAGCTTTTCTACGTATGAATAATTTACTTCCGTATCATTGATATTATGACTCAAATAATAGATTGGATGTTCCACCCCATTTTCTACTTGGACCAATACCATAGCAATGGTTGTATCAGTCGCAGCGATATATAAGAAATAATCACTCTAATAATTGGGGTGATACATTAATGATGCTCGGACAAGTGTATCCTTGACAAAATCAAAAGAAGCTTGCACAACTTGGTCCTAATGGAAGGAAATCCCCTATTTCAAGGGGAAAGTAAATCCTTTTGCCATTTCAACATAGTTTGGTATGAACCTCCTTAGGAAGTTAGCCTTTCCTTGAAGTTTCTGTAACTAAAGCAAATTTGATGGCGTAGGAAAATCAAGAATGGCCTAGACCTTCAATGGGTCTATTCGAATTCCTTCTTTTGAGACAAAAAATCCAAGAAAATGACCATAAACAACACAAAAAAAACATTTATGTGGATTTAGGCATATTTTGTAGTGTCGGTAGTGTAAAAATATATCTCTCAAATGCATCGGGTGATCAGTCTGATTTCGTGAATGTGCAGGTAAATCATCTAGATAAGGTTGAGCGATGTGCTTGATGTCACTAAAAGCATAATCCATTTCTCTTTGAAAAGTTTCCATAGTTTTCTTTAAACCAAACGGGAGTTTTAAATAAGAAAATGTGCCCTAGGGATAGATGAATGATGTCTTATATTGGTCCTCTGGGCAGATATTGATTTGATTGTATCCGGAAAATCCATCCATGAACGAAAAGATTTTTCATCCAGCAAAATCATCAATAATATGGTCGATAAAGGGAGTAGGATAGTTGTATTTTGGACAAGCAATATTGAAATCCTGATAATTGATGCACACTCTAATGGTTCCTTGTTTTTTCATAATAAGAACGATGTTGGAAACCCACTCAGTTAGCGGAACAAGGTAAATGAAACCAGCATGCAAAATTTTTCAACTTCTGCTTTAATGGCAGCTGCCTTCTTTGGATGAACAGGATGAAGGCGCTGACGTACCGGCTTGACATCAGGGTACATATTTATAGTATGTTCAATGATATTAGTGTTAATACCTAACATTTCCTCGTAAGACCAGGAAAATATATCTCAGAATTCACAAAAGAGAGATCAATATGTTTCGAGTTCTGATGGAGAACAAGACATGCTGACATGAATATTTTCTACCATGCCAGGTTTGGTCGAAATATCGATAGAAATTGTTTCTTCAATATTTTAAAAATTTCTCTTGGAATCGATTACATCAATGGGAAAAGAATTCGAAAAGAAATTTTTGATCAATGGGTGATATAGTTCACTGATATAGTTCACTAAGATGATCTTCTTCATAATCAGGAAGATGGGAACGATGATGATAATCTTCCCATGATTCTCCTTCCGACATCATGGTTTCCAAAATATTATTATCTGTGAAGAAAGTTGAGGAAAAAGGATCAGATGTAGTTCCAAAATCTAATGAATGATCAACCCAAACAATCAGCGAAAATGATTGCGAATTCACTGCTCAAGCCAGATAGATTGATTGCTATGTCAACTCAATAGGGCTAGGTGACAGAAACTCATCCAACGTAAGAACTTCAGAATCACTTGTACTCTTCCTTAAGATATATGAAGTGGAAGAGATCCTGTAGTAGGTCTCTATATTTTCATTTTCTTCCAACTTCATAGGCAGCGGTAATGCAAAGGTTCCCATGAGAGTGGAATCCTTTAAGAGTTTTAAACCAATGTTCTAAAGTTCAAGATGGGGTACGTGAACTAATGGAACACTTCCAGTTACCTGGGAACTAGAGGCAAAGAAGGATAGCTGATTGATTACTATGATAACACCTTTATGTGGAAAGGCGATCATTCTAAAATATGTAGAAACAATTGTAGTCATAGCATATACCCATGGCCTTCCAAGTAGAATATTGTAGTCAAGTGGTCTATCAATGACCTCAACTTCAACATTCACTGTTTTTCCCCCTAGTTCGACATGTAAGTTATTGATAATACCACAAGGCTTATATGTACATTCGTCGAAAGCTTTCAATGTCGTTGATGATTGAGATAGATGCGGTGATCCAAGTGATTTCCAACAACTTAGATACATAATGCACATAGATGCTCCCTCATCAATAATATTACAATGAACAAGGTGATTGATAACATTTACCTGGATGGAGAATGCCAATTCTATTGGTAATTTAGGCACATAGTCTGTATGATTAAAGACTACGAGATTAGAATCAGTCAGATCAATTCCACCAATTGTCGACAACAAAGCATGTTTCTAGGAGGGACAATCTTGTAAAAACTCAAGTGCTGACATAGTTGAAGGGGATTGAGCCAAATCTTCAACTATTTTATAATTTTGAGCAACTATTGCTCAAGGATTAAATGTCAATTTATGAACGACTCCCTTCGGTGGCTTGATTTTCAATTCAGGAACAACAGGTGGCAGTATCGATTCCATAGATGGATTTGTGGTTGAGGTAGTAGCTTGATCAGTAACCTGACTACCATAATTTTTATTACACGTTAATACCAAAAAAATTGTCGATGGCTTCATGATAGACAACATAAGCACTTGGGAACTAGAAGCTAGATCCGTAGCAACCAAATTTGTGTTCGGATTCAGAAAAAAATATGTCAACACAGCTGACGCATGTGAGGTCTTAACCATTTTTGAGACTTTAGCATGGTGGGGAAAATCCCAAAAAAAATGTTCCTCATTACATATTATGCAAAGGTAACGAGGTTTTCTATTTCTAGACAATTTATCAGATGATCTTTCCTGCAGGGTGGAAGTTTTATTTTTCTTACTTCCAGGCTGCTTGTCACTTTTGTCATTGTCAAATGACATAGAATTGATTTTAGAAGAAAGTGCAGGATCAGATGCAGTAGTATGATGTGTGCTTGTAGTATCGATCATACTGTCTCCAACATGAGAGTCCTTTGATGAAGGAGGGACAGTGAAATTAGATCGCAACGCGTTAGGAATTTTCTCGTAGAGCATGCCAAAATGAGTATAATGAAAGTCTAAATATTGGGCATGAGAAATGACCTGCTCTTCAGTTACGACACAACCCTTAGCCAAATCCTCAGTTATAGATGGTAACATGGAATTAACGAACCACTCAGCAAGGAGCTGATCAGAAAAAAATGTCTTAACCATTCTACGATGACAACGCCACTCATGAATATGATCAGAAATGTGAGTAGCATTAGTCTGTTTGAAATTAGTCAAGATTTATGCTCTAGTTTCATATCATATGGGTAACTGGAAGTGAGTCAAAAACACAATATCTAGGGTAGTGAAATTATCAAAAGAAGCTCTAGGTAACTCAATGTACCATTTTGTGGCCAGACCAGTGAGTGTACAATGGAAAAGACATAGTCGAACAGAGTCATCATTTAGGGATTTTGATGAACACCACAAATGATAAGTCATAACATGAGTCGACAGGTCTTCCCCATAGTTTCCATTAAACTTAGGAATATCCGAGGGTAATTTATGAAGTATCACTGGCCACCAAGGAGCATAATTGATTGGGTCATTGGTGAGTTGGTTTAAATCTGGTAACTCTAATGTTGCAACAAAAGGCAACTATCGATTGAGGTCAGGTTGAGAATAGCCAGGGTGTGATGGAATTTCTTGAAAAATAGGCCTTTGAGCACCAACATAATAAATTTGTTGCTGGTAACCCAAATAGGGGTTATTTTGATAGGAAAACACTTGAGGATTCTGTTGACCAAAACATGGATACAATACTTGTTGAAATGAAGGTTGTGGCATTTGCACCTGTGGTTGCCAAGGGGTCTGCCCACCAATGTTATAACCAAAATTAGGATAACTTGGATTTGGTTTTTGATAGGCATAAACTAGTTGTGGCTGTGACATCCCATAATATGACAATCCATCTTGTGAATAAATGATTCCAGATATAGGTGGTTGTTGTAAACTAGCTGAAGGATTTGGAGTTTGAGGGCCCAAAACTTGAGGGTATTGGGTTAAGGGACATGCTAGAAATGGTTGAGGTACAAAAAATTGAGTCTGTAACATGGGTAAAGATGTATTAACAAGTGGAGTTGATGTGGGTGTAACAAGTTGAACTGGTTGATATGAGTGTACGATCGTTTGTGGTTGGATAGGCAGAGTGGGCTACCATTGACAAACATTCATTTCGACATTAGGTTGACCAAAAAACGACGGAATACTGTCAAATTGGGTGACCATAGGTTTCCCCCCATCATGAGGAGTATAATAAAATGGAAAATATTGCTCTCCAAATGCAGGGAGTCGAGTTGAGATTGAATGGAATATACCCAGATGGACCAGCTTGATATTGTCCTGATGATGGATATAAAGGATCAAGCCATTTAGTACTCACTATATGTTTACTAGTTAGAATACCAGATCATGACATTGGTGAAGTCCATGGGTTTGAATATGCACCAAAGAAAATTCCATATAAATATTTATAACCTTATGGGAACATAGGGCTACCATGTAAATATGACTATGGTGACGTTGTGAACATCAACGGGGTAGAGAGACCAGGTGTTGTCCCGATTGGAATATATGGTCCAACCGAAGATGTTGGTTTAGGAATGGTTACTTTAAAAAATGTATAACCTTTTGGATCGACTGAAATTTGAATAGGAATAGGATAAACAAAAGCATATGTTCTGGAAAAAAAGAGACAGGATTTGGATCAACTTCTAGTTGAACAACGACGGTTTCGGGAGGTATGGTGTCACTTATTGGATGGATCGTGACCATGGGTAACTTTGAGGACTCTATCTCGAAAATAGTAGACAAACCAAGATTTGTAGAAACAACTTGTGTCGACTCTATTATATATGAATATGATGCTTCACTAGAGGTACTGGTGGTACTAGTTTCGATAGAGCGATGTCGCCCTTGCCGACCATAAGTGACTTCCGGTGGTAAAGGTGATTTCAATGCAAGTCTACGTTAATGGTAGGGAAAGGGATTTTATTCTTCCACAATGACTGATTTGTTTTATGACAAAAAACAAAAAAAACAAAAAAAAGGGTAATTCTAGGCAAAAGGTTTACCAATAAACTGTGAACTGTAGAATACCTCTTGGCGAACCAATAAGTATGGGCAGGAAATCTTCCCAAATGTTGTGTTTAGTGTATCACAATTTACATGGCGACCGACTCAATTCAATATGGATGGATATCAACCTAAATTTTTCCTCTAAAATATACCTAAAGGTACATGGAGGCCCAAGTCCATATTAGTGTTGTCTAATGTGAAACCGCACAGTGAGAGCACCCCTTTATACTTTTCGTACTATAACACCGCCCTATATACCCAAAGGTAAGTGGACGAGCTACGATATACTTACGTATGTGGAGTGAGGTATCACACTTAGAATGTATCACAGATAATTAATGATAGCTACTATGTTTAACGACGTTGTAACACATCTCTAGCCTAGACCTTCTAAATGTTATCGTTATGGTTCCAATGCTTTTTTAGGTAAATTGATGTAAATTTTAAGTTAATCTTGTTTATCAATTTTCCTTTCAAGGTTCACCATGATAATGTGATGGAAATTCCTAAAATGCAAACTAAAATTATAAGAAAACTTTTCAATTTTGTTTTTTCAATGAAAATCCTAGCTACTAAAGGGGAAAGAGTAATAATTTTTTAGAGCAAACAATAAAGAGCACAAACTAATATGTAGCTTTCCTAATTTTTTCCTATGCAAAACACACAATCCACTATATGAAAATGAATTTTTTTATTTTTAGTCCTCTTAATGTGAATGAAAAAAGGAAACTATATCCATCAAATCAACAAAAAACAAATGCTTTATTCTTTGAGAAATGATAAATTTAACAACAATTTCTCTTTTAGGAAAAATGAAGAATGAAAATACAAATTTTCCGACAGGAAATGAAGAATTTAACGACAATTTACTTTATGAAAAAAAATGGATCTAATGCAGAAATACAATACTTTGAATTTCATTTTTCAATGATAAAGAAAAACACTTAGACGTACATTGAACAAACTTACTTTTCAAAGGAAGAAGGATCAAACAAATTCACTGGTCTCTAAGAGGTATCAAAAAGTTGAAAAGACAGAAAACAAAAGGCTGAGTATAATGGAAATGACAAATTCAAAGGGAATTTGGTTGGCTTAGGGGGCAACGCAGTCTCTAATGAGAGACAGTGCGTTGCAAAGCACCCCTGAGTGGGAGACAGTTCTATGCAAAGCATTGTGTCTTGACCAACAGTGCGTTGGGCGCAGCAGAGATTCAAAAATCAAGCTACATAACACACTTCTAATGAAATTTTTTTATTCAAAAGTCTAATAATTGACAGTAGATGCTACTAGGTGGATAAGAAGAGGCAAAACATCAGGAATGAAGGGAAAAATCCACAACGGAGTCGCCAATTTGTTATGCGAAATTATATAATTACGGATAAAACACATTCCCTAAATGTGGTGCTATGAATTTATAATAACAGATCAAAGACTTTGCAGAAACTTTCTCTAAGAGTAAATAAACATACAAAAAGATAGAGGAACTTACTTGTGATCCAAGTGCTTCATATTCTCCTTCTGTTGCTCTTGTTGTAGCTTCCAATCCAACCTAGATTGCTAAATTAGTTCCTACAAGTATAAACACTAAACAGAAAAGAGATTGCAATATATAGATGTCTATTTATCTTAATCAGTTAAATCGATTAAACATGAAACATATATATTAGTTAAGAATCTATCATATGAAAAGTAGAAATATAAACAGATACATATATCCGAAAATGAGCAGCAATATTTATTAATGGAAAGAAGGGGGAGGTTACAAGCAATGATCGATTTGATGTCACCAGCTCTAGCATTCATCCCAGCCTCATCATAATCAACATCTCACCAGCAACATATCATTCCTATCACTCTCTCACTTGATAATCCAACAAAATTTCTTTACCAAATTTCTTCCTTCCCTAACACTAGGATATGTGCTCAATTTATAGGGCAACTGAAGGTAGTTTCACAATCAATGACTTTCTAATAATACGTAAGACATGTTCCCAAGTTCAGAGGTGTTATATGGACACATGGATTCTAAGTTTGACACATATGGAATATTCTAGAAGGCATTGTCCATGTGGATATTCTGGAACAATGAGAATTTTGCTCCCATTTGACCAATGCACTCTTGAAAGTTGGGAAGTGCTTTGCAGAGCACCCTTGAATGGAGGTAACTACATATGAAAAGCAGTTAGTACCTTGAGAGACTACGTTGGTGAGCTCATAGGTGATATAACATGTACATAAAACCTTGGAACCTTGCAATGGAAGTCATGGATGATTTTTTTTTTTTCTTGTCTTAAGGCATGTAGCAACTGAAATGATAGGGGATGATAGACCCTATTACATTGGTCTTGGGGATGATGTCTAGTTTAACCAGGTCATTAGTAATGATGCCCAAATTTACCTATAACAAGTTGGGAGGAGATGAAGTATTGAGAAAATATGTGTTGGAACATGAGAGACAGGATATCTTGGATGAGGTTCATGGAGGGGTGGCAGGAGGCCATTATGTAGGGAAGGTTACTGTGCAAAAGGTGTTGTATTTTGGGTTATGGTGGCCCACACTGCAAATTGGTGCACATGCATACTGCTAAGCTTTTGATGCATGCTAGAGAATGGGTAAGCCCTTGTGTAGAGATGAAATGCCCCTGCAGCCACAAATGGCCATGCGGGACTTTCATAAATGGGCTATAGATTTTGTTGGACCTATCAATCCTCCAGGAAAGAAGACTAGAGCGCGTTATATCATCACTACCATAAAGTATGTAACAAGATGGGAAGACGATACGGCAATTAAGGACTATACTATAGATACCACTTTGCACATCATTTTTGAACATATTTTGACTAGATTTGGATGCCCGAAGATATTGATGAGTGATAGAGGTACACACTTTGTTAATGAAACCATTGAATCTCTGACAGAGGAATTTCATATCCATCACCAGAAAAGTACCCCATATCACCCACAAGAAAATGGTGCAGTAGAGGCTTTCAAATTTTTTTTGGAGAATGCGCTCACAAAAATCTGTAATTCCAACCAGAATGTTTGGGACATGCACATCCCTTCTATGTTATGGGCTTCTAGTACCACATGCAAGAAGTTGACTGGGAAATCACTGTTCAGGATGGTCTATGGGCAAGAAGTGATAATGCCAATGGAGTATATTATTCCAATCCCATGCATCGTATAATTCACTAATATGGTTGAGCCTGACATCATGGAGGAATGTTTGGCGTAATTGGTTACCTTATAAGAGGATCGATCCATTGCTAACTTCCATCAGCAAGTGCAGAAGGCGTGCGAAAAATCCGGGCATGATAGGAACATCGGGAAAAAGGTGTTCAAGGAGGAACACTTGATATTTTTATACGACAGTCATTTTTCACGCCACCCACAGAAGTTCAGGAAGCATTGGTTGGGGCCATACATTGTGAAGGAAATCTGTGATGAAGGTGCGGTGCGCTTGGCCACGCTGTGCAGTGAGAATATTCCCAGGTATTTCAGTGAAATACATTTGAAGCCATATAGGGACAATATTGTGTTGACCAAATGACTATATGGTCAAAGCATAAGAATCTAGTGGTCTGCATGCGACACAGAGGAAATTCACAGACAGGTTAGACGGGAGCATAGGGGTGATGCGCAGGAGAAGAAACTAGTCATTGTAATAGTGAAATTGGGTGAAAAAAGTAATTTTACCATTGGATGGAGTAGGTTTCCTACAATTCATGAGGTGATATTGGGGGATTTTTGACCATTTTTACATAGGCAAGTTGCAATTAATGACTATCCAACCATTTTCACCTTGGATTGCCTATAAAAGGAAGGGCATGGGTCATATTTGGTTACTTTAATTTCCAAGTACATTGCGCCCTGAGCTTATCCATGATTTGTGCTGTAAAATTATTTGTGAGCAATTTATGTCTGGCCGAAATAACACATCTGATGTGAGTAATCTATAATTTTTCTTTCACCCAAGAATGACAGCCACCAAGTCGGAGAGCCCACCTGCTGAGGAGCACTCTATTCCCCTCACAACATCAACTGAGTCAGGGTCAGATGATGTCCATGAGGTGGTACCTGAGGTTGAAGAAGTCATGTCTACATCCTCTAAGGGAAAGGGAAAATATCAAAGTGGTCCTCCTCGAAGCTGTGGATCTTTCTAAGGAATGTGACATCCCCACATTAGGCTACTAAGGATAGGTCACCTATAGGTGACCCTTGAAGAGATCAATGAGCGCCACTAAGGAGGCTGTGTTTTTCGAGCCAATATCTTGGCGACTGTTGTATGTCAAACCACACAGACCCTTCGTGCACGTGAAAAAGAATGTATACTCGGTGCAAGACAACCTTCAGACACCTCTGGTCCCACACGATGTTCCCCTTGGTGATGATATGTTTGGTAAGATCCTGAGCGTCAAGTTCGATATACATGATTTGGAGAAGGAGGAAACATTTCCCGAACTAGCACCGGGGTACTACTTTGAGCGGGTGCTCTATGATGATGTGGTGAAGGTTGAGCTGATGTCGTGGGCACGTGGGCTAAGCAACACTGGGATCCTAAATTTGTTGAGCATTCTACACTTTGGGAGATACCTTATAACCACTATCTATGTCTACTAGCTGTTGGAGTTAGTACATGACAGATGTCTATGGATCCAAGGATGCATTCCAATCGATGCCATGCTAATCCACCATATCGTTGGCCTGCCCAAGAAGGGGCCCCATCCCATGGCTCGTTTTGGAAAGAGAAATGAGCTTAAGGTGGTTGCAAAGCTAAAAAAATATTACCATGTCGAGTGAGATGCCAGAGGATTCTTAGTACACACAATTGCAGACCCACGTGTGCGCCTAGGAACCTTAGTCTTGGGATGCATATTGATGTGAAAGTGCTGCCCAAAAATAGTCCTAGTGCATGTGATTGACTTGGCAGGCTAATGTGAAAAGGGAGTCAGCTACAACTAGTCCCAATACCTCTGCGAGGAATTCCTGGAAAATGTGCGTGAAGCGCAAGAGCAAGGGAAACAATTTTTCTACTCATGGCTATTATTGCTCATTACGTTAATATCACGGGAGACTTAGAAGGGTGCAGTCCTCCCAGAAGTGGAAAATAGCGTATGTGAAGGGGCACACTATGCCAATCTATGGGATTCCTCTGATCCCAAGTGCGTGAGAGAAAATAAAATCTTCTGGGTGCTTTTTGAGGGTGCACTGGTGGTAGAAATACACACACAACCTAGACTATCCCCCAAGGTGTATGAAAAGTAAAAAATGATCACTACATTTTATATTACCATGCACCATGTGAAGATCCAGGCATGCAATGATCTTGTGCGGTATAACCTCCCCTTCATGGCCACTGAATCAGAGATAGATTAGGTCATTGTGACCTGGTCGGCAACATGTAAAGTTGGGCTCGGTTCCACCCAGCTTGTGACAATGTCCACTTTGGGAAAAGATACAACACCAGGAGAGAAGGACAAGGAAGCAGAGTAGCACATAGAAAAATATGTAGGGACAGGCACCGAAAAATATGTAGAGACAAGAGCAAAAAAGGATGTTGAAGCAGAAAAAGACACAGAGCTAGATCTTGGCAGAGAAGCTAATCTCGACCTTGGAGGTCTCAACGTGGTAGATGGCAATGGCATAGAGTCTCCGCACGGTCCAAAGCAAGGCATAGAAGCCCCCAAGGGTCCGGGAAAGAAGAGAAAATGATCCAAGGCCAAAGGAACATAAGAGGTCACCCGGACAGAAGAGGACCTAGAAAAAATTACATACGCAATCTCTTCTATTTTTGAAGAAAAATGGACTACCATGGAAGAGTAGTACAAGGTTGTGGTTGAAGCCTTACAATCCAGATTGTAGGTCCTGCAGCTGGAAATCAAAAACATACAAGAGAGTGTGAATCAAGCAGGCTGATTCAAGTAAGCTTGCCTACAACAATGGTCATCACCACGTTAGACAGCAGAATCTTATCCTTCTGGGTGCAGCAGTTACAGTGGAGAAGTCGGAGCTATGCACGCAGGTGTAGACCTGCCCAAAGGTTGGGATCACTCTATCTAAGTTTCCAAGTGGAAAGATACATGATATAAAAACTATCATCTCTGATGAGCTACAGTGTAGGGAGGTGTGCATGCAGCAGTAGTTGAGTGAAGCAGAACAGACGATTACAGCTAAAACCAAAGAATCACTCCAGGCATAGATAGAGCAGTAGGCGGTTGTGGCTCAGCATGTAGAGTTGGAACATTTGATCGACAGGTTGTGCAGTGACCTCTCAAAGGTATCCATTCCTACATCATTGGCGCAGAAGGTAAAAATTAAAATCTTGGTTGCAGCATTGAAGGCTTCCCAGTCAAAAGTGCAGACCATTAAGGAAGAATTTGAGCAATAGATTGCTGCATTAAAAGCTAAGTTGCAGCCAAAGACTCCCCTGGAGGTGTGCGCGCAACAGGAAGCATTGGTGAAAGAAGCATAGAAAAGGATCTCTGATAATGTTGACAAGGGCTCTGCACTGCTCGAAACAATGGTGGGACTATGGACCTTTGTGAAAACATACCCACTAGTCAAAAAAATCTCTCAGGAGTTGCACGCCAAGGAGCGGGCATTTGACGACCTCTAGGAGACCTTGCCCACTTTTATCTCTGCTCAATGCATGGCCCCTCCTGTAGACAAGTAAAATTATGTGTGATGAAGTCGAGGAGCTCCACAAGAAGAAAGAGATCATGACATAGCACATAAATTTGTGGGCATATGAGGCGATGAAGTTGTCACAGGACCTAGATGTAGCCGTGAAGAACCTGAATCAGACCCTGCAAAGTATTAATCTATTTGCATAAAGCCTGACATCACAGGAGCTGGTGGATACTACGTAGAGTGTAACAGATCATAGTGTAGGCGTCCAGTGCCCTTTTCCACTTCCATTGAAGAATTACAAAACAATATGAAGAACACAACATCGCTGTGACTCAGGACGAGTCGCAAGATTGTGTTAGGGGGATGTCAGAGCGAGGTCCCTTAGGACTGAATTTTGATAAAAATACTATACCTTTTGTAAAGTTTTTGTAATTTTATTCGTTCAAAGCACAGTTTAAGGGGCTTTGGGGGAGGTCAAAGCCCCTCATGAGTTGTAATGGGTCAAAGCATAGAACTAGGGGCCACAAACCACAATTTTCGGACCTTAGAGGAGCACAGGCTAAAAGTATAAATAGGAGTCTAGATCGAGTTGATAGAGGACATGATGATGATGATTTAAGAGATTTGACAATGTTTTGATGTTTTGAGCCAACTTGTCTAGGTTAAAAGGCTCTTGTTGGCTGTGTGCTGGGAGACCTTAGTCCTGCTATGTGCAGACCCCACTGGTTGTATGCGCAGGTAGAATAAATATGATGTAAGGAAGATCTGAACTGTGAATGAATAAATGAATGTTTTGGATGATATATGAGGATCAAATGCATCTGTAGTTTTCTTTATGATCTGTTTCTACATATTATTTCTGATTACTGTGTATTTGTGTTTGGATCGGTTGTGCAACTATATTTTACCTTAAATGAATGATGAATGTATATATCTATTACTATTGAACACTATTGTTATTTATTAAGGACTATTGGAAGGGATTGTAGATCTGTAACTGTGTGTGCGTAGGATAACCTATGTAAATTGACCTAAATATGTCTATTTAGGGTTTCTGATCAGGGTTGTTGTTGTGAAGGTCTGACCACAGTTGGTTTAGATATGAATACACCCATATCATTTAATTCTCTCTCAAAGTGTGTAAACCTAGTTCCTACACCCCCCCATATTGCTTCGGGTGAGACTTTTACTTGCGCAAGCAGGTCACTGCCAAAAAGGCCAGTAGTAAGAGGGTTTTTTTTGTTAACCTTAACTTCGAACCTGGGTCAAGACCCCTCAAGCCAATAGTGCTACACAAAAAAATGATAAATACATGAAAAATAATTATTGCAATCGCATTTTTCATGTATTTCTCATTTTTCATGTATAAGGTTCCATAAAAAGTATGCAACATGGGTACGCCTTGGATGAGGAATCGAATTCCGCATTCAACGAGTGATCTTGCTCGAAATTTGAGTAAAATTGTAGGTATTTAAGTTGAAAATATGAGTTGAAAAAAGTAGTTTTTTATTTTTTTTATTTTCTAATATTCTTACTTTTTTACTCCAAAAATGGTGAATCAGGCAATCACATTTTTCATGTGTTTCTCATTTTACGTGTAGCAAGGTCCATCAAAAGTATGCAGCAAGGGTACTCCTTGGATGAAGAATTAAATTATGTGTCCAACGAGTGATATTTATCAAAATTTGAGTAAAATCATAGGGAGATTAATTGAAAATATGAGTTACAAAAGTAGTTTTTTTTTATTTTTTAATATTTCTACTTTTTGACTCAAAAAATGGTGAATCATACCCCCATTATAGACATCATCATATTGAATCCCATTGGTTCTTATAAAGTTTGTTTTTTTTGTACATTTTTTTAGTCCTATTTTTTACCTCAAAATTTCTCTAATCAGTGGCAACTAGAAATACATCAAATAAACTATTAACATGCCTACCATGTGGCATCCACACTTGTATAACCATATCTAGTTATGCTCTGTCAATTTGACGCAACAACACCATACTCAAACTCAATAATAAGTCCCAGATAGGAACATCTACTCTAAAGAGAGATCATGTAATATAGTGATGAATGTCTACATATTTAATAATACAACTATTTGCATATATTTATCTCATAGTTATATACTCTACAAGATTCCTATACATAGGGAATATCCATCCTAAGAATAATAAGAGTGCATATTAAATAAGATAATTGAACCATGATTTATGAACATGCCAACCATCAAAGCCTATTATCAATAGTTACCTAAATTTCCTCATGCAATCAGTCACATTTGCATATATGTAAATTCAAGAACATTCATAAAATCTACATAAAGCTAGTATTTCCAACTTAGCAAAAGAACATCAAGTCTTATTTCCTATTGAGAACATTCAATCCAATAAACATTCAAGATAACCTAGAGTAATTAATTATTCATTAACATGCCAGTCCAAGTAATTAATCTAACTCCATTATACAAAAACAATGGAACTTATCTAAATGGGTAGAGATGATTGGAAATTGAAGGTGGGACCTCAACTCTCCACCCAACCATATGTTAGTTATGCCATAGTATTTCTTGCAATTTTCCACCCTTAAGCTAAATTCACAATCCAGTGGATTTCAATCAAACTCAATTGGAATAATTCTCAGCTCCAAGAGTATGGGATCACTTTTTAGGTGGTTTATCAGTTGTATCCTCAAGGAAAGCATTATAGCTCACAGCATAGGTGGTTTATTAGCTTACTTGGGAAGATCTAACTAGTTTTTCAACCCTCTTTAAAAGCACTTAGTGGTTTATCAACCCTTTCATCAAGAACCCTAGTGAATTTATACCATGCCTAGTGGTTTATCAACCATACATCAAGCACCCATCACCCAACAATATCCTCTGATTCGTCCATTTTTTCTTCCAAAATTTAACACACATGGTCTATAGCTTCAATAAACCAACATAGAGAAATTCATCCCATCATCCCTAGCAATATTTCTTCAGTGCTCAATGTTAGCCTCCATAATGTCCCAAGACTAAAAGGATGTTGACGGAGGTAACCTCAAACCAAGCTTTTAGTTTGGTAGCTAGCCTTACTAAACTAGAGAGGGATCTCTCTATGAAAATCATAACCAAGGGTTTGACTAGTACTAGAATGGAGTTTAGGCTAGATAATTCAGCTCTAGGGTTTGAAATATTTTAGGGTTTTTTGCTGGATCATGACTGAAAATCAAGGAACTAGGTAAAAAACATCAAAGGTTTCAATTGCAGTAAATATAGAGGAACAAGGTAGGCATTATTTTGTGATAGTTTAGAAGTTGGTAAATGTAGTGTAGGGTTGAATGAACAAGGAGATCATAATGAACATGTATACAATGAATTCATTAATCAAAAGATAAAATACATAAAATGAGATTCCCAACAAAACAATGCTTAATTAAAAGAATTATACTTAAAACATCTTAGGAAAATCACTGAATATCAAAGATATGGTAAGGAGTCTAGTTTATCATTCATATAAATCTATAACAGAGACAAAAAAATATCACAAACTCACAACACAAGAATTTTCGAATAATACTGCAACTTTCCTTTGATTTCCTGTAAAAAGTGATGAAGTACAAGCTACAAAACTTTAACTGTATGATGTCCAACCATCAAAATGACTGAAAACCACAGACATATAGACCAAAAAACAACTTCCCCTCTCTCATGGGTTGAACCCCTTAGTGTAGGAACATCTCAAAATAATCTCTCAACAAAACCCTAATGACTAGGGAGGTTAAAACAAATCTTCCATTTAGAGTTTGATTGACCTACTCCTCATCAATGAGGTCAAAAAATACATTAAAGTTACTATAAAAATATCATTTACAATATATTACATCATGTAAACATAAAACTAGAGAAATTACATCATAAATAATAAAATTTACTGAAGAAAACTCAAAATTTGCACAAATAGGAAAACAGCGCAACTCTGCAAAAGCACAGTGCCTACAGACAACAACGCAGTGCCCAAACTTGTGAGGAATTTTTGATGGCATTCCTCTACTCCAAATCCAGATATGAAAGATGAATTGGAAATATAAGGATGTTCATTTGTCATTAGACACCTAAAGCAAGCAAAATTGACACTTCATGATAGAGAAAAATTCATTTTCCCATAGCTACTCCCAAAAGCGCAACGCCTGGTCCATAAAGGTGGCAGAAAGTGTGTTTTTGACCTATTTTTGGGCATTTTCTCTCAACCAGTTTTTTGAAAAGGTAGCCTAGGTGGATAGATGACATGTAGGAGTGATTATCTATCCATTAATATAATTTTTTTTCATTTCTATGGTTGAGGAAAAAGCACAGCGCCAAGGCACAACGCTTTTGGCTGAAACTAAGTTTTCCAAATTAGCCAAGAGTCACAAAAAACAAAAATTTTCCAAAATTTATTCAAAAATTGTCCAAAATTGTCCCATGAATGCCTGTGATGATTTTTGATGCTATGAGAGAGGCTTTAGCAAGAAAATGAAGCATATATTTATCCTTTTGCTTCATTAGGGTTTGCTTGAGCTTCTTCTTCAACTGCTTAATTCTGAATTGGGAGACCTAGTTCCTTGTATAATAGTGCATATCCATATGTATTTGTACGTTTTTATTCTTTTTTGACTTCTTAAGAATATTTTCCAAGTGGTAATTTACCCTATCGAACCAACCTACCTTATCTTTCTCAATCTCTACCAAAATGAGTTCATCAATTGTCATTTGAGTTTTTGGTGGAGATGTTTCTTTTTTTTGCTGAAGTGCCCTCTTGAGGCATATTTTCCTTGGTATCTTTGCTCTAACCTCTTCTTCTTGATCCTTTTAATCATCAATATCAACCACTTTCTTACCTTTGGCATCATCCTTTCTCAAATTTGGTTTAGGCTTGTTTAAGAGCATCTGATTTACCTTTAGTTGCATGTTCTCTTGTTGCAAGAATGAAACCAAGAAATTTTCCTTTGACAAACTGTCTTTGAGCTCTCTAATATTAGCCTCATTCTCCATGATGATCTACTCCAGTGTTTTCTTCTCCTCATTCACTTCCAAATCTGCCATATCAGTGCCAAAATGCACTATTTCCTCATCCTGCAATGGTGCCTCATGATGTGTTGATGTTTCTTGCTCACCTGATGTAGGATTGGCCCTTTAAAAAATGTATAGAGCAAAAAAAATCCTCTTACCTCTAAGATAGGTTTGATTCACCTCTTCCCTAGGAATTATTTTGGTAGTTTTTCATGTGGAAGCAACCTCTTGTTGTGTTAGTTATGACAAAGGTGTAGAGTGACTACTAGACTGAGCTGGAGAAGACAAAAGAGAAGCTGAATATACAAAAACATCCCATGAAAAATTGATCTATGATAACTAATGGAAAACTAGGATTTTCACCAATCCATGGTGAAACAAACTAACATGAATATTTTCTCCCAATCTCCGTACCTTCTCTGCCATTTTTACCAGGCTTTTGTAACGGTAATGAAGAAAGTTTAAGGTTCTTACACTGGTGAAATGCATGAAGAGTCTCATATGATACTGATATAACATTGAATATCTTCCCTCACATGTGAAATATCTCATGATAAACTTCATGAGAGGGGCATACTTTTCCAACAACTATCTAAATGGAAAGATGTGTGTTGGAGCTACTTTGTATGTTGGCTTCAAATACATTTTGTAGCTTTCAAGGTCAAGGTCTCTGCTCTTGAACCAATTCTCCATTGTATGGAATCCCTGTGGTTGTATCCATGGTATATTTTAAAAGAGTGAACACCACCCCTGCAATAGTCACCTTATCTCTCCTCAATATGGTGGCAAAATTTCTAGTAAGTTTGTCATGAAAACCTGGTTCCTCAACCTTTTGGCAAAAGGTAAGGCAACCAGCATCCTGAAATGATTTCTTAAGGAATGGTGAAGATATGATCTCATGTGCTAAAGTGGGCTTATACCGGCTGATATGAAATCCCTTGTGCCTCGTTTTCTTAGTGGTTTTAGAATCCATAGCTACCCCTAGCTCAATGGGAAGGGGAATTAGGGTATAGTGAGGGAAAAACAAGGGATTTGGGAAGTTTTTAGAAATGAAGGGAGATGAACGAGTTATGGGTATATTAAATTCTTGGGAAAATTTATGGGGGTAGGGATAACTTTTAGGGAGTAGGGAGAGGTGAAATTTCAATGAATGAGTGAGGGGAAGGGGTACAAAAGGGGAAAACACATTCATAGCCTAGGAACATCTATTCTAGGCTAGGGTTTGTGGGAAAATACGGAAAATGAGGGATAGCAGTGATGAGAAATGATTAGGAAGGTGTATAACAGGTGGGGAAGGTGAGTGAGCTTCAATATTAGGGTTTTACTCAGCAACTTGCCAATGAGATTGTTAAACCAATAAAATACTTTAAAAACCCAAGAAGAGGGAATTTCTCTTTCCAAGCATAAATTAAGACAAAAATGGTGATTTAGGAACCCATGTATCTAAGACATTGGAACCTATATTTTCAGAACAATTCCTATGAAATGAGAGGTTTGAATCCCTTGAAGAAAGCGCAACTCCTCTAGCAAAAGCGAAATGCATGCGCAACAAATGCGCACAAAAACAAATGATGAGGCACTTTGGTGGAAAATGATGGATTCTATGAGGGTGCAAGATCTATTTGAAGGTGGAGAGAGTTTTCTTAAATATGAAATGAGAAAATGAGAGGCTCATTTGGTGTTTTGTACCTTTGGAAATCAATTTTCTCCTTTGGTGGTGATGTGGTCACACCATGTCCTTTCACATTTTGTTTTGAATTGATAGTGAACTACAACATTAGAACTATTTTATTCATATTAAATCATGAGAGAAATAAAATTATACTTTTGAAACCTTTATTGAAGTTTTTCACTATTACTACTCCTTCAAATGATGATTTTGATGGTAAAATGACCTATTTTAATGATTTTGACCCTATGACCTAATGATGGCACTACATGAAATGATGAGCAGAATGATGAACATGTTGATGTTGAATGATATGGTGATGAAGACATTTAAGTGATAACTCCTCAAAATGAGTGATGCATGACCAAAACATGAAATGAAAGGAGTAGTAACACACCTAGACATACTAACCAGACCATAATTTTATTTAAAAACCTATTGAAACCATGAAAATTTGACCTAACACCCTCACAAAAACTTTGAAAGAGCACATTTGATCACTAGTGACTGGCAAGATTGATAGACACTAACATTGGCTCCAACTGGGGATGGAAAATCCTTTAGGAGGTGTCAAGAACACCGTAGAACAATTAGCCTTATCCATTGGGTGTGGAGTCAAAAAAAAAAAACCAAACTCAATACTGAAATTTGACTGAAAAACTAAACTGACATGACTAAAAAATGCTAACTACTAACTGAACTTATTGATGGTAGCAGACCATCAAGATCTTAGGTCCTTCACCTCGGGCTTCAAATCCTGATGATAACCACCCACCTGCTGAAGAAATATATACAATCATGTAAAATTATCCCTCCAGTGTAACCAATCCAGCAAATGGCTACTTACTTGAATCACGCTCACACTTTCCTTGAGCAGGTAGAGAAAACAAAAGATAGGCCACTCTAATTGTCCAATGAACATGTGTACATGATCCATAAATACAATAAAAATAATCTTCCCATATAGCGGCAACATATTGGAAAAAGTTTATTTAATAATCTAGAAAGTTATCATATCTTGAAATTCGGCATAAATACAAGCACACTCTTCATTTTCTAAATCTGGAGGAAAATCATCATGTGCAAGAGGCTTTAAAATAACCTCTTCTATTTCACTACTTTCCTGCAACTCATGATGGTCAAATTGAAGTCCAACATCCTTAAAATCTAAAGCTACATTTATGAGTATTTCTTCATGTAAACCTAGATTGAGAGTTTCTAGAGGAACAAATTCATCAAATATTTGGACAAGACTACCTTCAATGTACTCTTCCACAACTCGCACAACAAGATGCAATTCTATATCACATACCCTTTTAATCCCATTGTCTTGGACTGCATTCTCATGTGGATACTACTCATTACTTTCAAACTCATTGGATGAATGATGAATCTCAGGGATATTAATGCAAACTAGCTCAGAATTAGGATCTTTATCAAGGAAAAGAAGGCATCTGAAATAACCATTATCATATGTATCTTGTGCATCAAGGTTGCTAAACTCTACTAGTTCTCCCTCGTGATCACAAGATTATTACGAATTTTAGTCAGTTGCAAAAGATGGAAGATGACTGTCATCATTGAGATCTTGCTGGTTTCATTTTCTTCCAAGAGAGAGGACACTTGTTCTTCTTGGTGATGGAAAGGATTGTCATGCAAAGCCTCCAGGATCTCTTCATCCATGAACTCATTATCACCATAAGAATTCTGTAGATTTTGAATGAAAACCTCAAAATTTTCACAGAAATCCTCAACCAATGACAAATAAGGATGAGATTCTTTATATTTTTCAAATAATGTGGAATGAAAATATTTAAGAGAATAAATACTAGCAGATGGAAGAGCTTCATACCAATATCACACTTTTCCTTCTAAGGTTTCCATGAACATATTCATCATACAATCTTCAGGAAATTGAACACTCAACTTGCATGCTTGTATGAGAAATTTAACGAGGTGTAGAGAAGTATCATCTCCTTTCTCATCTTTGAACTTTGGCAGATAAGTCTGCCAATCTACGCAAGGCATGTGATTTAGAAAACCTGGAATGTGATCTTGTTTTAAAGGAGCATACCTTCTGAATTGAGAAATCATTTTGATTTCTAGATCCTGCTGCCAGTGTAGTCTTTGGATCAGGTTGGAGTCGCTAGGTGAATGATTCAACCTTCATATGCATCCGATCGTTGTCCACCATAAACAATAATATCTAAAATTTGATGATATTTCTTGGGGAATATGAATCCTTTCGTCTCCAGAAATGATGCTAGAAATGTTAGCCTCCACAATGTCCCAAGGATGAAAGGATATTGCCGAAGGTAACCTCAAACCAATATTTTAGTTTGATAGCTAGCCCTACCAAACCATATAGGGCTCTCTTTATGAAAATCACAGCCAAGGGTTTGACTGGTAGAAGAATTGATTTTAGGCTAGATATTTCAGCTCTAGGGTTTGAAATATTTTAGGGTTTTTTTTCTCGATCATGAGTGAAAATCAGGGAACTAAGTCAAAACATCAAATGTTTCAGTTGCAATAAATATAGAGGAGAAAGGTAGGCATGTTTTTTTGGTAACTTAGAAGTTGGTTGATGTAGTGTAGGGTTGAATGAACAAGGAGGTCATAATGAACATGTATACCATGAATTCATTAATCAAGAAGATAAACTACATAAAATGAGATTCCCAACAAACCAGATCTTAATTAAAATAATTATGCTTAAAACCACTTAGAAAAATAACTGAAGATCAAAGATATGGTAAGGAGACTATTTTATCATTCATATAAATATATAACAGAGAAAAAAAATTATCACAAACTCACAACACAAGAATTCGTCAATAATAGTTGCAATTCTTCTTTGATTTCCTGTAAAAAGTGACGAAGTAAAAGCTACAAGACTTTCACCCTCTAATGTACAACCATCAAAATGATTGAAAACCACATACATATAGAATAGAAAACAAATTCCCCTCTCTCGGGGGTTGAATCCCTTAGTATAGGAACATCTCACAAGAATTTCTCAACAAAACCCTAATGACTAGGGATGTTAAAACAAATCCTCCATTTAGAGTTTGACTGGCCTGTTCCTCATGAATGAGGTCCAAAATTACATAAAAATGAATATAAAAGGATAATTTACCATATATTACATAATGTCAACATAAAAATAGAGAAATTACATCATCAAGACTGAAATTTACTAAAGAAAACTTGAAATTTACACAAACAGGCAAAAGCACAACGCATCTCTACAAAAGCGCAGCCCCTCGAGACAAAAGTGCAACACCCAACTTGTGAAGAACTTTTCAAGTACTTCCCCTACTCAAAATCCAACTCTGAAAGATGCATTGGAAATCTAAGGATGACTATTTGTCATTAGAAACCTCAAGCAATAAAAATTGACACTCCATGATAGAGAAAAATTCATTTTTCGACAAGTACTCCCAAAAGCGTAGCACCTAGTCCAGAAAGGTGGCTGAAAGTGTGTTTTTGACCTGATTTTTGGGTATTTTCTTTCATCTAGTTTGATGAAAAGGCACCCCAGGCTGATAAATGACATGTAAGAGTGATTATATATCCAATACTATAAATTTTTTGGCATTTGGATGGCTAAGGACAAAGTGCAGTGCCAAGGCTGCGCTTTTGGCTGAAATTGAGTTTTCCAAATTAGCCAAAAGTCACAAAAAACCAAAATTTTCAAAAATTTATTCAAAAATTGTACAAAATTGTCCCATTAAGTCTTCTGATGATGTTTCATTCTATGAGAGAGGCTTCATCAAGCAAATCAATCCTATCTTTCTCCTTTTGCTTCATTAGGGTTTGCTTGAGATTCTTCTTCAACTGCTTGATTTTGACTTGGGACACCTAGTTCCTTGTATATTAGTGCATATCCATGTGTATTTTTAGGTTTTTATTCTTTTTTTCCTTCTTGAGAAGCTTTTCCATGTGGAAATTTACCCTATCCAATCAACGTACTTTATCTTTCTCAATATCTTCCAAAATGAATTCATTAACTGTCATTTGAGTTTTTTGTGGAGATGTTTCTTTTTGCTGCTCAAGTGCCCTCTAGAGGCCTCTTTTCCTTGGTATATTTGCTCTAACCTCTTATTCTTGATCCTATGAATCATCATTATCAATAAATACCTTACCTTTTGCATCATCCTTTCTCAAACCTGCTTTATGCTTGTTTAAGAGCTGTTGATTTACCTTTAGCTACATGTTCTCCTGTTGAAAGAATGGAAACAATAATTTTTCCTTTGAAAAACTGTCTTCGAGCAGTCTAATATAATCCTCCTTCTCCATGATGATCTTCTGCAGTGCTCCTCATTTACTTCCAAATCTGCCATATCAATGTCAAAATGCATTATTTCCTCATCCTGCAAAGGTGCCTCATGATGTGATGATGTTTATTGCTCACCTAATGTAGGCTTGGCCCTTTAAAAAATGTCTAGATCAAACACAAGCCTCTTACCTCTAACATAGGTCTGAGTCACCTCTTCCCTAGGAATTGTTTTAGTAGGTTTTCTTGTGGAAGCAACCTCTTGTTGTGCTGGTGATGACAAAGGTGTAGAGTGACTACTAGACTAAGCTGGAGAAGACAAAACAAAAGTTGAATATACAAAGCCATCCCATGAAAAATTTATCTATGCTAACTGATGGGAAACCAAGATTTTCACCAAGCCATGGTGAAAAAAACTAGCATTACGGTTTTATCCCAATCTCCGTTCTTTCTCTGCCATTTTTACCATGCTTTTGTAAAGGTAATAAGGAAATTTTAGGGTTCTTACACTAGTGAAATGCATTAAGGGTCTCATATGATACTAACATAACCTTGATTACCTACCCTCACATGTGAAATATCTCATGATAAACTTCATGAGATGCGCATACTTGTCTAGAAACTGTCTAAATGGAAAGATGTGTGTTGGAGTTGATTTGTACAGTGGCTTCAAATACATTTTATAGCTTTCAAGGTCAAGGTATTTACTCTTGACCCAATTTTCTCTAGTGTTTGGAATTTTTGTGGCTGTAGCAATGGTCTCTATTGAAATATTGAGCACCACCCCTGCAATAGTCACATTATCTCTCCTCAATCTGGTGGAGAAAGTGCTAGTAAGTATGTCATGAAAACCTAGTTCCTCAACATTTTGGCAAAAGGAAAGGAAACCAACATCCTGAAATGATTTCTTAAGGAATGGTGAATATATGATCTCATGTGCTGAAGTGGGATCATACTCGCTGATCTAACCTCCCTTGTTCCTTTTCTACTTAGTGGTGTCAGAATCCATAACTAACCCTAGCTCAATGGGAAGGCGAATTACGGTTTAGTGAAGGAAAAATAGGGTATTTGGGCAGTTTTGAGAAATGAAGGGAGATGAAGGGGCTAGGGGTCTCCTAAATTCTTGGGAAACTTTATGGGGGTAGGGATAGATGTTAGGGAGTAGGGAGAGGGGAAATTCTAGGGAATGAGTTAGGGGAAGGGGTCCAAAAGGGGAAAAAAATAGTCCTAGCCTAGGAAAATCTAGTCTAGGCTAGGGTTTGTGGGAAAATAGGGAAAATGATGGATATGAGTGATGGGAAATGGTTTGGAAGGTGTTAACAGGTGGGGGAAGGTTCATGAGCTTCAATCGTATGGTCTTACTCAGCGATTTTCCAATGAGATTGTGAAAATAAGAAAATACAACAAAAACCCTAGAAGAGGGAATTTCTCTTTCCAATGAAGACAAAAGAGGTTATTTAGGAACCAAATTACTTGTATATGATACATTGGAGCCCATAGTTGCTGAATAATTCCTCTAAAATGTGAGATTTGGCTCCCTTGAAGAAATCACATCTCCTCTGGCGAAAGCACAGCGCATGCGCAACGAGTGTGCAACAAATGCGCAACACAACAAGTGACGAGGCACTTTGGTGGAAAAATTATGGCTGCTCTTAGGGTGCAAGAGCTCTTTGAAGGTGGAGAGAGGTTTCTTAAATATTAAATGAGCAAATGAGAGGCTCATTTCGTATTTTGTAGCTTTGGAAATCGATTTTCTCCTTTGGTGGTGATGTGGTCCCACCATGTCCTTTCACATTTTTTTTTGAATTGATAGTGAACTGTAACCTTAGAACCTTTTTTATTCATATTACAACATGAAAGAAATAAAATTAATCTTTTAAAACCTTTATTGAAGATTTTCACTATTACTACTCCTTTAAATGATGATTTTTACCATAAAATGACCTATTTTATGATTTTGACCCTATGACCTAATGATGACACTACATGAAATGATGAGTAGAATGATGACCTTCGTGACGTTAACTGAGATGGTGATGAAGACATTTCAGTGATGACTCCTCAAAATGAGTGATGGCATGACCAAAACATGAAATGAAAGGAGTAGTAACAGACCTAGGCGTACTAACCAGTGACCAAATTTTTATTAAAGCCTATTGAAACCATGAAAATTTTTCCTAAGACCCTAACAAAAACTTTAAAATATCACATTTGGTCACTAGTTTCTTGGAGGACTTACAGACACTAACAATCAACACTCATGATTTTGCACTATAAAACACATTCTCTCTCTAGTGTTCTCTCATATTGTGTTTGTTCTTTCTTCTCCTACTATCTAAATCCATTATTTTTCTTTTCATTCCATTTTTTGCTTCAAGCCCCTCGCCTTCAAGGGAAACATGAGAATCATGGTTTTTTTATTCATCCATTTTTATTTGCTAGTTGTAGGAGGTCGTGCACCAACAACCACCATTCAATACTCTCCCCATATTATAGATCCATAGCCCCAATCTTCATTTCCAACCAATTATAAATTATATATGTAATTACAGTCATTAGAAAAACAAGGGCACATACAAGGGGTGTTATAGGAAGGGTATTCGTGTGTTTTCTTCTATGGATTTTTTCTTGAACTATTTGCCACCTTCCTAGGGTAAACCAATTATTTATAATATAAAATTATCAAAGATATGCAAGGTTAAATAAGATACATGGACATGTCCATCGTTAAAAGTATGAGAAAATGCTTTGATACCTTAATGTTATGACCTTGAAATTTTGAAAATTTTTTATTTCAACTTATTTGAAATTTCATAGCACTTTAGGTGTACACCAACCAATTTGACCCCAAAGGTTTGAATCTCGCTGCCATTGTATAACCCTATGTGGAAAATTTTCTATGTAAAACATTACGTATGGAGAACTCTCTATATATGAAAAAAATTTATATATAATACTTTATGTAAAACATTCTATATGGTAACACTTTGTTATGAAAAGCTTAATGTAGAAACCTATTCCTTACCCATTGTATGCACTCAATTTCAATGCAAAGGTGGTTTAAAAACTGAATATGGTAGAGTAAAAAGTTAATATTGGAATGAGGCTGACATATTAATAGGTTAGTTTCCTTTTAACACAATATAGAGAATTATTTCTATGAGCATTTGTCATATCAAATATGTTAAGAGTGCTATGATACTATTTTGTTAAGAGCACAAGGATACATCATAGAGGGTTATGCTAATATATTAGGTAATCATGGGTACGATGGTAGTCACGAATAGCATTGTAGTCATTGAATAATGTTAGCTTAATGAGAATTGTAAGCACAAAAGGGGAACTCTAGCCCAAAAATACTCATAGTTTTGTGAAAGAAAATTTAAAAAAAAACACCCTGAAATAAAAAAGTGATGGCATTGCATCACCCTCTTTTTTTAGGGTTAAAATTCCAACATTTCTTAGCCATGGCATTAAAAAACAAAATTATGATAATAGAAAACCTTAAAACTTCAACTTTCAACCATGGTATATAAGATCAAAGAGCACGACTTCAAAAAACCTTAAAATTCTAGGACTTTTCAACCATGGAATTAAAAGAAAATATCATGAAAAAAAACCTTAAAATTTCAACAGTTTTATACCATGGTAGTATATACCAAATATCTTTACTAAAAAAACCTTAAAAATCAATCTAAGAGTAATTCTCCCCAAAGAATTTTTTTTTGTTCAAAGGCTAAACTTATGACTTTTTTGAGATCTTAGCACAAGACAAGTTGTCTCAATTTCAACGAGGTACTAAAATTGCAATATTTTTTAACTACCGGTTATAAAATCATCATAAGTATACATGAAAACATGAAAATCACCATTTAAAAAAATGATCTAAGGTGAAATATTTAATTTTTGTAATTAAAAATATGAAAAAAAATGATTTTTTTAATTAAATTGTTTTAAAAAAGTGTATTCCAAAAAAAACCATAAAAAATTAGTAATTTTTTAAAAATAATTTTAAAAACTAATTTAAAACTATATATATAAAAGAGTAATAAAACAAATAAAGTATTAAGGAAAAAATAAAAACATCAAAATAATTTTTTTTTGGGATATATATATATATATATATATATATATATATATATATATATATATATATATAAAGCGAAACAAATTAAAAGAAAAAAATTTGAAAAAAAAAATTATAAATAAAATAATAATTATAATAATAAAGAAGATTGGTGTGTGTTACATGGGGGAGGGCGATGTAGAGCATCACCTTCCCCTATGCATATCAAACAATAACATCAATTTGTGCTTTGCATAGGGTAGGGCCCCTCCACCCATGGGACTAGGTCGATAACCAACCTTAAAGCCCACAGTTTGCATAAAAATATATGAAATGAAAATAAAGTATTAAATTTAAAAATTTATAAAATTTAATTTAATTCAAAATAATTTTATAATCTAAATTTGAAAAAATTGTAAATAAAGAAAGAAAAAGAAATAAAATTCAGTCAAAAATATTTTGAAATTAAAAACTAAAAATAAAATAAGAATAAGAATAGAACATGATTTTTATTTCATTTTTTGTGTATATATATATATATATATATATATATATATATATATATATATATATATATATATATATATATATATATATATATATATATGTATATATATATATGTATATATATATATATGTATGTATATATATGTATGTATATATATGTATATATATATGTATATATGTATATATATATATATATATGTATATGTATATGTATATGTATATGTATATATATATGTATATGTATATGTATATGTATATGTATATGTATATGTATATGTATATGTATATGTATATGTATATGTATATGTATATATATATATATATATATTCCATAGGGTCTTGAAAAGATGATGATCAAGTGTGTTGTTAAGGTTCTCCTATTTGTTAATTCATATAGGTTCAATTCCCCATCCTGTTTGGTTGTTATTCTTGGAAATGACCTTGGTGTAATCTCACCAATGTCGTACTTGTAAAAATAAAAAACAAATAATTTTTTTTAAATGTTTTACTAATTTCTATTTTATTTTTATTTTATAATTATTTTAATGTTTTTTTTTTAATTTTAAAGGTAAAATTCATGTTCTTTATTTTGTATTTTTTTTCTCCCTTAATCTTATGAAAAAATGTTTTTTTTTAATAGAATTTTCCACACAAATTTTATAATGTAAATAATTTTTAAAAATAATTAAAAAATTATAATGTAATGTAATGTCTCAATGATACTAATGGTTAAGGTTGTAATGTCAATTAATTGGTAATTTTATTCTGGAAAAAAAAAATTTAAACAACTTTGAAAAAAACTTTAAAAAATAAACGTTTAAGGGGGAAAAAAAGATAAAAAGGTAGGCAAATTTTGAGTGTTGAGTTTTAGGGTTTTCATGGTATATGCATGATATTTGGTCTTTAATTCCATTGTTGAAAACGTTTTAATTTTAACCCTAAAAAAGGAGGTTGATGTTACATTACCACTTTTGCATTTCAATGTGTCTTTTCATGTTTTTCATAGTCATGATATTTAATCTTTAATGATATGATTGAAAAATATTTGAACTTTATCCTTGAAAAAATAAAATCGAGATGTTGCATCACCACTTTTGCATTCAAGTGTGTTTTTTCATGCATTTTATAATCATGATCTTTGGTTTTTTAATGCCATGGTTAAAAAATGGATTTTTAACACTGAAATGAAAAAATGGTGATGTTGCATCACCACATTTCAAAATCGGCATGAAAATTATGATTTGATGTGCCCTCTAAAAAAATAAGAACTTGATAAAGTTCTCGTTAAGTTGTTAACATTGTTATGGATTAGATGGTAGTCATGAATAGTATGGTAATCATGTAATATGGTAACTTATGTAATTATGTGATAGAGTCGCTCATGAATACGATAATAATCTTGTGTGGATAGCATTTTTACTAAAAAATATGGTCGATAGGACCAATGAGTGAAAAAGTAGTTATGGTATAGATAGGAATTGAGGTTTTTTTTTTTATAAGACATTTAGATGTAAGATTACTATTATAGTGATCATACAAAAACATAGAGGTAAGTTATTTCAAATTTAGTTTGTAATCAACAAACTTAAAATATCAAAAATTATTTTTATCAAACCTTCGATAATACAATTTCCTTAGCTTGGATAACCTTTATGCCTTCATAAACTTAGTGTGCATTCCTCATTATAATTTGATTATGTATGTCACAGTTGTAGTCATCATTTATCTAATTTCACTAACTTTGTGCTTCTTGAATTTTATGTGAAAAAATTGCTCTGCCCCATCTCTTATTTGAACCAAGAAACTTGTTTTAAAATCTCTTTCTAGAGAGTTGTTATAGAAAAGTATGATATTTTTTTACAATTTCTAGAAAATAATAACCACTGAATTCCTCTTGAAATACCATATATGAATCAATGCTTTGAATCTTATTAGCTTATCACTTCTAACTGAAAATTGATCACAAGATTTTGATAAATATTGTAATCAATGGTAGGTCTTTTTATTGATAATTTGTGTTAGCCAATTTCCATGTTTTCCCACAAAAATTCAAATCTAGTTGAGGTGAAGACCAAAATTTTAATAACTAGACATTATATATATATATAGTCAGGATATAAAATAGGTAGGAGTATTACTCTCTTTACCCACAACTTGCATCTCAACTTATTGAATATATACATAAATAAATTATTTTCCAGGGATTAGTTTGTTAAAGAGTTTCAATTTATTACCATTGAGCGCATATGAAACTCCTACTTCATCAGTTGTCTTTATCTTCACAAAACCATTGTCCAAAGTACTTCAATCTCATAAAGGCCAAGTGAGTGTATGGTAAACTTTTCCTTAAAATCGTTGAACTTGGAGTCAAGGAGTAAGACCCAATCACCAACTTTGAATTGATTTATTTTGATAAGCTTATATTACCACTTTTTCCATTGTTGTTGATTCAAAGTAGTTCGGTGTAATTTATCTTATTGAATCTTATCTAGCTCATTTAGTTGCACAATTACTTATTTTAGTGTCTTAATCAAATCCATTCCTAATTCAACTATAATACTTAAAGTTTGAATTTGTAATTCAATAGGAAGGAGGATTTTCTTACCACATGTGTTCATAAGGGGTGAAACCAATGGTATTCTTCCATGTTGTACTATAGGTCCATAAATCTTATAGAAGCACATTTTCCCAATCTTTCTGATGAAGTTGGAATCTCTTGATCGTGATTTCTTTCAAAAGCTTATTTGTAGATTCTACCTAAAGAGTGGCCTATGGATGATAATGAGAATATTTCCAGTGTTTCATCTTCTATTTTTTAAAATTCCATATACAATATTAGGAGTGAATTATGCTTCTTGGTTATTAACAATTTTCCTTGGAACCCCAAATTTGACACAAATATCTTAAAATGAGAAATCAATTAATAATTGTTCAGTTGTTTGTGTTAATATTGTTTTCTTCCATGCACTTTTTAACATAATTAATGCATACTAATTATATATTTTTCCTTTTTACATGCGACCAATGGACCCTACATAGCCTAGAGCTTGTTTCTCAAAAGTTTCTACAAGAAATTGTCGCTAAAGGGGCATTTCATCTGCTACTATTGGTGAGCCCACATGTTGATAGATATCATAACTTTTGACATACTCATTGAAATTTCTATAAATATTTTACCAATGTCATCCAAAACGAAGCACTTTGTATGGATTCCTTTTATCTACAAAATTCCTACCACATCATGGTTCATCATGGCCATCTTTTAAAATATCAAATATATCATCTTCTATAACGCATCTAAAATTATCAAATATAGCCCTATATAGAAAAGATCCCCTTTAATCCATGAATATTTATCATTTTTTCTAATAATTTTTTTCTTTTCTCATAGTGAAAAGTGTGTTGAGAATTTGGTAGGGCAGTGATTAATTCAAATTCTTTTCTTGATAATTACTTGTGAGCTTACTTTTCTTACTTATGTATTCTATCCTTAGCTTATTATTTCTTTCATCAAGTCAATTACCAAAACACACGAGACACAAATATAGGCTCTTCAAGCTAGGTCCAAAACCTCTCCCTCTTGGAGTGGGAAACCCTCAAGGAATTATTCTTATAGACTTTCAATTGAAAAGTACCATGACCATGAATCATAACCTTTACCCTTTTATGCCTCTAAGACCTCGTCACTACTTATTCATTTACTCCTTGAGTTGATCCTTCTTTATTGCACCGTCTTGCACCATTCTGCACCAAGGCTAGAGATATCGGTCTCTATTTGGCTCCTTAATAGAGATATTAGCACCATGTCATAAAATTATTACTTTGTACCTTAATATAGTTGACTGTACACTTGACTTATTTCCTTTCGCTGAGCATTTCACCTTATACTATGATGATATATTTACACAACTTAACATAGCCCTTACTTTAGCACAATTCCTTCTTACACTTATTGCAATCCTTTCTTATATTAAACACTGTCATATAAACACACTTTAATACCATCATTCTTTTCACTTCAATGTTTTCCTATTTCCGCACTTTAACATAGTTATATACAATCCTACTATGCAATCCTGTTTTCACACCTTAACACATTCATATATCAGAAGTTATTTATTCAATATGGTCCTCAAATATTCACATATATATATTATGTTATGTCACCTTTCTTAGCACTTTCTTCCCTGTATTAACCCTGTTCCTTATGTCTACAACCCGCAGTCTTTATCTCCTTAAACCTTTTCCAAAAAACTTAGAGAAGAACGAGATTGTGTGATACCTTTTCTATGTAGTATATAGGTATATATAGTTGACCCTACCTATAATTGAGCCGACCTATCCATGTGTAGTGAGGATGGCTTGAACATTATTTATAGGTCTACTTGTAGAGTGTATCTTCCTGCATGATTAATGCGGACTTAAATGGTTTTCCAACGGTCATCTTGATCATCATTTGTGCCATGTATTCAAGCTTGATTGGCAAGGTCTTGAGGAATACAAGTGCGACTTGACTCTTCATAAACGTGACACTTTAATTTGTACATTTATGACTAGAAGATAAATACATAATAGACATCAAGAAGAAGTCTATCAAGACCTATAATAAAACCTTGCTCATGAAACCCATGAAGCAAGCATATCAAAAATATTTTGTATTATCTTTGTCTTATTCATTATATAAATACATAATTACATATTCAATATGAATATCGATCATAGTTACACTTTCCAACACTCCCTCTTAACTAGGGAGGCATTCATAATGGTACATGGTCACTTTCAATCTGAAGAATCTCATAAGAAAAATCAAATTGGTAATCACATCTATATAGCATCATATCAACCAGCATTGTCTTAGTGCAAGGCCTTTACTAACAGCCCCATATCTCAATGAGATTATGGGCTACAATTTTGGTGAGAAACATGACTTATAGACACCATAGTCATTGTCTCTCCAGGGTACATACTCCACCCAGGTGTTCCCAGAGTATGACCATCTTGTACTATTCTTCTCTTGGGTAGCCAACCCTCAAATCATATCGGTCCCCGACTACTCTTACCTTGAATTCCATATCTCATTCTCAAAAGTATCATATGGCAGATGATTACCCAATCCTCTATTCTGTCTTCCAGGTAAAGACCATAATGATGTGTCTATCCATTCTCTCCTCACGGCCTTCACTAAAACTTATGACGGTTAGTCCCGATCTAGTGCATGACACATGAATTAGAGAATCATATACGTCACTCCCTCTTAAATTTGGAAGGACATATTTCAAGTTTCTTCCAAGTAATAATATTACCACTAGACTCCATCTTAACCAGGGAATTGCAGCAGCAATGGTGAGACATCAAGCTTCACATGAATATTTCCTCCCCTCGATGTCATGGATTTCGATATTGAGGAATATTCAATTTTTGGCTTCATAGGGCATAGACCATCCATCACTTTCATCCACGAGTCATGTCATCCACCTGAAAGTGATTCATTATTCCTTCTCATCTAGTCCACCTTTATGCCATGATTCTTTCCTTCGAACCATCTCCCAAGGATCTTAAATCCTTCCACATGATTGGAAGCCCTACATAAACTTATCCAAGTAGACATATACATAAGAATTTTTAAATAAAAAGTTACCTTAGTGATGATCTTTTAGCATGACATCTTCCTATAGGCATCAACATCCTTTATTCAGATTGACACATCTCCTAAAGATATGCATTGTCAAGGGTCCTCTTCTTTACCATACTTCTATCAGAGTCCACATATCTTCCCAGGATATCTCCTTGTCATATACTCTTGGCTTCTTCATGATACCTGCCTCTTTACATGGTTTCACTTCGTGATCTCTTCCATTATTTCTCCACACATCTTCATCCCAAAGAAATTTCAATATCCAGATCCTTGTTTATATCCAACCACTTAATATTACATATGAGGAAATATTTAATTTCATATGTAGGTGGAAATCTGTGTACCATAAGGGATCCTCCTTCCATAGATCATAATTCTAAAGATAGAAGTTCATCACCTGCAACCATATGACACGAATTTACAACATCCAATGTGAGCATATAGATATAAGTACCTCATCCTTTTCCTTTTGAGTCATCCTACAACAATTTTAATATAATAAAGAACTTCATTCCCTTGACCTGCTCCATCAATATGTAATCGTATCCTAATCCTAGAATTCTATAACATAGAATTCTTGATGAAAACCTTTTTCTTTATTTCTAACCAGTGAATCCATAGAGAACTCCATTAGAAAATGTCGGCACCTATTTCCATATTGATTATTGAATGGTGACCATTTATCTTGATGACTAACTTCCATCTATGTTGTTATCAGTGAGGTTTCCATGAGCTCCTTATTCAAGTGTTCCTTCCATGCTTTTATCGTGATGCTATTAATATACATTACTTCCTATCATACTATTTTACAGCCAATAGAAATCACTTAAAGAGGAAGATGATCTCAATCATAATAGATATATTTCACTTCTTCTTTCTTAAATTCCTTTGTATCGGGTTCTTCCCCTACATCTATGACATGAGCTTCTTCCTTTTTCCTCTTGTCCTTCCCAGATTTAGGAAAATACCTTTTATAATTCCTAAGTTCATTACATCTAAAGAAGCATATTTTTTCCATATCTATTCTTTTATTCTGAGGACTGAATTTTCTGAATCTTCCTTTCTTCCTGGACATGGCTGCAAAGGCTTGATTCCCTTCACTTGATCATGTATCATCTTTGGCTTTCAATATTGTTTCCTCTATTTTACATAGAGACCATAAATTGTGGAATGGTATTTCTTATTTCTTCTTGTATAGGCTTGAAATGAAGTTTTCCCATTCTTCCAGTAAAGCATTCAACACCATGATAGTCATTTCATTATCAGACATTACTTCTCCCATTTCCTGCATTTGGCCTCTTATTTCAGAAATCCTCATAAAATATGAAGTGATTCCTTCCTCTCTTGATAATTTCATCTTGTATAGTTCTTGTATCAGATAGATTTATTCTCTTGTAGTACTCAAAGAGAATAGCTCCACCAGTTTCTCATATATTACTTTTACAGTTTCCAGTTTCGATACATAGGGTATGAGAGAGTCCTTAATGGATTCTATGAGAATCCTTTGGGCTCTGATTTCTCCTTTCATGTACTTGGCATGAGCTGGAGCATATTCTTTTGAGGGTTGAACTTTGGATCCTTTGATCTATCCCATAACTTCATCTTCGGTTAGATTCAAATATGTCATCTTCTTCCATGCACTAAAGTTTGATGACCCAACCAATTTGTTTCTCTCTTTGCAATAAGTATTTTTGACAGATTTTAGATGAGGTCAAAGATACTTAGTTGAATAGGGTGGCTTCCTTCTTCTAGCAGATTCCTTGATGATGATGAAGATGAAGGTAGGAACTCCTTCTTAGATTAAATTATCTAATGTAGATGTTGGATTCATAATGATAGAGAATGTCTTCAGAATGATGATGTCTTCAAAGGTGTTGGATATTGAAGGATGGAAATTGATGACGTGTCTTCAGAAAATTTATTCAATGTCATAAATATTTGATGGCAATACTATCTCCTTGATGAGTGAATCCTTTGAATGATATAGAAGAATATTTCTTGCAAACTGATTTGAATTTTTAACGCAAAATTTGATCTTGTCTTTAATCCTTTCTTCCTTGAGTGTCTCCTTGTCTTCAACACATTAGCTCTAATTCCATGTCGAGAATTTGGTAGGGAAGATATTAATTCAAATTATCCTCTTGATAATTAATTGTAAGCTTAATTTTTTTACTTATGTATTCTCTTCTTAGATTATTACCAAAATACAAGAGACACAAATATAGGCTCTTCAATCCAGGACCAAAACCTCTCCCTCTTGGAGAGGAAAACCCACAAGGAATTATTCTTAGAGACTTTCAATTGATAAGTACCATGAACATGACTCAGACCCTTGATCCTTGTATGCCTCCAAGACCTCATCATTGCTTCTTCATTTACTCCTTGATTTGATCCTTCTTTCTTGCACCGTCCTACGCTTTTCTACAAGTAGCCTAGAGAGCTCGGTCTCTACTTGCCTCCTTACTAGAGATATCAACACTGTGTCATAAATTGTCTTATTTTGTGTTGTACATATTCCCCTCTCCATTCAAATTCTGGCCACCGGGTCCTTTTAAATCCGTCTCTAATATCTTTTGTGGTCAAAAACCCCTATGTCATGCTCGTCGCCACCTGCTCCGCTCCGAAATACATTATCCAAAGGTTTAAAATCCGTTATTTAAATTATATTGGACCGAGGCCCCCAAGCCTTAAGCCCCTATCCTTGTTGTTGTCATACGACCAGAGGCCAGAGACCATAATCCAAAAGAAAAGGGGCCTACCATTTTAATAGTCGGGCGCAAAGGTGGTTGTCCGATCAAAGCCCAAATCAACGGAGCGGACACCTTTTATACGGCGGCCCCCACATATGTACCCCCGCGCGCTTGAAACAGGTGGTATTACCCCGCACCACTCTCATTGAGATGGAAATATTTACCGCGGGGCAGCGATCCCATACAAAGGGCGCCACGTGTTTTGGGTACGGGTGGAAAACCGCTTCCTCCCGCGCGTTAAAGATCCCACCAGGGTTGGGCAGCGGAATTTATGAGAACCGTTGGATCTCCCGATCCCGATCCAACGGCGGAGACGTATCAGAACTGTCCGCCCGTTAACATATGTTTGCCATGTCCCATGGCCCGCCACCGTGTCATTTTCACCCACTCCCGCTCGTTGACTCCACCACGTCGCCCTCCTGCTCGTTCCCATTACGCCCATGTGTCGTGCCCCCATGTCTCAGTGATGTCATCCCTTCGTATATCTATATATATATATATATATATATATATATATATATATATATATATATATATACAACGTGTGGTTTTCGACTATATTTATCCATTTTATTTACTCCCTTTTATTAGAAAAAACCCACAGCTCGTCTGTTTATCAACACCTCCATGATTCTCCTTCCGCCACCCTGTGTGTTTCTGTCCCCTGTTCATATCCATGTCGTCGTCTTCATCACCACCTCCATCATCCCCGCCTTCATCTGTGTCAATTTTTCTAATATTTGGTGGGTTTTGTAGGTTTTGATATAACGGAAGAACTTTTTAATCCGTTGCCACTATTACAAAGGTTCGGGGGCCATGAAGGCCCATGAAAGACGTTTACCTTTACTGTGGGTGAAATTTAATGAAAAGAGGTGAGAACCGGGTGCATGAACCACCATTAAAGAAGATAAAGAAATGCATTCACGAGAATCCTCCGGATAAATTTTCACCGCAATAAAGAATTATATTCGAATCCAAAATCAGGGCGAGAGTACGATGCCGCACTACGAGCTATCTCGGGACTCCTCCCGACGTGATTTTCCCTCAGCTAAAAGCATCACAGTGTATATATTTTATTATTTCTGTCTTGTATATAAGGAGATTTTTATCTCCCAGCATTAATTTCTTTAGACAGATTGTTAGGTATATTCATTTATAGTCAGTCATTCATAGAGAAGGCGCGAATGTTTTCCGCCATTTTATTCAAACTGAGTCATTAATTGTGCCTCGTCTCCCTCCTCCTCTAGAAGTTTCTGTCTTCTCTATAAATACTGAGAAATAAGACATTTGAAGGGTTCCAGATTTCTATCAACAAACTGTGCAGCGAGAAGGCTTCTGTATACATTTTGTAACATTTCTGTATGAAGTTTCAGAGCCCGTAGGGTCTCAGTGAGGAGGGGTTATAGCTGTATCGAGGATTCTGGTCTTTGGTATCTCACAGTATGTAATTTCTCTCATGTGTTAATACATCATCTCATTTCATGCAATTTATCTTCTTGTATCATGTTCTAGAATGCGAGTGGCTCACTAGTTTGCAGTAAGGATTCATCTTAAGTGGTGCCCTTTCTGGGATTAGTCAAGCGCTTTAAATAGGCCTAGTCATGATACACTGTTTCATGTTCACTCTTTCCATATTTTCTGCTATATTAGTTGCTTGAGGAGGGTGCTTTTAAAACGCCATTGTCATATAAGGATTCGTAAATTGGTGCGCCCTTATATGATTCTGTTGTGTATCTGGGTATCAGTCTCATGCCAGCTAATATCTTCTTATGTTTCCTCACTGCACTCACTTCCTGATATCTGATTTCTGTGATATATTATTTGAATCGACCCTCTTTACAGTAAGCGGTCTCTTAACTGTCTGATGTCTTTGTACTGGAGTTTTACATGATGTTTCTACATTATTCTTATCTTTGTATCAGCTTCTGAGAGAGATTGGTCCCATTCAAATCTAGTTTCCTTGTTCAAACAAGAGATAGTAAGTGAGCTCTTGGACTGACAACCCAAACTATAAAGGGCTCCTTGCTATATTAAGATGTCCTAGGCACTGGTCTATGGCAACTCTAGGCTGTCTCTAGGAGGGTGACAAAATCATCCACAACATCTTTCTGGCGCCGTTGCCGGGGACCGAATTCAAGAATATCCGTTTCCCTGGGTTCGACATCTCATATTCACTCTCTAATCAGGTGAGCACAGAGAGGTGAAGAGTTGTAGATTTCTCACCTTGGCGACTCCACTGGTCTTTATTTGATAAATCTTATTGGAAGTCCTGGCTCCTCGAAGGCCACATTTGAGGTCAGATACATTTCAGCAGAAAACGCCTTACGTGTCTGACCCAGAGAAGATTATTCATAAAAGAGTTTGGAAGGAGAGGAAGTCAGCCCGTGCTGAGAACCCTGAAAATTCCGTTGAAGATTATCCGCCCTCTTCTTCTCAAGAAGTTAGAACAGAAAATCCTGAATTTTACTCAGAGACTCCACGTAGAGGAAGTGCCTGGTTTAAAGACGAATCTCATCCTACTCTCGGGGCTGAAGATATTAAAGAGGTCACAGAAGTTACTGCTGTTAACCGTGAGTTATTCCCATCTACACCTCAGTCTTCTGTGCCATATATTCCCATTGTTACCCACACTCCGCTTCCTCCTACTCCTTTGCCTTCATCTGTCTCTCAGATTGTTGTACAACCCCCACCTCCTCCAATGGCCAATGTTCCTGCATTTCTCTTGAAAAAATACGCTCCTATGGCCTTACCCCAAGTGCTTAATGATATGCCACAGGATTATCTAAAGATTATGCCGAGGTTTAATGGTGAAAATGATATCGACGCTCAGAAACATCTCGAGACCTTCTGCTCCTTTGCAGAGAATCTAAATGTTGAACACCTGGATGTGGTTCTGAGATTATTTGTGCAGTCTCTGGAAGGGGAAGCCAGAAAATGGTTTAAGACGCTGGGAAATCGCTCAATAACCACCTGGGATCAAATGGAGAATGCTTTTCTCAGGAAGTGGGGAGAAAAGAAAGATCACAGTCAGTGTCTCACCGAATTTAATACTATGAAGAAGAAACAGAATGAAAGCGTTTCAGACTTTATTAAAAGATTTAACAAGTTATATTTGAGCTTGCCTCCTGAAATGAAGCCTCATGAAGCTACTGCCAAGATAATTTTCATAGCAGCCTTTGATTCTGACTTTGGATTCTACTTAAGAGAAAGAAAGCCTGCCACTTTGGATGATGCACAATCAGATGCTTTGGAATTAGAAGCGAACTTTGCCTCCACAGGAAAATTAAAAGGAAAAGCTGAGCAAGAAATCAGGAGGAGAGGTAAAGAAGAGGTTTCTACCTCAAATCAAGAAAAAGATTTAGAGAAAATGGATGAAATAAGTAAAATGATAAAAAAGATGGTCAAGATGGAATTAGAAGCCAAAAATACAGCCCCCAAGAACTATTATAATGCTCCAAACAGAGGATATAATCCCCAATATAAGAGACCACCTCTCCAGATATTGCTGAGAGAGACAAAGGAACAGCAAGATCAGGTACCTCATCCCTTGTACCTGGAAGGACCAGCAAATGACTCCACTGAAGATGCAACTTATGAATTAGAAGATTCAAATCTGGCTTTTTCAAATACTAATGATATGGAGTGCCCCCTGCAAGATGAAGAAGAAGAAGCAGAGATCGACCATTACTGCAAGCAATTTTCTGATTTCATGGAAGCCCAATTCAACGTCAAATATGATCTCAGATCCTCAAGGAAGAGGACCAGAACTCAAGAGCAAGAAGAGGAGCCACCTTAGAAAGAAGTAGTTGCTCAGAAGGAATCAGCAACCAAGAAGAAAATAGAAAAAGGTAAGAATCCTTTAAATATTCCCTTGCAGTCCAATGATCAGATTCCTTCTTTTTCAAAAGTATTCAGTCCTCCTAATGCTGAGCCAGTGTCAAAAGAAATCAAGTCTTCAGTTGAGAATAAGGAGTCCAAAGAAGTAGTGACAGAAAATCCCCCATCTGCTTTTAATCTACAAAAAGAACTTGAAAAGATTAAGATTCCTGTCCCTCTAACTGAGTTGTTAAAGCAGCCTGTATATCAGTCTCAAGTTACCTCTTTTATACTTCCTCCTGAAATACCAATTGCACCCGATAGCTTAAATCTTCAAGAAGAAAGACCCATGGTAGTCTTTGGCCCACATGTCGAGGAGATAGATCCCTCTACTCCTCCTTTTTATGTGTCCCTAGTCATTCATGACCTGCTGTTACATAATTGTATGTTAGATTCTGGGGCTTCCCATAATCTTATGCCTCTGTCTGTCATGGAGCAACTAGGGCTGCAAATTACAAGACCTTATAAAGATTTATATTCATTTGATTCTAAAAGGGTTAAATGCTTGGGAATGATTAAAGATTTAGTGGTCAATTTGGCTCAAATCCCAGCAAAGAGCGTGGTCATGGACATCGTGGTTGCTGATATCCGAGCCCGCTTTGGCATGTTGTTGTCAAGGTCCTGGGGTACTAAGATTGGGGGGTCAATTAAACTGGATCTAACATATGCTACCGTCCCAGTCTTTGGAGGTTAAGAAAGGAGGTTATACAGGGAGACTAGATTTGTTAAAATGGTAACTAAGGCTGACTGCTCAGACAATTCACCCGTGTATAACAAAGAGGGTGACTTCTCATGTTTTATGTTAGCAGAAAATCAGAATTATGCCCATGAGCCCCTTTTTGGTCAAATTCAAGCTGAGCAGCACAAAGGAGATCAGGAATTAGACGTTTGGAATTTGCATTTTGATGGAGCGAATTCAAGAGAAGGAAATGGAGCCGGGGTATTGTTGATTTCTCCTACAGGGAAATGGGTGCCACTGTCTTTTAAACTGGAGTATGAGGCCACAAACAATGTAGCTGAATATGAGGCATTATTATTGGGACTACAGACAGCTAGAAACATGGGCATCCAGTGTTTGAAAATCTTTGGAGACTCTGAGCTGGTAGTGAGGCAGATTAAAAATGAATGTCAGACTAAACATCCCCGGCTCAGAGCATATAGAAATGAAGTATGGGAAATGATATAGAATTTCTTCTCAGCATTTAATATACAGTTCATGCCCCGGGAGAAAAACCGAATAGCAGATTCTCTTGTTGTTGCTGCTAGTACATTCCGGCCTCCTCAGAATCCATTGTTAAGATATGAAGTAGAGGTACGTTACAGACCATCCATTCCAGATAATATAAAGCACTGGCAGGTTTTCGAAGATGATGAGCAGATGAAAAGATTCATGGAGACAGTGGGAGAATTCTCCAATATGGAGATTGATGATAACGAAGAGGATGAAGCTGAAAATATTGCAGACAATCAATGGGAAGAGAATATAGCAGGAAATAGAGTGCTGCAACTGAAAGGAAATGTTATCCCTAGAGGTTTGGTGCCTCTAGAAAGGTTGTTCAATAAAGACGATGTTCCTTTGCAGCCAAACAAAGTGGTAGAAGAGGATCAAGTGGGAGATTTGAATCTGGGTACTTCTACTGATCCCAATATTGTTAAATTATCTAAGAGAATCCCAGAAGATTACAAAGATAAGTATTTGAAATTATTTCAATCTTATAAAGACGTTTTTTCTTGGTCCTACCAGGACCTAAAAACTTTTGATATAAATATAATGCAGCATAAAATTCCATTGAGGGAGGATGCAAAGCCATATAAGCAGAAGCTCAGGTAGATAAATCCTCTGCTTCTTCCCTCCATTGAAAAAGAAATTAAAAAGTTGTTGAAGGCCAAAATAATTGTGCCTTTAAGATATTCAGATTGGATAGCGAACCTTGTTCCTATTAGAAAGAAGAACGGAGAAATAAGGCTGTGTGTGGATTTCAGGAACTTGAATAGAGCATCATTGAAAGATAATTATCCACTGCCTAAAATGGACCACATCCTACAGAAAGTAGTGGGAGCATCCAGAATGTCAATGATGGATGGGTTTTCTGGTTATAATCAGGTAGTTATATTCCCAGAGGACCAGAAGAAGACTGCATTCACTACACCATGGGGAACCTTTATGTATGCTAGGATGCCATTCGGATTAATCAATGCAGGAGCTACTTTTCAGAGGGCAATGGACATAGCCTTTGTGGGAGAACAGGACAAGTTTCTGGTAGTGTATCTTGATGATATCACAGTGTTTTCTAAGAATGATGGCGAGCATATTGAGCATCTAAGGAGAAATTTTGAGAAATGTAGAAGGTACGGCCTATCCCTCAATCCTCAAAAGTCTTTATTCGCATTAGATGAGGGAAAACTCTTAGGGCACATTGTTACAAAGGGTGGTGTAAAGATTGACCCTAAGAGAGTTGAAGTGATAAACAACATTTCTCTGCCCAGGAATAAGAAGGAAGTACAGGTATTTTTAGGCCGGATTAATTTTTTGAGAAGATTTATTCCTAACTATGCGGAGATAGTTAGGCATATAACCAATATGTTGAAGAAGGATAGTGAAGTGAAATGGTCCCAGGAGTCTAGAGATGCAATCACAAGGATAAAACAGGCATTTATTGAAGCTCCTGTATTAGCTGGACCAGATTACAAAAATCCATTTATAATATTTTCATTTGCTTCACCCCATACAATTGCAGGGGTATTATTGCAGAAGAATGAAGAGGGATATGAACAGACTATAGCTTTCTTCAGTCAAGTACTTTATGATGCTGAATTGAAATACAACATACTGGAGAAGCAGGCATATGCCCTGGTAAAGTCCCTTAAAGCTTTCAGAGTTTATATTTTGCAATCTCACATTACAGCTTATGTCCCTACAGCAGCAATCAAAGATATTCTTGTTCAGGGAGACAGCGAGGGTAGAAGAGGAAGATGGATTGCAAAAATTCAAGAATATGATTTGGATATAAGGCCTACCAAGTTGATCAAAGGACAGGGGCTTGCCAAGATGCTATCTGAATCCAATAACCAAGATTTGGGCATTAACCTCTCTGTGATAGAAAATGAAGAATCAGAACAAGAAGAAGAGCAACAAGGACTGGAGATGGCTACTCAAAAGATACACATGAAATATCTAACTAGTCCTTGGTACAAGGAAATTGTTGAATACCTTTTAACACTTAACTGTCCGACTGGGTGTGACAAAGTGAAATACAGAGCTATAAGAATGAAGTCGCAGAAATATGTAATTGCTAATGGACAGCTCTATTGGAGAGACCCTCTAGGTGTATTACTGTTATGCCTCATAGAAAACGAAGTGCAAAGTGTAATGACAGAATTTCATGAGGGGATATGTGGAGGACATTACAGCTGGAGGGCAACAACTCAAAAAATCTTGAGGGCTGGCTTTTACTGGCCAAAGTTGTACTCAGACACTTTTTCTTGGGTCAGATCATGTGACAAATGTCAAAGGTTTGCAGAAAGACAGAAATTAGCAGCATTGCCCCTGATTCCCATTCATGTAAATGAACCATTTCAGAAATGGGGATTAGAATTTATAGGAGAAATACATCCCCCATCAAGTGGCCAACATAAATGGATTCTAACAGCCACAGACTATTTCACGAAATGGGTGGAAGCCATACCTACCAGAAATGCTACAGATGGTGTAATCATGAGATTTATATAGGATAATATCATATCTAGGTTTGGCTGTCCTGCAAGAATTATAACTGATAATGCAAAAGCTTTCAAGTCTGCCAGGTTTGTGAATTTTTGCCAAAGATATAACATCATCCTGACTCATTCTACAACATACTATCCACAGGGAAATGGTCTAGCAGAGTCATCAAATAAAACCCTGGTGAGAGCCCTGAAGAAGACAATAGCTGAAAATCAGAAAAACTGGGACTCTCAATTGAAGTTTTCTCTATGGGAAAATAGGATAACCAACAAAAGAGCAACAGGGAAGTCACCTTATGAGCTGGTGTATGGGCAGGCTGCAGTTTTTCCTTTGCAATTAGCAATGCCAGTGGCACGTTCTATGCAGGAAAACCAAGAAGAACCAGATGATGTGATTAGAAGGATTAATCAGCTGATAGAATTGGAGGAAACAAGGAACCAGGTAGATCAGAGATTGATAGAATACCAGGAAAAAATGAAGAATGTCTTTGATCAGCATGCAAAAGATAGAAACTTTCAAGTTGGAGACCTGGTTCTTAGATGGGATGTTCGTAGAGCAGAGAAGGGCAAGCACGCTAAGTTTGACCCACTGTGGTTCGGGCGATTCAAAATAGTCAAGCTGGGAAGAAACAACACCTTTTCTTTAGAAAATCTACAGGGTGATCTATTGGATGCACCTGTGAATGGCCAATTCCTCAAGCCATATTTTCAATTCTGACCCAGGCTGGTAATGCCTGATTGTATATACTGTACATAAATTGTTTTGGTTTTTATTTCTATTTAGGAAAGGATGCCGACAATTACCTGAAGCAGAAGCGCAGAAGAAATTGAGCAACGGAATGAAATATTGAATGGTCTGCGTGTTCTCAACATGCCCGAGGACGGACATGCCGTCCCCAGATGGAGCCAATGTTGTACATATTCCCCTCTCCATTCAAATTCTGGCCACCGGGTCCTTTTAAATCCGTCTCTAATATCTTTTGTGGTCAAAAACCCCTATGTCATGCTCGTCGCCACCTGCTCCGCTCCGAAATACATTATCCAAAGGTTTAAAATCCGTTATTTAAATTATATTGGATCGAGGCCCCCAAGCCTTAAGCCCCTATCCTTGTTGTTTTCATACGACCAGAGGCCAGAGACCATAATCCAAAAGAAAAGGGGCCTACCATTTTAATATTCGGGCACAAAGGTGGCCGTCCGATCAAAGCCCAAATCAACGGAGCGGACACCTTTTATACGGCGGCCCCCACATATGTACCCTCGCGCACTTGAAACAGGTGGTATTACCCCGCACCACTCTCATTGAGACGGAAATATTTACCGCGGGGCAGCGATCCCATACAAAGGGCGCCACGTGTTTTGGGTACGGGTGGAAAACCACTTCCTCCCGCGCGTTAAAGATCCCACCAGGGCTGGGCAGCGGAATTTATGAGAACCGTTGGATCTCCCAATCCCGATCCAACGGCGGAGACGTATCAGAACTGTCTGCCCGTTAACATATGTTCGCCATGTCCCATGGCCCGCCACCGTGTTATTTTCACCCACTCCCGCTCGTTGACTCCACCACGTCGTCCTCCTGCTCGTTCCCCCGTACGCCCATGTGTCGTGCCCCCATGTCTCCGTGATGTCATCCCATCGTATATCTATATATATATATATGCGCGTGTGTGTTTTCGACTATATTTCTCCATTTTATTTACTCCGCCATGACCGAGCTGTTTTATGCTCTGCTCCTGTTTTATCAACACCTCCATGATTCTCCTTCCACCACCCTGTGTGTTTCCGTCCCCTGTTCATATCCACGTCGTCGTCTTCATCACCACCTCCATCATCCTCGCCTTCATCTGTGTCAATTTTTCTAATATTTGGTGGGTTTTGCAGGTTTTGATATAACGGAAGAACTTTTTAATCCGCTGTCGCTATTACAAAGGTTCAGGGCCCATGAAAGACGTTTTCCTGTGGGTGAAATTTAATGAAAGAGGCTGAGGGAAGGTGCATGAAAAGACCACCATTAAAGAAGATAAAGAAATGCATTCACAGAATCCTCCAGATAAATTCACCCTGCAATAAAGATCCAGGATTCGAATCCAAAATCAAGGGCCGAGAGTACAGTACCGCACTACAGAGCTATCTCAGGACTCCTCCGGCAGCAGATTTTCCCTCAGCAAGAAGCATTACAGTGTATATATTTTATTATTTCTATCTTGTATATAAGGAGATTTTTATCTCCCAGCATTTATTTCTTTAGACAGACTGTTAGGTTTATTCATTTATAGTCAGTCATTCATAGAGAAGGCGCGAATGTTTTCCGCCACTTTATTAAAACTGAGTCATTAATTGTACCTCATCTCCCTCCTCCTCCAGAAGTTTCTATCTTCTCTTTAAATACCGAGAAATAAGACATTGGAGAGGTTCCAGATTTCTATCAGCAAACTGTGCAGCGAGAAGACTACTATATACATTTTGTAACATTTCTGTATGAAGTTTCAGAGCCCGTAGGGTCTCAGTGAGGAGGGGTTATAACTGTATTGAGGATTCTGGTCTTTGATATCTCACAGTATGTAATTTCTCTTATGTGTTAATACATTATCTCCTTTCATGCAATTTATCTTCTTGTATCATGTTCTAGAATGCGAGTGGCTCACTATTTTGCAGTAAGGATTCATCTTAAGTGGTGCCCTTTCTTGAATTAGTCAAGCGCTTTAAATAGGCCTAGTCATGGTATATTGTTCCATGTTCACTCTTTCCATATTTTCCGCTATATTAGCTGCTTGAGGAGGGTTCTTTTAAAACACCATTGTCATATAAGGATTCGTAAATTGGTGCGCCCTTATATGGTTCTGTTGTGTATCTAGGTATCAATCTCATGCCAGATAATATCTTCTTATGTTTCCTCACTGCACTCACTTACTGATATTTGATTTCTGTGATATATTATTTGAATCGGCCCTCTTTACAGTAAACGGTCTCTTAACTGTCTGATGCCTTCATGCTGAAGTCTTTACACAATGTTCCTACATTATTCTTATCCTAGTATCAGCTTCTGAGAGAGATTGGTCCCATTCAAATCTAGTTTCCTTGTTTTGAGCAAGAGATAGTAAGTGCGCTCTTTGGACTGACAACCCAAGCTATATAATGAGTTCCTTGCTATAATAAGATGTCCTAGGCACTGGTCTATGGCAACTCTAGGCTGTCTCTAGGAGGGTGACAAAATCATCCACAACACTTTGTACCTTAATCTAGCTGACTGTACACTTGAATTATTTCCTTTCATTGAGAAATTCACCTTATACTATGATGATATCTTTACACAACTTAACATAGCCCTTACTTTAGCACAATGCCTTCTTGCACTTATTGCAGTCATTTCTTATACTAAACAATGTCATATAACTGCACTTTAACATAGTCATATATAGTCCTTCAATGCAGTCCTATTTTCACACCTTAACATAGTCATATATTAGAAGTTAGTTATGCAATCTAGTCCTCAAATATTCACACACACACACACACATATTATGTTATGTCTCCTTTCTTAGCACTTTCTTCATTGTATCAACCATGTTTCTTATGTCCACAATATGTAGTATTTATCTCCTTAAACCTTGTCCGAAACACTCAGAGAAAGACCGAGATTGTGTGATACCTTTTCTACGTAGTATATAGGGTATATATAGTTGACCCTACCTATAATTGAGCCGACCTATCCATGTGTAGTGAGGCCGACTTGAACATTGTTTATAGGACGACATGTAGAGGGTATCTTCCTTGGTGATGAAGGTTGACTTGAAGGGTTTTCCAACACTGATCTTGATCATCATTTGTGCCATGTCTTCAATCTTGACTAGTAAGGTCTTGAGGCATATAAGTGTGACTTGACTCTTCATAAACATGAGTCTTTAATTTTTACATTTATTACTAGAAGATAAATCCATAATAGAAAACAAGAAGAAGTCTATTGACCTATAATAAAACCTTTCTCATGAAACCCATGAAGCACACATATCAAAAATATATCCTATTATCTTTTTCTTCTTCATTACATAAATACATAATTACATAGTCAATATGAATATTGATCCTAGTTACACTTTCAAACAAATTGTAATGGTAGTTCCCTGTGGATAAATAGTTTCTATAGCAACAAATCATTGAGAATTAATAGATATAGAAAAATAAATTTTCATTTGGGAATAAATTTTTATTGGAATAATCTCACCAAGATTATTGATGTAAGAGAGAAAATTTTCCAACATAATTTTTTTTTTCTTTTTTCAGATTGATCTACGATAATAATGTTTAATTACAATAACCATATTGTTACCCTACCATTAGTTATATATTTATTCATTAAGTACCTAAGGTTAGAATGTTGCTTTATATGAAAAAATACTTCATATCTGATGATATAATGTCAAAAATTATTAATAGCATGAATTATTGTTTCTTTTTCAATAATGGTATAATCGAGCTCAATGAGAGTTATGTTTTTTCTAATGAAATAACTATTATAGATTCAATTGTTTTCCTTCTAGCCTAAAATTTCTCCCACTATTGTATCAAATGTAACTGTAGAGATGTGAAATGGAAATGTCCAATTTGGACCTCTCAATACTTGTATTATTTAAATAATTCCTTTAAAAAGTTCAAAAGGAATTTGATAGTTAATATTCCAATAAAATTAAACATCTTTTTATAAGTAGTTTATACAATGGAATTTTGATTTTGCTAAACATTTCTATAAATTTCCTAAAATAGCCTTCATAACCTAGTAAAATTTTAATTATATGTAGAGATGTGAAATGGAAAATTCCAATTTGGGCCTCTCAATACTGGTATTATTGAAATATTTACTTTAATAATTTCAAAAGGAATTTGGTAGTTAATATTCCAATAAAATTCAACATATTTTTATAAGTAGTTTATACAATGATAAATTTTTTTTGTTAAAATTTTCTTTAAATTGTTGATAATAGCCTTCATAACCCAATAAAATTTTAACTTATCATTGTGTTTTTGGAATCAATAAATTAATGAATACTTCTATCTTGGTTATATATATTTTGATGCTTAAAAGAGACACATAATGAGCAAGGAAAATTCCTTCAATTAGTAAGATAAAACATTTTTCATTACTAAGAGTTAGGTTTGTCTCTAAACATATAATTGTATATTTTTAAAGAATGTTTAAAGCTTCTTATAAAAATTTTCCATACAGTGAGAAATCATCTATGTAAACCTTTACATATTTATGTAATAAATCAACAAAAATTGCAGCTTATGAATGTGGCAGATGCATTGAATAGTCCACAGGGTAGTATGTCCCCTAAAAACATATAAATTTTTTCTAATCCTAATCCTTTAAAACTATTTTAATATGATTATAACTTCTAAATCCATTAAAGAAAGAAAAAAAATTCTTTTTCGCTAATATGTTTAGGACTTGATCAATGAAAGGTAAAGGAAAATGACCTTTTAGAGTTGTTTTGTTTAATTCCTTATAGTCAGCACATATTCATCATTTTATAACTTTTTAGGCACTACCACCAAGTGAGAAACCCACTGAGTATTTGAGATAGGATAAATAAAATATACTAGCTCTTTTAATATCTTCTTTTACTATCTCTTTTAGCATTGTATTTGTTCTTCTTTGAGGTTTCCTAACAGGTTTAACATTGTATTTTGTATGAATTTGATGGATGAAAAACTTGCATATGTATAAAATTCCAGGCGAATGATTTAGAATACTTTTGTAGAGATTGAATTAATTATTATTCTTGATACTTTTCTAAATCATAATTAATGTTTAAAATTTTCCGAGTATATATTTGAATGATTTTATCATGATAATATGACATTAAGTTTACAAGAAATATAATTTTAAATAAATTTTGTAAAGAGTTTATTTTACAAGCTTCCTGAAAACTTTGCTCTAAAATACTATTAGTGGAAATTTTTTGAGAAGCTTCCAGGATCCGATGGGGGTACAGCACTCTCTACAGCGAAAATCTCTACCCACACAAACGCTCTCTCTCTCTCTCCCCAGAAACTCCAGCGTACTATTTCCCCTACCTACACGGCTCCTTCTCGTCAGCAGCCTATTTATGACCCCTTCGTACACATACAGCCACACTGAGCTTCCTTGGTAAGCCGAGCGATGGATGCAACGAATACAAAGAACCCTCACCATGGGAATAGTGAGTGACTCCATCCCTTAGCTTACTCTTTTGCCTATAGCACCCCTATATTTGCGGGTACTGCTCTTCTCGTTCGGACAGGCAGGCGGGGGAGGGCAGATGGAAAGAAAATGGGCAAAGAGGCATTAAAATGAGCAGTTTCCGATTCCGAGGATGAAAGTAAAGTCGATTCCGACTGGCCTCGATTCTGACTGATTTGATTCGGCCGATTGAGACTATGATTTTGAGATTTTCAATTGACAGGTAGCTGTAACGGCTGCGGTCGCTGGCTGGGACCTTCGCCGCCTACGGAAAACCTATTTCTTCAAGCCATGACATATGTTCCAATTCATTTATAGATTTAGCAAGGGGTAGAGTGTGATTTTCTTAGTTATAATTCCTCTTGTGATAATCATGCTTCCTGACCTACAACGAATGAATGCTACAACGTTTTCCACCCAAGGTATTTCAAGGGTTAAAATATGTCCTCCTAAGTTATATTTAGGTTGAAGGATCATAAAATATATAAGATACTCATATGAATCCAAAGAAAAAATAATATCTTTAATTATTTCATTACTTTTGACAAATTTTCACTTAGTTAATCTTGAAATTGAATTCAAATCACATAATCAATAATCCACAATGTATGAACATAACAATTAAAATTAAATTCATAATTTAAAGAAAAAATACTTAAAAACAATCTTTAATTTATTACAATATATTTTGAGGAAACCAATCATCTGTAAGAACTAACTTATTGTAATTGCAAGCTCTAACATGTCAAGAAGATAAGGACACCAAATATTAGCAAGCACCAACTTATAGTGATTAAAGTCTCCAAGCTAAACTTAGCCTTCAATACACCAGAACTTGGACTTCAAATCAGGCTTGAACTTGGCCTTCAAGACACCATGGTTTGGCCTTGAAACCAAGCTTTAACTAGATATTTAAATAGCATAACTCAACCTTACAAATTGACCTTCAAATAATAAAACGTATCCCTTAAAACTAGGCCTTCAAGCAACAATACTCAGTCCTAAGATATAGACCTCAAATAAACTATAAAACCTGCCCAAGAACAATGCCAAAACCCTTAAAAAAATTTTCCAAAACCCTTCAAAATGTTTTCCAAAACCCTTCCACATAAATATGTTTCAACTTGGTTTCACTTCACTTCTTCTTAGTTCATGAGGTATGAACTTTGGACCTGGCGCTCCTTCACTCTCCTAAACAAAAAACCAAATTCTTGAGTTGGGTGGTTAGAAATATTTATTCTTACTCCTATTTATATTGCATTTGGATGTTGAGTTAGGGCCCACTGGTCCACTGCTTAGGGCAACTGGTGCAACTGATAGATTGTATAATGAATATTAAAAAATTCATTTCTCCACAACCACAATGAGTCAGAAGGCATGACATATACCATTGGAAAGGTCTCCTAAAAATATTTCCAATCATATAACCTATACTCTCATCTAATGATATAAAAATGGGTTGGATAACTTGTTATGATTTTCAAGAATCTCCCACAGTTAAACAAATAAAATATCTAGCTTATACTTGACTTTTGCAGAATTTTATACTTGAAACATGTGTTTTTTTTAACTCTTTAAGTGTTTTAATTCCATTTGTTTTTTCTAATATTAAACATGTGAAACATCCATATAGAATCAAATAAACATCAACACATAGCAAAAAAAATAATCTAGGATTTCAACCAAATATTGTGGGCTACGTCTCCTTGAGCTCTTGTCATCCTGACTTGGATCTTTGGGATTATTGAAAATTTTCTTTTACAAGTTACAAACTCAACTCCAACGGTTAAATAAACTGAACCAATGGGCTTAGAATACCATTTATCTCCCTGCCATGGCTGTCATCACTCTGAAATCAGATCTAGGCTTCCTTAGACTTGATTCCTTATGTCGGTGCCCTTAAGCTACACTAAGCTTCTCTATGGCAATAACTCTCTAAGGATTAATTTTATGTCTCTAAAACCTCACCTACTATCTCCAGCACATATCAGACCTCCAAAATGCACTGATCATTTTCTCAAAATGAGCACTAGCTCCCCAATCTAGGCCTCCATCCCTTGTTGGCCCTAGGCTACCCAAAACTTCCCTATGGCTCTTCTACCTTCAAAGGTATTCAAATGAATTTAAAAATATCTTTAATGGATTCATAATGTTAGAAATAGTCATAATAGACTATTGGTTCGCTAAAATTTGCCTCTGGATGCTCCGGTTTCACCTCCAACACCTAGTAGCACCCCCTTACACTAGGGTCAAAGAAAAATTATTTGTGGATTATTGAGCTCTAGAAGTCCTCAAAATATTCTGAAAACTCCATCAATGGATTCATAATGCTAATTACAGTCAAAAATTACTATTGGTTTGACGAGAATGGATATTGGTTGCTCTGGATAAGCCTCATTCTCTCGTTGGCACTTGCTGCCCTTAGTGGCCCTTGGAACTTCTATGAAGTATCTCAGCCTTCAAAGTCTTGTAAAGGCTTTGAAAAGCACACCATTAGTTCGATAATTTATAAAACATCCAAAATTTACTATTATATTCTTGAATAAGACCTCTTGCTACCCTGGCTAAGCCTCAAATTGTTGCTGGCCCATGGTGGCCCTGGTGGCCCCTAGAACTTCTCTGAAGAAAAAAACCTACTCAAAAGTCCTCTGATGGCTCTACAACCCTCACCAATGAGTTTGGAATGTCTGAGATAGTTTAAATTGACTATTGGCACTCCAAAAAAAAATTTCTCACATCAATGAAGGAATCTTTGGTTCCACTTTCACCAGTCTTTCTATCCTCTTGCCTCGTGTGCTTGGGATGATTAGTTGGATGCAATGTCCAACAATGGGCAATGACATGTCCCTTTCTATGGAAATGTGTGCAAGTATTATACACCTTCTTTGCAAGTTGCCTTTGCCTCAACTATTTCCTATATGCCTTCATCCTCTTCCATCATTTTTAAACAACATGGTTACACATACCACAATATGCACAACAACTCTTTCTTCCATTCAAGTATGCAGAATTGTCATGCCTTACAGAAACATAATCAAATTGACTATGGGAAGAATTATACCTCGCATGTTGTTTTGCATGTCCAAATTTTTTACCTTCATGAGGAGATGAACTTGTAGAGGCTCCAGCTTTTCCATAAACTACATGTGTAAAAAAAACCTTGTTGCAACACAGGCTTCAAACATTGGCAATCAACTTGAAAACAAACTTGACATGTTTGTGATTTACAGCTTGCGAAAAAATTTCTTCTTGAATTTGTCTCACATGCCTTCATGGCTTTGGAGTTTTCACCATGAGATTGAACATAACCAAGACCAAATTTATTAGGTCTTTCCTCAACCAAAATAGGATCAATCATGCCTTGTGCATGTTTACCTAAACCCTTGCCTTCATAGAAAATTTTAAACATTAACTTGGACCCTATATCTCTAGTGTGCTTTTCAAATGAGCCTATACATCCATCTAATGAGGAAACTGAAGACAAATTTGAGTGAATTACCTCTACTTCACACATGTTTTTGGTTAAGGCCTCTTGGGCTTGATGGATTTTCATCTCCATCTCATACATTCTTAGAAGAATTCCTTCCTTCTCTTGATTCATAGCAACCAATTGCTCATGAAGTCCAGCGCTTTCTCTTCTATCTTCATAAATAATTTTCACCATATCCTTCAATTCGCTTCATGTCTTCATCGAAGAATATTGTGAAGGAGGATGATTTGAAAACTCACTTGAAGAATTTTCCATCTTGAAAATGAATTAAATAACTTCAAAAATATTCACAAAGCTTTCAAAAACAATGAAAAAGCTTCTGAACAAAATTGTTGTAGAGTCAAGCTCTTCTTCAAGAAAACTTTTGCAAACAAACCCTTTTATACTTCAAGGGTTGCCTGGAGGTCCTTTGGCTAAGGAATATGCCTTCATCCCTTCTTCCTTCTTGTCCTCTTCTGGAATTAGCTAACAGTAGCTTTCCCTTCACCTCTAGCAAACTCAAACAATAGTCAGTTTCAAAACAGTCAAATCCTTTGCATTGTTTAAACACCTTTCAAGTCAACAAGAAATCTTGTGTTTTGTCAAGAAAGAAACTATGCTCTGATACCAACCTAATCTGAAAATGTGTTCGATAACTTGTTCTAATTTTCAAGAACTTCCCACTCAGTTAAACAAATAAAAGATCTGACTTATACTTGACTTTTGCGAAATTTTATACTTGAAACAGGTGTATTTTTTTAATTGTTTAAGTTCTTTAAGTCCATTTGTTTTTGTTGATATTAAACATGTTCAACAGCCATATAAAAAATAAAATAAACATCAACACATAACAAAAAATTTAATCTAGGAGTTCACCTGAATATCGTGGACTACGTCTCCTTCAACTCTTGTCATCTTGACTTGGCTCTTTGTGATTATGGAAAATTTTCTTCTACAACTTACAAACTCAACTCCAATGATTAATTAACTGAACCAATTGATTTATAATAGCATATATTTCCCTATCATTGTTGTCATCACTCTGAAAACATATCTAGGCTTCCTTAGACTTGATTCCTTCTATCAGTGCCCTTAAACTACATTGATCTTATCTATGGCACTAAATCCCTTAGAATTCATTTTTTGTCTCTGAAACCTCACCTAATATCTCAAGCACATATCATACCTCCAAAATGGACTGATCATTTTCTCAAAATGAGAACTGGCTCCCCAATCTAGGCCTTCATCCCTTGTTGGCCCTGGGCTGCCCAAAACTTCCTTGTGGATCTTCAACTTTCATATTTATTCAAATGACTCTAAAAATACCTTAAATGGATTCATAATTTTAAAAATAGTCATAATGGACTATTGGTTCACTAAAATTGGCCTCTGGCTGCTCTGGTTTCACCTCTAACACGTGGTGGCACTCCCTAGCACTAGTGTCAAAGAAAAATTATATGTGGCTTCTCTAGATCTATAAGTCATAAAAAGCTTCTGAAAACTCCATCAATGGATTCTGAATGCTCATTATAGTCAGAAATGACTATTCATTTTCTAAGAATGGATATTGGCTTCTCTCGATAGGCCTCATTCTCCTGTTGGCACTCGCTGCCCCTAGTAGCCCCTGTAACTTCTCTGAAGCATCTCAGCCTTCAAAAGTCCTCTACAGGCTCTGAAAACCACACCATTAGTTCCATGATTCCTGATGCATCCAAAATTGACTATTTGATTCTTGAATAAGGCCTCTAGCTGCCTTGGCTAAGCCTCAAACTGCTGCTGGCCCATGGTGGCCCTCGTGGCCCCTAGAACTTATCTGAAGAAAAATCCTACTCAAAAGTCATTTGATGGCTCTGGAACCCTCACCAATGAGACTAGAATTTCTGAGATAGTCGAAATTGACTATTTTCACTCCCAAATTGGTTGAATCTATCTCAATATAGAGCCAAAACAAGATTTGTCTAGTGTCCCCTAAAAACACTCCATTAAAAATGGAGGGAGTAGACTTAACTCCAGTTAAAAATGAGATTATACTAAAAATGGCGTGCGCACCATATATAATGCTAGCCTTGACTACAACATTAAATGGGGCATTTAGAGTGGGCATATGTCTTGTAATACTCACAGTTAAATAGCCATAATTGTCGGGGTTTGCCAAACTATCAGCGTTTAAACCTTACCCTGTAGCATGTGACAGGGCTAACTTTAACTGCGGAACCATTGATGGTTTTTGGGCTTAGCCCTTTGTCTTGGGGTCACAGATGTATGGGAGGGGCTGGCCTCTCCAAATCCCCAAATATCAAACCATTAAACTTTAAACACGTTGTGCTATCCAATAGGTTAAGAATCATCTGATAGGTTAAATGGTAAAGCGCTCACGTGCATGCGAAGAGGTCTTGGGTTCGAGCCTCGCGGACCCCCAAAAAATTTTTATAGTAAGAAACTAGGCCATGTGGCAGCCTCCAGGCTTGTCATGTGGCAGCCTATGATTAGTCGAGCCAAAAACAGTCAACTTGTTGCCAAATGAAACAATGCCACATGTCAGCATATGACTGGCCCAGACAGAATATTCTAGGGAATATTCATTTTTTTTAATATTTAAAGGCCCAGTCAAACTTGGTCAAAAGCCAGAAATTGCAGTTTACTTGACTTTTCAAATCACGATAACTTCTTCATACGGTGTCAATTTTTAGAACCGTTCATGGCACCGGAATCAAGAAGACGAGATCTATTCGGTCGCGTAGGTTCGACACACTTCTGAACACTTTGAATTTTGAGCTATCACTTAGGTCCATGATCCAAATATAATCATCTAAGATAGGTAATTGGAGTAAAATTTCCTTCAAATATAGGGTATCCAATGTAATATTTAAAATTAGCAGTTAGCTAATTGGAATATTAATTTTGATTTACTTTGGCATTTCCTAATGTCGGGCGGAAATAAAGTGGGCAGGGGATCCAAAACTAATAATTAATCCAAATAAAGTCTTTTCTTAAAGTCCCTAAGGGAAAATTGTGGCTCTAGTGGTGGGGTCAAATTTTCCGTAGGTGGCAGCATAAAAGAGGCACGAAAAGGATAGTGTGGGATTGGTTAGAGGAAGGAAACATGTGATTGGCCAAGGAGAGGCAGCGCAGGCCAAGGTGGGACCCAAGGCATACCTTGGGCCTCAATGGATAAAAGGAAGAAGGGAAGGCTCATTTTGGCATTAATTCATTCATCTTATTTCTCTTGGTCATTTTGAATGAAGCACGCTTGAGCCGAAGAGCCAAGTCTGCAATGTTGTTTAACACACAAGATCTTCAAGCGGAGATCTCAACCTCTACCTCGGGGGACTTCAAGTGCCTACTCAGGAGAGGAGTTCTATGTTTTGGTGACGGAATTACATAGGAGTAGAAAGAGGAAGAGAATAGCCCCTTTAGGATTGTGCAAAGGTAGAGTAGAATGCGCAGTTCAGTTCGGTGTGGGTGTTGAGAGTGTGGAGAGAAATGAGTTTCAGTAGGAGATTTGGAGGGGAGGTTAGCCACCTCCTACTATCAATTTTGGTAGCTCTTGGGAGGCATTTTCCAGCAAATTCACCCAGAGGTTCGATTTACCCAACAACGCAGTAAGCCAAGCCCAAGACGGCCAAATTTTGAATTCAAGCTTTGGGCGAACTCTTTCTGGGTTTATTGAGGAGAATCCAAGATTAATTTGGAAGGATTTTTTGGGTAGGTTTTAGGCATCAAATAGAGATCTCAACGTAGCTAGTAGCTAGAGTAGTTAGAGGAAATTGAGCCGAAATTCCGGGGTCAACATCTGGCCATTTCCTTTGCGGGTTTTCGTGGGTTTTGTGAGTAGATTCTGGGGTTAAAAGCCCATAATTTTCTCAGCAAAGGAAGCAGCCCAACCCACAGTCTAAAGTTAGGCATCAATAACATTTCTAGGCATAGCAGCATAGCCATTGAGCCATGTAGAGCAGTTTCCAGCAGGAGTTTTTGTTTGGGATTGAGTTATCCTTCAACTTGCCTTGAGTAGGCCAAGGTGCAATATTTTTCAGCACCTCATTTGTACTCTTTCCTATGCATATTAATAAAATGGTTCAATAATGATTTTGGCTCCAAATTCTGTGTTCTAATGGTGTTTTCCTTATTGGTGTAATTTTAGTCTATTATTTGTTGTATTACTGTCATTTTCACATTTTGAGATATTATAGTGGTATCAAAGCTTCGTTATTGGCTCAATCATGGCGATATTTTTCTATGAACAAGGGGGGTAGGCAAAACATTACCCACCAAAGGCAGTAAAGGTGGAAAATATGGGGGAGTCAAGGAGAAAAGGGGAAGCAACATTTGGTAGCATCTTAAAGGCCTTAAATGATTTAGCCAAAGGGCAGAAGTGAATGTTGGAAGGACTCAAGCAATAAAATAGGGATAAGAGCATCCATCATGAGTTCCTATCTGGGGAGACTTCAGGGGTCTCACAACAATGTGACCACCCTTTACCATCCACTCACTCACCAGCCTTCAGTAGACTAACCAATACAACGATGCCTACATTTATACCGTCAGTACCAAGTGATAAAGGTAGGAAGCATGATCATATACCCATGGGAGATTATTTCTGAGAATGGAAATCCATGGGGGGGGGACTTCAAAGCAACCTTGTCCTTCAAAGATTACTACCAGCTCAGGCAGGATTAAAAAGGCATGAACAGTGGGGGGTTTAGCATGCAAAACTTAGAGTTCCCATGTGCCATTGGGAGGATACCTTTTCCCTAGTATGATGGATCCACCGAGTTCACGACTCGGGATTGGGTGGAAAATTTGAATACCTTTTTCCAGCTTAACCGAGTAACAGAGGGGGAAGCCATCAAAATAGCTACCTCGCACTTGGAGGATGAGGGCTATTACACATTATTTTTTCACCGTGACATTTGAATTTTTATATAGTTTCATCACTACCTATATTATTCTCCCTTAGAAGTCAAAAATCCTAATGTTCCTAAACCAAGTCTTGGAATTTGAGAAAAGCTCATTAAAACCCTAAAAAGTATATCTTCGCACTTTTCCTAGCTCTTTCCTGCGGATCCACAGATATTTACTCTACAGACAGTGTCACATCCTGCACGTTCTACTTATAAAACCTGCAGACCTCATAAACAGTCAAATAAAGGAAAAAGTAAGTTCTAGAAGCCCAGTTGGACGAATATTCTCCCAACTGGAAGCTTCCAGAGGCACGATCAGTTCGAGCTTTATCCCTCCACTCATGGAGCTCTATCCCTTCACTCATGGAGTTTATACCTTAGTATATGGAGCTCAAATCCCTTCATGAGAGGAATCCATCCCCCTCTTCATGGAACTGAAACTAACTCCATTTATTTATAAATTGAGCTCATGTTTGTGCCTCAAGGGTAGATTGTATGTAGAGACACATATGTGGTAATTGCTGAAGAATTCTTAAGAGAGCATACTCTCTATACTAGCCATTTTTGATATGAGAATGATCACACACTCATGTACATAACTTAATGCTAGTTTAGAGAGAAGAAAGCTTGTCAATTTGAAGGAGGAACGATTATTCAGGACCCTGGGAGAAACTTGTGAAACATCAAGGCGACAGGTTGTAAAGTTACTCTTTTCATACAAGATAATACATATGGACCTCCTTTTCTCATTGAGTTGTTCTTGTGTCTATTTGAATAATTCAATACTTGGATTCCTTGATCACTGAGTTAGATTAGTTGTTCTCAATTATTATATCTTGCAGGTGCTTTTAATCCTTTTATCTGTCTTTGATTGCAAGTTTCACATGCTGAAGTGACCTCTTTTGGAGTGACTGGATAGAAGATTTCAAAAAGTGTTGGACTTCAGGTACGGGCATGTCCTCGTACTTTGTTATTAATAATTCTGAATCACAAATGATCTAGAGAAAATGGTTTTCATTTGGTTGTTTGTTTCTAGATATCCTTAGGACACTAGGGAGATTGTTCTTGTCCACGAGAAGGATTTATCCGCATAACAAAATGGCGGCTCCACTAGGGACTAGAACTTATTTTTCCTTTTTTATTTTTTAGTTCGAAATTTTAAGAGTCTTCTAATTTTTATTAGTCTAAAACTGAGTGGGTAGATAACTTATCAGAATCCCTGAAAATAAAATCTGAATTTTTACTTTTTCTGTATTTGTTCCAGCCTCCGTAGTTTTTATTTAAAGACAGTGTAGTAGCCTCCGTAGTTTTTAGTTCAGAACAGTGCGGTACCACACTATTCTCCATTGTAACCTGCGGACTTGTGGAAAATTTTCGACAAATTAAGAATTCTCTTTTTAGGAGCCAAAATACTAGATTCTCTGTGTTTTCCCCAACTTGTCTTGTGATGAAAAGCCAAACCTACTATAGGGTAGGTTTACTTTCATTTTATCAATATGAACCTGCAACCTTCAAAATATGTATCAAAGCTACAGATTCTAAGTCCAATCCTTCAATCCTAGGACCTGTGGGTTATAGCGTATATATATATATATATATATATATATATATATATATATATATATATATATATATATATATATATATATATATATATATATATATATATCGGGGAAGCAACTAAAACCAGCGAATTCTATAAACTTTGAGCAATACATGTTGGCCCTCATTTGAGCCCTTAACATCAGAATCTTTCGGAAGCAAATAAAACAACAATATTCATAACCCAACCAAATGTTAGTCCTGCTTTGATACATAACACCAAAAGTCAAAACATACAACCGCAATTTATAATATATCGAGTCCGTTAACATTTTTAAACCCCGAGCATTTTTTATTCAGGAGAACTGTCAATCATAGATCAGAAAGTTTTCGCTCCATACAAATCACATAAATATTAAGCGAAGTTATCCAACGGTCACCGCATCCATTTCCCAATCTGACGGTATTTGCATTCAAAACATGCATGATCCTTATTGCCAGAACACTTTACCATCAGGTCCACAGCTTCGTTAAACTCCACGCAACTTCGCTTGCGAACACCATTGGATCACCGACGTTTACAATTGGACGGCTATCACATTCCAATAGCCCCGGTGACTTATCCAACCAAACTCACATGAAATTGGCGATATTGTTACCGTGACGTGTCGTGATCCGATACGATCACGTTAAATTTAAATAAAACCTCTTACCACTCGAAGATAGTGTGAAAACCATTTGTTGGTTTTCGAAACCCACCTACATTGTTCATCCGCTCGTGGTTCCAAAACGCAAGTTCCAAATTAACTGAACATTGTAACACTTAAAAGAAAACTTCATCGAGCTGTAGATTAGACCTAGTTCCAAATGAGTGCATATTTTCACCGTGCTTCCATTGCGAATTCAACATGAGATTCGATATGAGTGCCAGTCCAAATCATATGGTTCCAATGCAGATTTATTTCCACCATATTCTGCAACCATTCATATTCTCCATACAACAACACATACAACAATATCATATTATCACTAGATTGCCATCGATCCTTACAGTGATTGATGGTGATCAATACACTTGTAATTCAATTTAACTCACATACAATCCTCACAAATCGAAACTGTAATTAACTAATACGCATACAAAGAAATCCACGTAACAGTATTTCTATTATGTACAAAACTTACAAGCTAAAGCATTTCAGCCTTAGTCATAATTTCTCATGCCACTACATTGTATTCACTCACTCACCCTCATTCTATCATGCACACACTCCCTTATAAAGAATTATTCAAGAGCGTGGATCATATAACATCCATGATTTCTCTCCCTCAATATCTCAAACAAACCTTAAATCTCTCGTTATACATAAATGATAGATAATTACAATTAATTAGTTCCATTAATTTAGCTCTTTTTTAACTAATTTTTCCCCAATTTACAATGATTGTCCACGTTTTCCTTTTCACAGCTTCAGATTCCAATTTTAATGAAATTTTTCTCGGATGCCCCTACATCAGACTCCCGAGGCACAAAAATTTTATGACCTCCTGGTCATATGTTTTCTACATCTGTCAGCAATTCTACCTGCATCATCTGTGGAATTTCCCTTTGTGATCTTCCTATAACAACATTCTTGAACAATTATACCCACATCCTCTATGGAATTTTCCTTTGTGAGCTGAAAAAAACCTCTGCAATAGCAAGTCCTCCCTGCTACTCGGTACCTCACCAAGCTTCTCTCTTCTGAGCTTAGTCTTTCGGCATCTCTCTCGTTCACTCCTGTGGAACAATTTGAGCACTTCTGCTCTAGGCTGCTGCAATCTTCTCACCTTCCTCTGCTGCTACATTCACAAAATATAAAAATCACAAGCTTTACAAATCTTCAATAAAAATGTACCTCTTCTTTCTTTGTATGCATACTCCTTCTCGCAGGAAATCCTTTCCCTGCTCTGATACCACTTGATGAAAAGCTAAAACTGCTATAGCGTAATTTAACTTTAATTTTGTCAATATGAACCTGTAGCCTTAAAATCTGTATCAAAGCTGCAGATTCATAAGTCCAATCCTTCGATCCTATGACCTATGGGTTATGGCCCATGTATATATATATATATATATATAGATAGATATATATATTGGAAGCAACTAAAACCAGCAAATTCTATAAACTTTGAACAATACATGCTAGCCCTCATTTGAACCCTTAACATTAGAATGTATCGAAAGAAAATAAAACAACAATATTCATAGCCCGACCAAATGTTGGTCCCGATTTGATACATAACACCGGAAATCAAAACATACAACCACAGTTTATAATATATCGGTTTCGTTAACATTTTTAAACCCCGAGCATTTTTTATTCACGAGAACCGTCGATCATAGATCAGATGGTTGTCACTCTACACAAATCACATAAACCTTAAGCGAAGTGATCCAACGGTCACCGCATCCATTGCCCGATCTGACGGTAGTCACATTCAAAACATGAACAATCCTTATTGCCAGCACACTTTACTGTCGGGTCCACACCTTTGTTAAACTCGATGCAACTTCGCTTGCGAACACCGTTGGATCGTCGACGTTTATGTTCGGACGGCTATCGCATTCCAATAGCCCCAGTGACTTATCCAACCAAACTCACGAGAAACTAGTAGTATTGTTACTGTGATGTGTCGCGATACGATACGATCACGTTCAATTTAAATAAAACCGCTTACCACTCGAAGGAAACGCAAACACCATTTGTTGGTTTTCGAAACCCGCCTACACTTTTCATCTACTCATGGTTCCAAAACGTAGGGTCCAAATTAACTGAACATTGGAACACTTAAAAGAAAACTCTGTCGAGCTATAGATTGGACCTGGTTCCAAATGAGCATGTATTTTCACCATGCTTCCACTGCGCATTCAACATGAGATTCGATATGAGTGCCGGTCCAAATCATATGGTTCCAACGTAGATTTATTTCCACCATATTCTGCAACCATTCATATTCTCCATACAACAATGCATACAATGATATTGTATTATCACTAGATTGCCATCGATCCTTACAGTGATCGACGGTGATCAATAAACTTGTAACTCAATTTAACTCACATACAATCCTCACAAATTGAAACTGTAATTAACTAATGTGCATACAAAGAAATCCACATAACATTATTTCTATTATGTACAAAATTTACTTACAAGCTAAGGCATTTCAGCCTTAGTCATAATTTCTCATGCCACTACATTGTGTTCACTCACTCACCCTCATTCTATCACGCACACGCTCCCTTATAAATAATTATTCAAGATCGTGGATCATCTAAGATCCACGATTTCCCTCCCTCAATCTCTCAAAAAAACCCTAAATCTCTCGTTATACATAAATGACAGATAATTACAATTAATTAGTTCCAACAATTTAGCTCTGTTTTAACTAATTTTGCCCCAATTTACAATGACTGTCCACGTTTTCCTTTTCACAGCTTTGGATTCCAATTTTAATGAAAGTTTTCTCGGATGCCCCTGCATCATCTTGAATGTCAAAGTCTTATGTGTTATTTTCTTTCAGCAACTTTTACAATCTCATTAGTCTCGATTAAGTTAATTGGGTGTTTTGAATCTCTTTTTTGAGAAAATCTTAATTTTTTTTCCTTTCGTAATTACTTTGAGGTTTGTCTCAGTCTCTTAATAATTTTGCATCTTTTTACTTTTGTTTTTGCAAAAAAAAATCCCCCTCATTCGCCCGGGGGGGGCTAAATTGTGTCTAAGTGTTAATCGCCTTTGAGTCCTTTTACATTTCACCTTTGGAACTCTCACCCAATTTTCTTTACTTACTCTTGATTGGTTCTTTAGATTACATTGGAATCATCTTGTGTCTGAGAATTCTCTTGCATAGATCACATTTTCATAATTAGAATTCTCATTTTCAGAATATGAACGAAAAATGTGCATAGATTACATTTGCATACTTTTCAAGTGAATTGTGCATAGATTACAACTGCATAGTTTACATTATGGAAAAATCAATAATATATTTAGATCAGTTTCTTTGATTTGAATTTACATTTTTTATGCTCATTTTAAAAACATAAAAATAAAAATTGGAATTGATTAGCATTATTTTTTCTTGATAAAATTAGTGCATTAGAGATTTTGTTATATTTTCTCTTATTTATCAATTTTTGCATCGTTGAAAGTGAATGGAACCTCTTCCCTTAATTTAGTTAATATTCATCAAACTGAAAAGACTACATTATCATATTCGATTGCATTCAGTTTTGGGTCAGGTCATAATACCACTGGTTTCATATCCATTTACCCCTTTGAGTAATAACAACCAAATAACACAATGCTAACTAAAATTCATCTAGAAATTTTTACATTTTCTAGGATTCTTTCCACCAATCTAGTTTAGGCTAGTGCTTTGGAATAGGTTGTAGATAACATTCCAAAGCAGTTGAAACAAAAAATAGCATCTTTCAGTAGGAAAAATTCCAATTGTTGCATTTGTACTCTGGGAAGCTCTTCTTAAAAGAGTCAAGCAAGAGATCATGTCAGAACCAGTGAGGTAATCATATCTATCTCATTGGGAAAGATAGCAGATGTGCACGTACTAAAAACGGTAAACCTAGGATAGACCATTGTCGAGGAGCCTGGGGTCACTTGTTGGTAAACCTTGGATTGTATCAAGAAGCCTTCAAGGGGATTGAGCTTGTTACTCTGCCCTTGCGAGTATATCAGATCATAGACTGTTCCCCCAAGTATAATTGTCTCAGTTGGTGTCCTTAGTGGCCATAATATTTAGAATTTTCTCCAAGGTGGCGATGGAGGGAAGGTCCCACTGTACTTGGAGCAGACGTTGACTAGACTCACTTGGAATTTCCGAAGGGTGCACTTCACTTCGAGATGGTATAGTGGAGGTAATTGCACCAAATTGTTTCATTAAGCAGGTTGTCAGGGTAATTGTTCCGACCGCTAGTTTTTCACATTGATCTCTGTGACGTTGGATTTCATCACCAACCAGTGATTTTGCTGTGAAAACAAATTGTTTTTGTGTGGTTTCACTCCTATATTTGTTAGTGCATGTTCATTTGTTTTTTTTTACTTTTTAGAGACCTTATGTGTGAATTATGAATTTTAATTGTTAGGTGTGAATTGTGAATTGTGAATATTTTCAAATTGTTAATAAAATTCACTGAAGATGAATATAATGGCAACAGTTCTAGAATTTACCAGCGAAGGAACCTCTCTTAATGAGAATCATATTACTTTTCCTTGCTTTGGAAATGTTGATCCTTCTTATATGGCTACATTGTCATTACCTAGATTTACAATAGGTTTACCGGTATGGTTATTTTCAACTTCGTTGGCCTCTAATACTCAAATTGTTCAACCTTAACCAGATGCTTCACCTCAAAAAAGTTCACCATCTCAACATCGCCAAACTCATGTTGACCCTTTACCTTCTTCGCCCAACATGTCTTCCTCACTTTCCTCCTCTTCTCTTGGTAAAAGCCTTGATGCTAGTAACCAGGTGGCTAAGAAGAAGAAGAAGAATCAAGATAAGAAAGAAATCAGCTGACCAACCATGGCTATAAGTGTTGGTAGTGTTGAGGAAACCTCCAACATGCATCATAAACCCAAATTCCCTTGCAAGCTTTATAAGGGTGACCGATTCCTTATCAATTGTCTTAGTATTTTGAAGGTCTTGGAAGTATGGTCAGAAACATCTCATCAACTTACTGCTAATCCGTCGACCAGTGATTGTCATGTTCCTGGGAAAAAAGGTAAATTTAGGTTTCCTTGTAGGTTATGCAAAGGGAGTCATCAAACTCACATTTTCCCTCGCATGGATGAAGCCTCAAAATTGTTGGAAAACCTTACTATTCCACAACAAAAACTTGCAACTGGTTACTGTAAAATTTCTCCCAACTGACAGTCAGTTGACAAAGTGATTGATCTAATTCCAAGTACATACAATCCCACTCTTCCAGTTGAGAGTGAAACTCATATCACTCATGTTGATGATCCATTAGTTGATCAAGTGGTCGACTCGATTTCACATTCGATCGATACCATTCTCCCTGTAGAGAGTTTAATTCATACCGCTCAGGTTCTTCTTGTTACATCAGATTCTTCTATGCCAGGGAGCATTTCTCTTGTTTCTACATAACCCCCTACAAGTACCGATGTCTTTTCCTTTGATTGAAATAGATTGACAGAACCTTGTCTTCCATCCTCCATCCATTTCCAAATCATTGTGAAGGTTTTTGGTAAGAATGTGTGTCACGCAAATCTAGATGAAGGTGCTTCTCTTAATATTTTATCCTCAACTGCTTGGCAAGCTTTGGGTTCCCCTCAGCTTGTGCCTGTTACGCAGAATCTGTCAGCTTTTAACAGAACCATTAGTGAAACTTTAGGGATCCTTCCTAAGTTTCCTATTACCTTGGAAGGTAAAACTGTCTATATTGATCTTATGGTAGTTCGAGGCCCCTTGGATTTCAATTTACTCCTTGGGCGAGACTATGTCTATGCAATGAAAGTTTTCATATTGACACTCTTTTGTGTGATGTATTTCCCTCACAATGGAAACATTGTGACTGTTGACCAACTTTCATTTGCTAGTCTTGATTTGACTACCAATAATTTGACACCCCTAAATGTTACTTATATAGAAATGGTATCTACCTTGCCACAGGTTAATTATGTGGCAACCAGTCCCATGTTTTTAGTTACCGATGCAAGTGAACCTCTCACTGTTTTCTCGTCTTCCTCTGACTTAGATCCGGTAATTGACATGGTAAACCCTATGGGATTATTTGAACACGAAGTTCTTATCCCTTCCCTTGACATGAGTTCCTTCCATAGAACTGTTCTTCCATCTAATGAAGATCTCTTGGAAGCCATGATCAAGGTGTGTCCCTAGGAATGTGTTTCTTCCAGTTGGAAGCCATGAATAGGTCATCATGAGGATAATTCCTTTTACTGTGTCAACCTTGTTAAAAAATGAATCAATTAATCATGAGGATGGTTCTTTTCCTGTGTCAGACTCGCTAAAAAATGAAACAGATCCCTTTGAGGATAGTTATTTTACTGTTTCAACCTTGTTAAAAAATGAAATAGGTTTCCATGAGGATATTTCTTTTACTGTGTCAACCTCATTAAAAAATGAAACAGGTCACCTTTTAAGAAAGGTTCCTATTACTGTGTCAAAATCGTTAAAAAAATGAAACAAGTTTCCATGAGGAGAGTCCCTTTTAATGTGTCAACCTCATTAAAAAATGAAACACCTCTATAAGGATAGTTATTTTACTGTGTCAACCTCATTAAAAAATGAAACAAATCACCTTTTGAGGAAGGTTCCTATTACTATGTCAACCTCATTTAAAAAATGAAACAGGTTTCCATGGGGAGAGTTCCTGTTACTGTGTCAACCTCGTTAAAAAATGAAATAGGTTTCCATGAGCATAGTTCCTTTTCTTGTGTCAAGCTCGTTAAAAAATGAAACAAGTTTCCATGAGCATAGTTCTTTTCCTGTGTCAAGCTCATTAAAAAATGAAACAAATCCTCTCCTAATTAAGTCGAGTTTTTCATTTGATCTCATAAATGAACCTTCATTCCATCCAGCTATTAGTAACCAGTAGTCTACTTAGTTGAATGAAATTAAGCTTGGGGGGCATATGCTCTAGCAAGTTATGCTTGGGGGGCATTGAAACCACTCTCAAGCACAGTTTTCCTATTTTTCAACCTTGTTTAAAAATGAAAACATTCTCAAACATGCTTTTTCCTTTGTTTCAAGCTTGTGTAAAAATGAAACAAACCCACTTTCAAGCATATTTTTCTCTCTATTTCAAGCTTGTGTAAAAATGAAACAAACCTATATAAAGCATAGTTTTTTTCTGTTTTAAGCTTTTATAAAAAAATGAAACCTATCTTGATTCCATTTTGGTTATTATTTTCAAGACTCGTTAAACTCATGAAAATCCTGAGATTATTTTTCTCTCTTTCATTCTCATAAAACACATGAAAATACCGAGTTCTTTCTGTCTTTCCCTGCTCGTAAATTAAATTGAAAGTCGGTCAACTGAGTATACTTTTATCATTTTTTTGGGCTCTTTCAAATTACGAAAAAGTGAAACCCTGTAGTTCTCTTTTAAGCCCTTTTCAGACTCTCTAAACATGAAAATATCATCGAGTACTTGACTATTCAAACTCGTTAAAGGAAATGAACATTCATCCCTTTAGTATAAGTTTACCCATTTTCCGGACTGAAATGGACTATTTACGAAAAAGGTATGCATTGACTAATCATGGTCAATAGAGTTCTCTCCTATATTATTTTATCCTTTTTCGGGCTTGAGAGACTAAATTTACGAAAAATTACAACCACGGATTTTACTTATGTTTTTCTTTTGACTCCCTAAAACTGAAAAACACTGAGTTTCTACTATACTTGACTCATTAAATTTAACAATAAAGGATCTGTCGATTACAAACAGGAACAAACCACTCCTTCTTAGGGTTCGATTTTAATACTAATTTGGACTCATCTAAAGGATGAGCTTACACAACAAGAAAATTTTATCATCCTCAAGCTTGTCAAAAATAAAGAGGTACTTGCTAGAAATGGTGGGGGGGGGAAGAGAAAAGGAATTCAGTTATCACCTTTTTTTTTAAAGCTGTTACCACTATTGAACACGACAAATTTGTCACACTTGTACTTGGGTTGGGAAAATCCTTTGTCTTATAGTTAATAAAACCACATTCAAAGTCTTCAACCAGTTTTTGGGTATTAGCTTTAGGTCAATTATTACCAAACCATCTACAATGTCGTTATATGTGTTGAGCCCCAAAGATGTCCTTTTCTTTCACCAAATTTCACTTCATTTCCTTTGTCCTTTATCATTTATAGGCTTAAAATATCAATAGGATTGATTAAAGTCACTTTAAGAATGCATACAATGATTGAATTACTATAATTTCATGGTTTTGTTGTTGTAGTAATTTTTTACTAGACTTAGCTACAGAATGCAACCATTCTATAGCTAGTCGCCTATTCTGCAGTTATCTTCATGTTCAAACAGGTTACAGGTGTCACTTAAAGGAAAAACAAATATGGTTGAATTCCAAAACTCACCTACATCATTCCTTGCCCTCTACGAAGTCTCAGCAAAAATCTGCAAGTGGTTATGCACGTGGAGGAAACCAAAACTAATAAGTAGATTCCTACCAGGAAAAGGACTCTATAGATGTCTTCAGCAAAGAACGAGGCCTCCACAAGAGTTCTAATTTGATTTTAATTGAAAATACACTTATCCCTATTTCTTCTCCAGGGCAGTTATGTATTTCTCGTATAAGAATAACTCGGGAAACCGAGAGAGAGTTAGTTAGTTGATGTTTTATTGTTAAGTTTTCCAAGACCGTAATACTCTGTTTTTGAAGCATTTTCCTTTAATGAAAGAAGAACAACTTTAATACATGATTTAAAGCAATATTGAGGAGATTCATGTGCTAATCTGGTGGTAGAGGGACCCTACTGCCCGAGAGGCTCTGTGCATATTTTTTAGATAAGTAACTTTAGCTCTATTTCGTTCCTAATTTAGGAAGTTTTCTGAACTTTATGTTTTAAGCTCACTTACATCGAATGTTACAACCAGTATTGTTCTTATGAATTGTTCCAAAATATCACTAACACTGAATGAGATAGAGCTGTATTATTTGAGAGATTAATTGAATTTTAGTTCAGCTGTGGTATTTCAGAGATTAATTGCATTTTAGTTAAGTTGTAGTATTTCGGAGGTTAATTTCATATTAGTTCGGTTCTTTTTAATGTATTTTAAGTTTTATTAGCTAGTTGTATTCTAGTTCTGTTAAATTAGACTTAAAGGCATTCATTATTTACAAATTTCTCTTGTTCTTAATCTCTGCTAATACATCATTATCATAAGAACAAGAATTGGTAATGTCATTTTGAAGTCTTGACTGTTCTGCAATTTCTCATAATTTTACAAACTACCTTTTTCCAAAACTATTCCAAAAGATTTCTAACCCTTGAATGAGGCTTAATAATGACATTTTGAGTTCCAGAATGGATTAATTTTAGTGTCATAAGTTAATTTGGGGTAGGGTTCCTTACTATGTTGTAGATAATCTTTTCCAAATGTGTTCCAACAAATTTCTAACCATGAATGAGATTTTCTTTGTGATATTGTAAGTTGTTGTTTACTTAGAAGAACCTCATTGCATTAAACTTATCCTTTTCTCAAGTTGTTCCAACATACCTCTAATGAAATGAATTGGACTGAGTTCATGTTATGAGTTATTTTTCTTTTCAAGTTTTGCAATCTATGAATTAGCATTTTCTGTTCTTAGGTGGCATACGTAGTTTAGAATAGATTTTTCTCTATTTTAGTGTGACCAATAACATCTCTTTGCCAACAACTTAGTTCTTTTCCTCTTAGCATAAAAACACAAAACCAAAAACACTAGAAAAACACTAAACACAACGAAGTAGGAAGCAGATGCCTAGGCACATATAGTGCACTTCACTTCAACAGTTTACTAGCCCTGGTTGACAATTTATGACATCAATTTAGGAACACTAAGTTGAGTAGACATTTTGGCACTGTTGCCGGGGAAGTGTAACTAGGTAGCCTTGTTTCTTACCTCCCAAAAACAATGATATGAGTAGAGAAAGAGACTCAAGGGGTAGATTCATAAGAAGCAGAAGCTTGATTCCTAGAAGACCACTTGTTCCACCAAGACCAAGAGGCAGCACACCTCCAACTCAAACCCACATCTCAGACTCCACTGATCATAGACTTCTAGAAGACTTAAGATCAGATATTCCATTAGAAAGACCTTCCACTTCATCTACTGAACCTGTCTTAGAAGAAGATCCATGGACCCTTGCTAGAGACCTAAACTTTTCCACTTCCACAGGAGAATCAACCATGGCAGAAGAAGGAGGAGGAGGAGTCTTTAATGGAGAACATACACTATTTGGAGGGGGTAGAGATAGAGGTAGAGGAGAAGGAGGTAGAGGTGCATAAGGAGAAGGAGGTAGAGGTGAAGAAGGAGGCAGAGGAAGATGTATAAGGGAAATGGGAAGTTGTTTTGGGTTTCCTATAGTAGATGAAGAAACCAATGCAACTATGAAAAACATTTTACCCTCTGTCCTTCCAAACTTTTATGGACTCAAAAATGAAGATCCTGAAACCTTCCCATTTGAATTTGAAGTCCTATGTAGAACCTATGACTACTTACAAGATGCTCAAAAACTTAAACTATTCCCTTCAACATTGAAAGGAGCAGCATTAAAATGTTTTATGAGTTAGATCAACAGTTCTATTAGGACATGGGAAGACATGAAACATGCATTTCTAGAGAGGTATTTGGATTAATGTATGCCAGTCAACCATAAGGAGGAAGTGTTTAAAATGCTACAAAAAGAGGATGAAAACCTGGAAGATTTGTTGGAGAGGTTTAACTACAACATCAAAAGAGAAAAAATGGAAAACTTAGACCAAGATACCTTGAAAGCTCTCTTGTTGAAGAAAATTAGGGGTGAATGGGTAGATATCCTTAATATGATGGGAAAAGGGGACATATCTCAGCTCACATTACCTGAAATAGCTGAATTATGTATCAACCTTTCAAGAGGGAAATCTAAAACTGTAAAAGGAGCAAGAGACCCTGCTCTTGTAAGGGCAAGTAAGTCTGCTTTTGGGACAGTGAGTAGGGCAGAAATAGGACATATGCTTGATGAATTCAAATCTGATATTTTAGGGAGTCTTAGTGAACAAATATACACCCTTAAATTACAAAACAAGCAAAAAGCTGAATCTGATGCCTTAGCAATATTTTGTCCCAAATGTAGAAAGAAGCATGCCCTGATAGAGTTCCCTTTGGATGCAAAATTAGTAGAGACTTGTGTAATTTGTTCAAAAAAACATGAGACCAAGAGTTGTCCTTCACTTCCTAGTCTTAAAGTTGTCTTTCAAGAAGAAACCCCTACAAATTCCACAGAATCTCTCAATTTTGTCTCTAGGAGGCCTTGGTAAGGACCTCAAACACAAGGATTCCATGATCAACTGTATAATCAAACCCCACCAAATTGGAATTCTTGGCAGCAACCTTGGCCCCAATTCCAAAATCAATCTCAAACTTGGGCACAAGGAGCACAAAATCCCTATGGAAGATACTCTTAGTACTATGAATATCCACCATCCTATCCACCATATCCACATTTCCCTCCACAACAAAATATTCAAAAAAATCCTCAACAGAATCCTCAAAATCCACAACATCAAAAGTCACCACTTCCATTACCATTTCCTCAAAAAACAAATTAGTTGCCTGCCCAACCCATACCAAACCCCAACAATAAAAATCCTCAGAACACATACATGATAGAAGGCCAACAGTTTCCAACCTATTTGATCACTCCTTTAGACCTTAATGATGTTCAACTTAGGTCTGGAATAATACTTGAAAAGAGAAAACCTTTTGTAATCATACAAGAACAAAAAAACTCCGAGGAAGATTCTCTACTGGTAAATAAAAGTCTTGAAGAAGACACATCTTTTCAAGACCCGAATATTGAAAAATTAAAAAAAAATAGCCAATAATTTCAACTCCTATATTAGAGCAGCCATCAACATCCATCTCTACACCTCCCTTTCCAGAAAGATTACAAATTGATAGGGGTGTAGAAAAACAAATTATGGTGCCTAATTATGATTTCCTAGATGAGCTGAGAAATGTTTGTATTAAGATCCCATTATTACAAGCTATTAAGGAAATTCCAGTTTTATCAAAAACAATAAAGGAGTTGAGCATGAAAAAAATAGGAAAAAGAATCAAAGAGACAAAGAAAATTCAACTGGCAAGAAAAATAGCAGATATCATGATGGGTAAGATTGCCATTCCAAAGTATCTAAACCCAGGAAATCCAGTTGTTAAAATAAACATCAATGGAACTGAGATCCAAAACACACTTAATGATTTAGGAGAAGCAATCAATATCATGAGTAGACAAATCATGGATAAACTAAAGCTTCCTAATCTTCTTCTTACACCCACATTATTACAATTAGCAGATAGATCTGTAATCAAACCTGATGGAGTAATAGAAGACATTCCAGTGTCCCTAGATTCTTGGGAGTATCCTGTGGATTTTATGATCCTAACTCCTAAGAATAATCTATTAGCTACAGCTGATGCTTTCATTAGCTGTAGATCTAGTGATATGTACATCTCTGATGGTAGTTCAACCAAGAAATTTACCTTGTATCCTCCAGCAAAGACATTTACAGAATTAGATGATACTCAGTGGATTAAGGATGAAGAAGACATACAACCTCTCTTCACAATTTCAAAAATTAGTGAAGATAGCCAGATTCTAAATACCTTAGAAAATTTTGAATCCTCTTCAGAATACAAACATGAACAATTTCAAGAAGAATCCAACATTGAGTTTTTATCATCAAGACATATGTCTCTTTACTCCATGGATAAATTTGGTAGCTCTACAATTGAGATATTTCCAGGCAAAACTTTAAACATAAACAAGAACCTAGAGAAATCTCAACAAGAAGAGCTAGTCAAGATATTACAGAGACATTCTTCTGCATATGCATGGGAGTACACTGATATGAAATGGATATGCCCTAAGACTTGCACTCATCACATCTACATAGAGGAAAATTTTAAACCAATCAGACAACCTCAGAGACGGATGAATCCAAATCGTGGGGAGATTGTTAAAGAAGAATTGCAGAAATTGTTAAATGTCAACTTTATCTATCCCATTTCAGATAGTCAGTGGGTTTCTCCTTTGGTAATTGTGCCAAAGAAAAATGGTAAATGGAGGGTATGTATTGACTACCGGGAATTAAACAAAGCTACTCTTAAAGATCATTTTCCTCTACCTTTCATAGATCAGGTGTTAGATACATTAGCTGGCAAAAAGTACTTTTCATTTTTAGATGGGTTTAGTGGTTACAACCAAATTCAAGTAGCACTTGAAGATCAAGACAAAACCACATTTACCTGTCCTTGGGGTACCTATGCTTACCAAGTATTTCCATTTGGACTATGTAATGCACCTACAACATTTCAAAGGGCAGTACTAGGAATCTTTTCAGATCTAATACATGATTGTGTAGAGGTATATATGGATGATTTCACAGTCTATGGAAACACATTTGAAGAATCCTTAGAAAACTTGGAAATTTTTTTAAAGAGATGTAAAGAACAAATCTTTCACTAAGTGATGAGAAGTGTTTTATGATGTTTACTGAAGGAATTGTTTTGGGGCATCACATTTCAGGGGATGGAATTAGAGTTGATGAGTCAAAAGTTGAAGTCATCTCTAACTTATCTGTTCCAAGTTGTCAAAAAGATGTTAGGAGTTTTCTAGGATTTACAGGATATTATCGAAGGTTTATAGAAAACTTCACCAAGATAGCATCTCCACTTTTCAAATTACTTATCAAGGACTGTGAATTCAAGTGGAATCCTGATTGCCAGTTAGCCTTTGAGACCCTGAAAACAAAAATATCTGAAGCACCTATTTTAAGGGGACCTGACTGGAAGTTAGCTTTTCATATTTCAACAGATGCCTCAGATACAGCTTTAGGAGCAATATTGGGACAAAAATACCTGATTCCTTGTGCCATCTACTATACAAGGAAAAATTTGACTCCTTCAGAGTTAAATTATACTGTAATTGAAAAAGAGTTCTTAGCTATTTTTCATGCCATAAATAAATTTAGACACTATATAACAAGCTATGAAACTTTTGTTCACACAAACCACTCAGCAATTAAATACCTAATGAAAAAATCAATTACTAATGGCAGAGTCATAAGATGGTTATTGCTTTTACAGGAATTCAACATTACCATTCTGGATAGGCCAAGGAAACAAAACACAGTAGCTGATTTCCTATCTAGACTCCAAAACATCAAAGACAATACTCTAGTTGAAGATCAATGCCCTGATGAATATCTTTTTGCAATTTCTACTCAAACTCCTTGGTTTGTTGACATTGCTAATTATTTAGTTTCAGGGAAATTTCCTTCAATAATGAATGCAAGAGACAAAAGAAAGATCATTTATGACAGCGCAAAATATTCATGGGTTGCTAATGAGTTATACAAAACAGGTCCAGATTTTGTCATTAGTAGATGTGTTCGGGAAGATGAGATGCCTGAGATCCTCAAGGCATGTCATGATGACCCTTGTGGCGGACACTTTGCTGATAAAATGACAACTTATAAGGTCCTTCATTTAGGATACTATTGGCCATCCCTTTTTAAATATGCTAAAGAGTATGTCAAAATGTGTGACAGTTGCCAAAGGGTAGGGAAACCTTCTCCTTCATGTGAGATGCCATTGTAGCCTCAGGTACATATTGAACCTTTTGAGAAATGGGCTTTAGATTTTGTAGGACCTATTAGTCCTCCATCAAGACAAAAGAAATATATATTAGTTTGCACTGATTATGTTACCAAATGGGCAGAGGCCAAGCCATTACTTTCTGCTATTGAATTATCTGTAGTTAATTTTCTTTTTGAGGATATTTTTACTCATTTTGGTGTCCCAAGAGAAATTGTTAAAGATCAAGGAGCTCAATTCACATCAAGGCTAGTGGAACAAATGATGGAGAGGTACAAAATCAGACACAGAAAATCTAATCCCTATCATCCACAAGAAAATGGTCAAGTGGAATCTACTAATAAGGTCATTGAAGGGATCCTAACAAAGACTGTTCATTTACATAGAAGAGATTGGGCAGACAGGCTTCCTGAAGCTTTGTGGGCCTATAGAACTACATGGAGAAGCACAACAGGTCATACTACTTATGAACTTGTTTATGGAAAAAAAGTTTTGTTTCCCATAGAGTTTCAGTTTCAAACTTTTAAAATGTAGAAATTAGCTGAATAAATCACTTATTCAATGGAGATTAACCCGATTACACATCAATTTCGAATTGCATGCATAACACATAATCTCATCTACAATTAATTGTCACATGCGGAAATAATAGAAGCAATCTCACATCAAATCAATCACACATTAACTCGGTATGTATGGGGAAAGCCTATAGCTGAAAACCCCGCAGCTATTGTGTATATTATAATGGAGAAATCATGTAACAAAACAAGTACAATACTCCTCACAAGTACTCGGTACTTTCTCATAAAGTCACACACAATCTAGCTCAGTTTTGAACAGGTTACTGGTTCAAAACTCACTGCTAATTGCCTTGCCTCTATTGCGCAATCATGGCCTGGTTATGTAGAGATCCAAGGTTCGAATCTCCTTGGCTTGACTGCGCAATTGTCATGGACAATTCCTCCAAGTGTAATGCAAATCCCATGCACAACTAATCCTCCAACTGATAGCTTTACTCACCCTTTCATCTACCTCTTCCCCTGGTCTCCACTGAACTGATCATGCACTGTAGTGAACTGAAGTGTTCTTGAGTTGACTAATGAGTTAATATTTAGTAAATTAAATATTATTTAATTTACTCCACTCATATCTAGTTGATTAGTTAGTTAACTAATCCCAACTAGTTCAACTAAAACAAACAGAACACAACTCCACTATCTATCCCGTTAACTCCTCCAAAACTCCTGCCACTGAAGTCTAACTGAAGCCAACCATGCAAGATGCCATCAAACCCTAGGAACCACGTGATTCCTTGTGTCAGTTGCATGAGCCACCTCCATGACTCAAACTGAAGTGCGCCAAGAGAGTAAACTGCTGTTTATAGTCAAAATATTATTAAGGGAAAATAATATTTGACTTCCATATTTTTTAGGAGATCAGTCTAAAAATAGTCTGGGTCCTAAAAAATAGGGTCACATCTATTTTTACCAACATGTCGCATCCATCAAGAATCTCCAAGTAGAATTCCCAAATTATGCTCCGTATGTCTAAAAATAGACATAGTCTAAAAATAGACTTTGCGCCAGAATTTGCCTGCGGGCCCACTTAGTGAAGGCGACTTCATTTGACTAAGCTCCATCATCTTGCTGCATTCTCAACACTCCCTCTCAGCAAGATATGGATTATCTGCAATCCCTATCCTGCCTCTGTGGAATTCGAACTTGCTCCTGGTGAGCGCCTTCGTCAGGATGTCGGCATCCTGATCCTCCGTGGGAACATATGAAAGCATCATGATTCTCCGCTGAACACAATCTCTGATGTGATGGTACTTGATGTCGATATGTTTGGACCTATCATGAAATACTGGATTAGCCGAGAGCTTGATGCAGCTCTGGTTATCACAGTAGATCACTGTAGGCTCCAAATGCAACCTGAACAAACCTGCGAGGATCTTCCTCATCCAAATAGCCTCGCATGCAGCCAAACTTGCTGCCATGTACTCGGCCTCTATTGAAATGAGTGCCACGGATATCTGCTTCCTGCTGTACCAGGAAACTGCTGTCGACCCAATGCTGAAAACTCCTCTAGAAGTCCTCTTCCGGTCCGTTGGACTCCCTGCCCAATCTGCATCAGTGAAGCCAGAAAGCTTCACTCCATCCTCCTGTCTGTACCATAGACCATATCCCGATGTGCCTCTGATATAGCGCAATACATGCTTGCCTGCCTTCCAAAAGAGCTTGGTAGGCTTAACCATAGCTTGCGAAATCTGGTTAACTGCATAGCATATATCGAGTCGTGTATTGACCAGATACATAAGCGACCCCACCAACTGTCGATAGACAGTGGCATCCACTACCTCCGCTGAAGTAGCATCCTCCTTCCTCCAACCACCAGGAAGAGGAGTGTCAATAGGCTTGCAGCCTTGCATGTTGAACCTCTCCGGAATCTCCCAGGCATACTTGCCCTGAGAAACAAACAGTCCTTCGCTGCGCTGCCAAATCTCCAATCCCAGGAAATAATGAAGGATGCCCAAGTCCTTCATCTCAAACTCTCGTGCAAGATCCTCCTTGCATGAAAGTATCAACTGCTCATCGCCAGTCAAAATTAGATCATCTACATACAATACGATGATCAACAGCTTCCCCTCCACCACAATCTGGTACAAGTTTGGATCCGCCTCACTCTTGGAGAATCCAAGCCCGGTGAAGTAGCTGTCTATCCGAGTGTACCAAGCACGAGGTGCTTGCTTCAGCCCGTACAATGCTCTCTTGATTCGGCACACATGCGACTCAATGCTGAAGATCTCAAAACCTTTAGGCTGCTCTATGTACACCTCTTCCTCAATAACTCCATTGAGGAACGCAGTCTTCACATCCATCTGATGAATGTGCCACCCCATCTGCGCTGAGAGAGCAAGGATCGTCCGTATGGAAGAGTACCTTGCGACGGGTGCAAAAGTCTCCTCATAGTCAATCCCCTCGATCTGTGAGAAGCCACGGGCGACAAATCTCGCCTTGTACTTCTCCACACTCCCGTCAGCTGCCTGCTTCACCTTGTAGATCCATCGCGAACCTACAACTGATTTCCCAACCGGTCTTGGGACAATATCCCATGCACTGTTCCTGATGATCGAATCATATTCTTCGATCATGGCATCAACCCATGCGGGTTCCTCCACGGCTTCCTCAAAAGAGGATGGCTCCGTCACAACACATTGACTCACAAGAGCCATGTATCCAGTGTACCGATCCAGTGACTGTCTCTGTCTGCGCTGTGCTGTAGGTGGTCCTACAACCTTCTCTGCATCCCGAGCCAGTCGCTCAGCTTCTGTAGTGCGCATGCACCCTCTGATGGTTGGCGCTGGATGGGTGGTTTCTTCCACCTCCTGAACCTCCTCTTGTGGCTGATCCACATCCGGAAGCTCCTCCTTAGGAACTAACAGCTCCTCATCTGCATGCAAGTGTAGCTCCCTCTCAAGCGAACACTGCATGGCTTTCTCCTCCTGAATTTTTATATCCCGTCGCACAACAGTCTTGCGACTGTCTGACAAATACACCCGATAGTTGTGAGGTGTATCAGTGTACCCCACAAATATTCCAACCTCAGCAGTTGGATCCAGCTTCCTTCTCGCATCCTTCGTCACATGCATGTAGACGGGAGAACCAAAAATCCGCAAATGGGAAATATCAGGCCTCTTGCCAGAATAAGCCTCCTCCGGTGTACTCATGCCAAGAACCTTGTGAGGACAACGGTTCTGCACATACACTGCTGTATTGCATGCCTCAGCCCACAAGTGAAGGGGTAGGCCCTGATCATGCAACATCGCCCGTGCGGCACCCACGATCGTTCTGTTCTTCCGCTCAGCCACCCCGTTCTGCTGTGGGTTATGGGGTGCGATGAGCTCTCTCCGAATCCCTTCTGCGCTGCAGAACTCCTTGAATTCAGCCGAGATGAATTCACCACCGTTATCACTCCTTAGAGAAATCACCTTCTTCCCCGACTCCTTCTCGACCAATGCTTTAAACTCACAGAACTTCGCGAGTGTATCGCTCTTCTTCTGCATGAAGAAGATCCAGCACTTTCGAGAGAAATCATCAACAAAGATCACATAATACTTGTTCTTTGCTGTCGAAGCAACTGAGAAAGGACCACACACGTCTGTGTGAACTCTCTCAAGGATCGTCGTGGCGCGACTATCCTTCTCGTGAAAGGTGGCTTTCACATACTTCCTAAAGTACACCCCTTGCACTGATCTGACTGCGCAAGAGTGCCCTTAGGAAGCCCAGTAGAAATCTGCTGCAGAATCTTCAAAGCTCCATGGTGAAGGTGGCCCAATCTCCTGTGCCACAGTTCGCCCTCATCATCCCGACTCACCACTTCTCCCGCCTTGCATGCCATAGCTGCGCAGTCATCTACCTGCAACTGATAAAGGTTCTGAGTTCGAACCCCTATCTTCCGGGTCTCTCCAGTAGTCTTACTGCGCAGGAAGGATTTTCCTTCGCTGAAGACCACATGATACCCCTTATCCTCCAACATCGCTACTGAAATCAGGTTCTTCTTCAATCCGGGTACATGCATGACATCCTTTAATACAAAGGGTCTACCAGACTCCCTCTGAAAGGATACGGTACCGATACCAGATGCACTGTATCTACCGTCATCGCCCATCTCGATGTGCACATCCAAATCTTTGTCCTCCAGATCTGAGAACAACTCCCGATCTCCCGTCATATGAAATGACGCACCGCTGTCCAAGAACCACACCGATCCCATCACACTTGAAACCAAGCATGCACTCAGTGAAAAGTCAAGCTCGAACTGTGAAGCCAAAGCTTCTCCATCTGCAGATCTTCCCGCTTGCTTGTTCTTCTTCTTCTTTGGACAATTGGTAGCATAATGTCCGTGATCATGGCAGTGAAAACATTTCACTTTCGCCATATCCCGCTTCTTGCCCTTAGCTCCAGAATGAGAGGTTTTCTTACCCTTCCCTTTCTTAGCTTTGGACACCAAAGCGCAGTTTTCTTCATCAGCTCCCTTTGATGAAGATCCATCTCGAGTAGTCCTCCTTATCTCCTCCCGCATGAGATCCGCCCAAAGGCGCTCCCATCCCGGCAGCTTCTCCCGACCATTGACACTATCTTGATATGAGTGCCAAGCCTTCGGAAGACCAAGGAGAGCCAGGTTGACCATGTTCTCATCTTCGACAATCACCCCCACACTTCCCAGCTCATCTCTGCATTGAGTGAACTTCGTGAGGTATTTGGCGATACTGTCGCCCTTCTCCATCTTGATGTTCCTGAGCTTATCTTTGAGCGCCAGCTTCCTTTGGTCACTCTTACTCTGGAATAGATCCGTCAAAGCTTTCCACATTAAATATGGAGTAGCCTTTCCATGCAGGCTAGATACAATATGATCCTTGACGGCCTCCAACAGGATCTTTCGACATTTCGTTATCTTCTTTTGCCATGCATCGACTAAAGCTGCATCAGTGGGCTTTGGGACATCCGTATCGACGAACTCCATCAGACCATTATCTTCTAACATTGCTTCCATGCGATCCTTCCATGCAACATAATTCGAACTGCCTTCAAGAGCATATTCGAGTCGCAAACCGTTGAAAGACATTTTCAACACTGGCACCAAGAAAACAAAGCTGCTGCAAAATTCGAATTCCAAACTCCAAGCTCTTATCGCTTCCGATCTACACTTGAGAACAAATTATTTCCAAATCAGAGATTGACTGCAAGGGGCTTTTACCATACCTTTCACTTTCCGAAGAAAGATGAATCCGGAGGCTTCCTGGCCCGTATGCAGACTCTGTCCGAGGAAATAAGTTTGCAATCACCGTAATAGACTTCGACAATTAATCTTGCTCCGATACCATGTAGAAATTAGCTGAATAAATCACTTATTCACTGAAGATTAACCTGGTCATATATCAATTTCGAATTGCATACATAACACATAACCTTCTTCTACAATTAATTGTCATATGCGGAAATAACAGAAGCAATCTCACATCAAATCAATCACACATTAACTCAGTATGTATGGGGAAAGCCTATAGCTGAAAACCCCGCAGCTATTGTGTATATTATAATGGAGAAACCATGTAACCAAACAAGTACAATACTCCTCACAAGTACTCAGTACTTTCTCATAAAGTCACACACAATCTAGCTTAGTTTTGAACAAGTCACTGGTTCAAAACTCACTGCTGATTGCCTTGCCTCTATTGCGCAATCATGGCCTGGTTATGTAGAGATCCAAGGTTCGAATCTCCTTGGCTTGACTACGCAATTGTCATGGACAATTCCTCCAAGTGTGGTGCAAATCTCATGCACAACTGATCCTCCAACTTATAGCTTTACTCACCCTTTCATCTACCTCTTTCACTGGTCTCCACTGAACTGATCATGCACTGTAGTGAACTGATGTGTTCTTGAGTTGACTAATGAGTTACTAATTAATGAATTAAATAATATTTAATTCACTCCACTCATAACTAATTGATTAGTTAGTTAAACTAATCTCAACTAGTTCAACTAAGATAAACAGAACACAACTCCACTATCTGTCTCATTAACTCCTCCAAAACTTCTGCCACTGAAGTCCAACTGAAGTCAACCATGCAAGATGCCATCAAACCCTAGGAACTACGTGATTCCTTTGTCAGTTGCATGAGCCACCTCCATGACTCGAACTGAAGTGCTCCAAGAGAGTAAACTGCTGTTTATAGTCAAAATATTATTAAGGGTAAATAATATTTGACTTCCATATTTTTAGGAGACACAGTCTAAAAATAGCCTGGGTCCTAAAAATAAGGGTCTCATCTATTTTTACCAACATGTCGCATCCTTCAAGAATCTCTAATTGGAATTCCCAAATTATGCTCCGTATGTCTAAAAATAGACATAGTCTAAAAATAGACTTTGCGCCAGAATTTGCCTGCGGGCCCACTTAGTGAAGGCGACTTCATTTCACTAAGCTCCATCATCTTGCTGCATTCTCAACATAAAATGGTAGTCTAGCTAGGACTTGATCTAACAGAAGCACAAAAGCATAGATTGGAGCAAATTAATGAATTGGATGAGATCAAACAGGATGCAGTCCAGAGAAAAAATATAGTCCAGCAGCAAAGGACTAAATGGCATGATAAGTACATCAAGGAAAAGAAATTCAAAGAAGGTGACTGGGCCCTCTTGTTTTATTCAAAGTTCAAAGATTTTCAAGGTAAATTCCAAACACATTGGCTTGGGCCATATGAAATTATGAAATTTTTTGACAATGGAGCAATAAAAATCAGGACAATAGATGAAGAGAATGTCACTTTTCTTGTAAATGGTCATAGATTGAAGATGTATCATAAGCCACTTTCAAGAGAAGAATTTGTCAAGAGATTCCAGGAAAACAATGATGTGAAGTTAATGAAGAAGAATTCTTCTTCTTCATCAACTTAATTGAATTTTCTGAATTCAAATGAATGAAAAAATAAAAATAAAATAAAATAAAAATAAAAAAATAAAGTATAAACATGAAAACTAATCACTGATTAGCATGCTTATACAGAAAAGATAAAGTGAAAATCAGAATTCTTCTGACACTTTAGCTTTTCAAAATTGTTATTTTCCTACAAGCAGCTATCATAAAATCATAAGTGATCACATTCCACTTATGATCTATTTCACTCCATTCATTCATATTTCATTCACTCCATTCATTCATATCTCATGCACTCCATTCATCCATACTTCATTCACTCCATTTCATGGTCCATCTCATTTCCATCTCAGATTTCTAAATTTGATCTCTTTCTGCAATTGAGTATTACAAATCATAAGTTGCAGACCACTTTTTATGTTTCATTCCACTTCACATTTGTGATTCATTCCATTCCATTATATTTCACTTCACTTATGCTCCATTCCACCATATTTCATGATCCATTTTAATTCATTTCATACAACATTCCATCCATGTTTCAAATCATTTCATTCCATGTTTCAAAGCTTTTTACAAGTATATTCTGCAGCCAAACATTCTGTAGCCAGACATTCTGCAGCTAGATATCCTAAAGGAAACTATCCAGTAATCACTTATTCAATAGCAAATTGATCCTACACACCTATGTCAACAAGCAAAATCAAAGGGATTATGAAGACTGAAGGATCAATGATTTTCAAAGGAAGACAAAGCATATTAAAACCACAAAAATAAAAGGAAAGGCTAAGGTAAAGTTGTGAAATTATTATGATAACAGATTATGAAAGTTATAGTATGGTTAAGTCATGTATGTTTCATAAAGTTATTTTGATTATTCGTGTTGATCAAGCCTATTAAGCCTATCATAAAAAATAAAAAAAACCTTGGATGAATCCCTTCCATTCCACCATATCAAATCATCATTTATTAAAACTTAACGGTTAGTACTGAAGTGACCTATTAGGTCACGTCACTAATCCGAAATATTCAGTGATGCTTTTGAAATTCTCACGAGATTTTTCCGCGGTATTTTCCTCCATGACAATTCTCAAACTCATTAATTCGTGTGAATCACCCTCACTGTATTTCAGTCATCCCATAACCGCTTCATGTCATCTTTCAGTAGCCAATTCCTGCTGCATAAACAGAGAAGTCATCTTTGGGGTGAAAACAACCTTCTACGACCATTTTTACCGTGAATAGGGAAGCAGTAACAGAACTGTAAATTGAATGTTGAGAAAAGAAGCCACAGGTCTCATTGTAAGGTTCGAACTAGTCGGAACCAAATACTTAGAGGGTTACCCACAAATTAGAGAGATGCTACAGCAGGTTGGGTGGTGACAGTTTTTGGAAAAGTTCAATGGTTTTCATAAGGAGGTAACCAAGACATTTGCACGGTCATTCAATGGATCAAAAGTTGAAATAGGTGATGTCAAATTCACTTTCACAGAATCCTTCATTGCAGATGCAGCAGAATTACCAAGGCAAGGTGAATGATGGCTCAAAAACAAGGAATTTCACAATGAGGCATGGAGGCAGATGCTCAAAACACCAGGTATGGATATTTCATTTTTTAAGAAGGGCATTCCTAGCTTAGCACTGAAGAATAAATGGCGAAATATGTTGCTCATTTTCCAAAAGTTTATAACTTGTGAGGGAAGGTTTGGTACCCTATATGTTTATCACATTCAGCTTATGATGCATTTCCTAGATGAAGAAATCAATTTACCCTTTTTCTTACTTCATAGCCTAAAGAGAATGGCTTCTAATGTCCAAAAAAGGGTTCGATTTTTAGAAACCACCTTGTATCACCATGGCCTAGTTAAAATCCTAATTGAGCATCATTTGAAAAAAGTGGGAGACAATTGGGATGAGTTCCTCTCGAGGAATCACTTTGAAGAACCCAAGGAATCTCCATCTGAAAGCAAACTTGCAAGAAGAAGTAGGAGAAGGAAAATTTCCAAATATGTTGAAATTAAAATTGGTAAATCCATACAAGAGGACAGTGAGGAGATTATCTCTGAGAAATTGGCTGAAATTAAGAAACAGCTTAAAAAGGAAAAGATAATAAGAAAGTATGCTAAGGAGAGAGGTGAGGGACCATATAAACTAAGACGAAGCCATGGGCTTAGAGGCATATTGAAGAAGACAAGAGTTAAGCAAACAGACATCGTAGACATTGAAGATGAAGAGACACCAACTAATAGATCTCCTGAGTACCAGTACGAAGAGGATCTTGATGAAGGAACTCCAGAGATAGACCCAGCACAACAACAAATCTATAATTATGTTGAGTCATTAGAAAAGAGAGCATTAGAAAGCAGAGGAAGAACTCTTAGTCCACCAAGATCTGCAATTGAAGTACTAAGAAGAGACAAATATGAATTAGAAGTACTCAATAGGCATATAAAGAATGAAAATGAAATTTTAAGGGAACAAGTCAAACTGAAGAGTAACATGAACACAACTCTCTCTCTGCAAATGGAAAAATTGTACAAGGCTAGTGAAAAGCTGAAGAAGAAAAACAAAAAGTTGAGCAGGGCACTTATAAATCTGAGATTCAAGTTGATCATAAGGAAACCTAGGATGCCATTGAACACCAAGAAAAGAAGAAAAAGGAGGTTAGCTGTCCTAGAACAAGTTTCAGAATACATGGATTGATTGCATCAGGACATGCAAAAGCTTTGCAGTGGGGGTATGTTGAGCCCCAAAGATGTCCTTTCCTTTCACCAAATTTCACTTCATTTCCTTTGTCCTTTATCAGTTATAGGCTTAAAAGATCAATAGGATTGATTAAATTCACTTTAAGAATTCATACAATGACTGACTTACTATACTTTCGTGGCTTTGTTGTTGTAGTAATTTTTTACTAGACTTAGCTACAGAATGCAACCATTCAATAGCTAGTCGCCTATTCCGCAACTATATTCATGTTCACACAGGTTACATGTGTCACTTAAAGGAAAAACACATATGGTTGAATTTCAAAACTCACCTACATCATTCCTTGCCCTCTACGAAGTCTCAACAAAAATATGCAAGTGGTTATGCACGTGGAGGAAACCAAAACTAAGAAGTAGATTCCTACCAGGACAAGGACTCTACAGATGTCTTCAGCAAAGTACGAGGCCTCCACAAGAGTTCTAATTTGATTTTAATTGAAAAGACACTTATCCCTATTTCTTCTCCAGGGCAGTTATGTATTTCTCTTATAAGAATAACTCGGGAAACCGTGAGACAATTAGTTAGTTGATGTTTTATTGTTAAGTTGTCCAAGACCGTAATACTCTTTTTTTGAAGTGTTTTCCTTTAATAAAAGAAGAACAACTTTAATACATGATCTAAAGCAATATTGAGGAGATTCGTGTGCTAATATGGTGGTAGAGGGACCCTACTGCCCAAGAGGCTCTGTGCATATTGTTTAGATAAGTAACTTTAGCTCTGTTTCATTCCTAATTTAGGAAGTTTTCTGAACTTTATGTTTTATGCTCACTTACATCGAATGTTAAGTTTTATTAGCTAGTTGTATTCTAGTTATGTTAAATTAGACTTAAAGGCCTTCATTATTTACAAACTGCTCTTGTTCTTAATCTCTGCTAATACATTATTATCATAGGAACAAGAATTGGTAATGTCATTTTGAAGTCTTGACTATTCTGCAATTTCTCATAATTTTACAAATTGCCTTTTTCCAAAACTATTCCAAAAGATTTCTAACCCTTGAATGAGGCTTAATAGTGACATTTTGAGCTGTAGAATGGATTAATTTTAGTGTCATAAGTTAATTTGGAGTAGGGTTCCTTACTATGTTGCAGATAATCTTTTCCAAATGTGTTCCAACAAATTTCTAACCATGAGTGAGATTTTCTCTGTGATATTGTAAGTTGTTTACTTAGAAGAACCTCATTGCATTAAACTTATCATTTTCTCAAGTTGTTCCAACATACCTCTAATGAAATGAATTGGACTGAGTCCATGTTATGAGTTATTTTTCTTGTCAAGTTTTGCAATCTGTGAATTAGCATTTCCTGTTCTTAGGTGAAATACATAGTTTAGAATAGATTTTGCTCTGTTTTAGTGTGACCAATAACTTCTCTTTGCCAACAACTTAGTTCTTTTCCTCTTAGCATAAAAACACAAAACCAAAAACACTAGAAAAACACTAAACACATCGAAGTAGGAAGCAGATGCCTAGGCACATATAGTGCACTTCACTTCAACAGTTTACTAGTCTTGTTTGACAATTTATGACATCAATTTAGGAACACTAAGTTGAGCAGACAATATGTTCAAGAGATAGTTCAAATAAACCATTCATTGCAAACATTTGTCTCCATTCGCGTTCACCATCCCTGAGTTGGTCCTTTCAAAAATTTCTTCAAAACTTCATCTAATGATTTCGTGTTGTGGGCTTTCCTATGATGGGTCGCTTTGTATCGACGACATCTCATCATCTAGAAATTTGAACTAGAATCCTATCAGTACCTTGGGATCTGCATGCCCTAATGGTAGGTTTCTCGCCTTCGACGATAGGTTACATCATTGACCTTCGATCGAATGATTCTGTGAAGTGTTCAAGTGCAAATCATTTATTCAAACTTCGTGGATTGTACTGAGTAATTTGAGATCCATTGTCATTATTGGTGGTTTCTCTCACACTTGTTAATAGTTCACATCATTGAATGGTAATCAAGTGGTTTCTACCATATTCAACTTTGACACAATCAATCACATGGATAGAATCGTACTAGTTCATGAAGCAAAAATCAAGACTCTAGATCTAGTTTCCACCATCTAGGCTGTAAGGAGTTTTATTATTCATGGTAGAGTAGACTACTTATGACAGATGGATGCTTCCATGCTGTGTCTACCATTGATTTAATTTTAAAATAATTTTTGTACCAGAACATGTAGTTAGTTTTGATATGAGTATGGGAATTCCTAACTGTGTGATGATATACATATATATGTTTGCATTGATTTTTTTACAGGTTTCCGACCGGTATGTCCACAATCCAATCCTTGGAAATATAAAGCACTTCACTCTTCAGAACTACATCAAACTTCGCACTTTAGGGGGCAATCTGTTACACATTATTTTGTCACCATGACATTTGAATGTTTACATAGGTTCATCACTACCTATATTATGCTCCCTTAGAAGTCAAAAACCCTAATGTTCCTAACCAAGTCTTGGAATTGGAGAAAAGCTCATTTAAACCCTAAAGGTTATAATTATGCACTTTTCCTAGCTCTTTCCTACAGATCCGCGGATATTTACTCTATAAACTGCGGCACATCCCACACGTTTTTCTTATAAAACCCGCGGACCCCTGTAAATAGTCAAATAAAGGAAAAAGTAAGTTCTATAAGCCCAACTAGATGAATATTCTCCCAAATGGAAGCTTCTAGAGGCGTGATTAGTTTGAGCTTTATCCCTCCACTCATGGAGCTCTTTCCCTTCAATTATGAAGTTTATCCCTTGGTATATGGAGCTCAAATCCATTCATGAGAGGAATCCATCCTCCTCTTCATGGAACTTAAACTACCTTCATTTCCCTATAAATTGAGCTCATGTTCTAGTCCCAAGGGTAGATTGTACGTAGAGACACATATGTGGTAATTGCTGAAGAATTATTAAGAGAGCATACTCTCTATACTAGCCATTTTTTATATGATAATGATCACACACTCATGGCCATAACTTCATGCTAGTTCAGAGAGAAGAAAGCTTGTCAACCTGAAGGAGGAACGTTTGTTCAGGACCCTAGGAGGATCTTGTGCAACATCAAGGCGGCAGGTTGTAAAGTTAGTCTTTTCATACAAGATAATACATATGGATCTCCTTTTCTCATTGAGTTGTTCTTGTGTCTATTTGAATAATTCAATACTTGGATTCCTTGATCACTGAGTTAAATTAGTTGTTCTCAAATATTATATCTTGTAGGTGCTGTTAATCCTTTTATCTGTCTTTGATTGCATGTTTCACATGTTGAAGTGACCTATTTTGGAGTGACTGGATAGAATATTTTGACAAGCATTGGAATTCATGTAGGGGCATGTCCTTGTGCTTTTTTATTTATAACTTTGAATAAAAAATGATCTAGAGAAAATGGTTTGTATTTGGTTGTTCGTTTCTAGATATCCTTAGGATAATAGGGAGATTTTTCTTGTCCGCAAGAAGGATTTATCTACATAACAAGGGCACACAGGATCATGGGGAGCATGTGGATACAACCATTATGATGCAGGGGTCACCCATGTTGGAGACTTCCATGTCCATGTTGGTTGACATGCTAGTAGAGAGAGTAGAGCCTACCCCAGTAGTGTCATCCATTGAGGTGATGACTAGGGTAGTGTACGAGGCTTCGGCTGGTAGCAGCACGCGGTAAGTGCGTGAGGTGCTAGGAGATGTATCCACCTTTGATGAGGTGATATGAGATATAGAGGTATTGGAAAATGGTCGCACACAGTAGTGTCATCAGCTTCAGGTTGATATTCTAGCTTTGAAAGGGAAGGCCACATCAGTATGAGAGGATATTTTGTTGCATAACAAGGAACTGCAGGGCATGAGAGTGGTTTGTGTTGAGTCAGTGGCCAAGTTGACCCACATTATGGAACGGTTGGATTCCCTAATGGTACAGCTAAAGGGCACACTGGAGTGTCAGATCATCACCCTTCAGGCATACATAGATGGGGCTAGCAACACTATTGGGTCACCTCTTCCCATTAGAGGGAGAGAGACAAATACACCTAGTCAGATCTCATGTGTTGACCCAGATAGCAAGACAAGATGATTGGAGTTGCACAGGGTGTAGCACCCACATGTTAAGGTTGGATGGAGAGAGACTTTGAGTTGGTACCTGGTGGAGTGGATTATGGAGATGGTGGTGGACCCAGGTGTAGTTTAGCAGGACTTTCCAAGCACTGGGAATATAGGAACCCCATACTACCATTGGGATCCAGGTGGGACTACCTATCGTTTCCTAGGCAAGCCTGTTGACTATCTTCTGGAGGGTACAGTTGGCCTAGAATTGAGCATGCACATTCACTAGGGGAGTTTCGGTTAGCTCCAGTGGCCAACCAGTTTATGGGAAGACTCCTTGGATTGTCCTGGTATGAAATTTTTATGTGGGGTCATAGGGTGATCAACATAACTTTGTAGGAGATTGTCAGAGTAGGTGGCATTGGCAGGCCACTAGACAGTGACTTGAATGGAGCCAAGGATCCTTCACCTTTGTGTAGGGCACAAAGGCCTCAGCAGAGTAGAGCAGTGGTGGCACCACTACTAACACATAGGGAGATTAACTTCTTAGACCCCTCAAGGAGGGTTTGGAGTGATGATCCATTCATCAGTGGGTGTAGTGAGGTGACAACAGACGTGATGATATCGATTGGGGTAGTTCACCCAGGATTGATGGGGAGACAGATGAGAAATGCTTGAGGGTATCTATGGGGACTCACATGACTGACCCTTTTCTACATCACTCATGGGTACAATCAATTTTTTTTTTTCCTTTGGCACTGTGGGCATGAATAGTGGGGTACGCGAGGCTCACCCAAGATATTTCGATGACACTCAACACACTAGAGGAGAGACTTCTCAGCAGTGGAATTGGGTTGGTGCGTTAGTTGATAGCCACATGTTGGGTGATAAGATGATCACCTGAAGGGGTGGCATATCATTCATCACTGAGCATACACTTGGGGAGCGATTGACGGGGGAGACATCCGCTACTCTTTTCTCAGGGCATGTTGAGACCATGCATGAGCAGAGGATACGGGGTACAACCGAGATATCATCCCAGTATGTGTATGGGATTTAGACAATGTATCGACACATTATTGAGAGGGTGGATGGAAAACCTAATGGAGATGGTTAACAGGAACAATAGGGATCCACATACCTTGATTCACTTGCGAGTATTAGAGATTCATTTATTGGTTGCATTCAGGGGGTGGCTAGTTGTCACATGTGGCTTCCAGGGTTCATCAGCATTACATAGTGGTAAGCACATGTTGGGTGATGAGATGATCACCTGTAGGGGTGGCATATCATTCATCACTAAGCATATGCCTGGGGAGTGAGTCACGGGGGAGACATGTGCCACTCTTTTCTATGGGCATGTTGATACCATGCATGAGAAGAGGATACTGGGTACAACCGAGGTATCATCCCAGTATGTGTAGGGGATTTAGAAAATGTATTGACACATTATCGAGAGGGTGGATGGAAAACCCAGTGGAGATGGTTAGCAGGAACAATATGGATCCACATACCTTGAGTCACTTGTGAGTATTAGAGATTCATTTATTCGTTGCATTTAGGGGGTGCCTAGTTGTCACATGTGGCTTCCAGGGTTCATCAGCATTACATAGTGGTATGCATAGGGCATGTTAGAATGCATCATATTTTCCCATGATATATGGAACCTCTATCTTAGTCACATGCAGGGACTAGAAATGAGGCACAAAGGTATTCTTGTAGTTGTTAGAGCTATGGTGCAGTATTTCCGGTAGTGGGAGGAAAAGATTCAGCGGATTGATAGAACAATTTGTCTCATTATGGTCAGAGTTAGGACAAAGAGTGATCTAGTTCATTACTGGGTTGGCACATGGGGGTATTCAGAGGTCAAGGTGGGACCCAAGTCATATGTTGGGCCTTAATGGATAAAAGGAAGAAGGGTAGGCTCATTTTGGCATGCATTCATTCGTCTTATTTCCCTTGGTCATTTTGACTGAAGCCTTCTTGAGCCGGAGAGCCAAGTCTCCAATGAAGTTTAGAAAATGAGATCTTCAAGCGAATATCTCAACCTCTATGTTGAGGGACTTAGAGTGCCCGCTTAGGATAGTAGTTATGCATTTTGATGAGACAATTAAATAGCAACAGCAATAGGAAGAGTGTAGCCCCTTCAAGATTCCGCGAAGGTAGATTAGACTGCGAAGTGATTGCCCAGTTCAGTTCGGTGTGGGTTTTGGGAGTGTGGAGAGAAATGAAGTTTTCGCGGGAGATTTATAGGAGAGTTTAGCCACCTCCTACCATGGATTTTGGTAGCTCTCCAGAGGAATTTTCTAGCAGATTAATCTAGAGGTTCGATTTACCCTGTAGCGCAGTGAGCTTAGCCCAATAGGACCAAATTCTGAAGGCAAGATTTGGGCGAACCCTTTCTGGGTTTTTCTGGTTTTATTGAGGAGAAGGAAAGATTAATTTGGAAATTTTTTTTGGGAAGTTTTGAGGTGTCAAATAGAGATCCAAACATAGCTAGCAGTTAGAGCAGCTAGAGGAAATTGGGCCAAAATTCTGGGGTTAACATCTGGCCAATTCCTTCATGGGTTTTTGTGTGTTTTGTGATTAGATTCTGGGGTTAAAAGCTTGGAATTTTCTGAAAAGAGGAAGAAACCCAACCCACAGTCTACAATCAGCCAACAATAACATTTTTAGGTAGATCAACGCAGTCATTGAGCCACGCAGAGTAGTTTTCGGCAAGAGTTTTTGTTTGGGTTTTAGTTGTGCTTCAGCCTACCTTGAATAGGCCCAGGTACAATATTTTCAGCACCTCATTTGTACTATTTCCCATGCATATTAATAAAATGGCTCAACGATGATTTTGGCTCCAAATTTTGTGTTCTAATGTTGTTTTCTTTATTGCTGTAATTTTATTCTATTATTTCTTGTATTACTGTCATTTTCTCATTTGGGGATATTACATCCAAATGGGGCCGTATTTTATTTTGATTGGGTATGCTTGAAAAAATATTTCATATCTATTCATTCCTATGGAATTAGAGAAACCTCCATATACCATTGGAAAGGTATTGAAATATTTTATTTGACTATGTAATTTCCTTTTTCATTTGGAAACCTTTGGCATTAATAAAAACTATTTTAAGCAATCTTCCCCTTTGTTATTTATGGAAACACCTTGTTATCTACTTCTTTTGATGATTTCTCACCCTATCTACATTCTCTTCACACTTATTGTTAATTTCTCACCCTATTTACATTTTTTTCATACTTCTTTTCAATTTCTCCCCCTGTCTGTATTCTCCCCCTCCTTTGATACCGATAGGAAAGGGTCCCCCCCCCCCCCTCCTGAGTTTGTGCTTCATTTATTAAGATAAATGGGAGATCACTCCCAACTTCTGCCAAGATATTCAAAAGTTTATTTGGGAATAATATTTGGTAAATTTGTCAGCAATATGTTCTTTTATGCCAATATATTCCATCTTGACATTCTTCTCAGTGGATTTTTCTCTAAGGAAATGATATTTTATTGAAATATTCTTTATTTTTAAGTGCATGACTGGATTTTTTGAGATATTAATTTCACTAGTGTTCTTGCAGAAAATAACAATGGGCTAATCATATTCAACTTTGATGTATTTTAAATTTTGTTTCATCGAGAGAATTTGGTTACAATAATCTATTTCTATTATGTATTCATCTTCAATTCTAGAAAGAGAAATTGATGATTAGTTTATTATTGACTAAGATAAAAGGAAATCTCCCAAGAAAAATGCGCTCCCACTAAATTTTTTTCAATCATCAATGTTACCTTACCAATCAAAATTTATGTATGTTGTTAATTTGAAATTTTTACTCTTGGGATACCAAAACCCAAAATCTAGTGTGCCCTTTAAGTATCAAAATATCCTTTTTACTGCTTGCATATGTAATTATTTTGGTGTTGATTGAAATCTTGCAACCATTCCAACTACCTGCATAATGGTATCGAAGCTATCAAGTATAGTAGAATCTCAATCATATATTTGTAAAGTGTTCAATTGACTACAAGAGATTCATCATCCTTGCTTAGCATCCAATAATCATATGGGTACGGACAAGTGCACATTCTTCCATTTTGAATTTCTTAAGCATATCCTTGAGGTACTTGGTTTGGAAAATGAATATTTCTTTTTTGTTTTGAGAAACCTGTAGTCCAAGGAAGAAGGATAATTCTCCAATCATTGACATTTCCTAAGGAAATCAATGCCTCATATCATCATTTTTGCTTCCAAAAATGAGATCATCCACATTTACAAGTGTAATTAGTAAGTTGTCATTTTCGATATTGATGTAGATATTTTTGCAAGTTACTCCTCTTTTGAAGCCTTTTTGTTGAATATAGTGGTCCACCCTAGCATACAAAGCTCTTGGATCTTATTTTAATCCATAAAAATATTTCTTCAATTTGCACACAAAGTCTTTATTTTTGGACAAGTCAAAGCCTTATGGTTGCTCAATGTATACCTTTTCCTTTAAATCTCCATTTGGAAAGGTTTATTTAGAATCCATTTGATAAACTTTCAAGATTTTTGTACATGAAAATGGCAATAACATTCCTATTTCTTATAATATGGAAATCAGAACAAAAAATTCTTCAAATTCAATTCCTTAAATTTGTGCATAACATTTACAAAAAAAATCTTTCCTTATTTCTTATAATTTTTCCTTCTTCACTCATATTTTTCTTGAACCCACTTATTCCCAATCATGTTTTTAGATTTTGGTTGTGGAACAAGTTCCCAAGTTTCATTTTTTTCAATCCATTTCAATTATTCTTACACACCACTCACCCTATGCTTGTTCTTATTGCCTTCTGCAAAATACTTTGGCTCTATTTTGGATAAAAAATAAATTTCCCTTTTTCGTAGTATATTGGGAATTATTCTTCGGGTTTTTATACCTACATCAACATCTCCAATGATTTGGTTCTCTGGGTGATGTTTTTGCACAAATTTGAAAGTCATTTTTGATGGAAAATGTGATTCTTATGTTGTTATTCCTCTATAGTAATCAATTATTGATCCATGTCGATGGTATTGTATAAATTATCAACTATTTATTCTACATCTTTCTTTGGAAATTATTTGTCTATTCTTACATCAACACTTTCCACAAATTTGCAGTATTTTATTGTAGAAATTGTAAGCTTTACTTCTTGTTGAGTATCCAAGGAATATTCCCTCATTTACTCTATAATTAAGTTTTCTTAGTTTATAATAATTCATCTTCACGTAAAATTTGCTTCAAAAAATTAAAAAATATTTAACTGAACTTGGCCTTCCTTTCCATATCTCATATGGTGTCTTGACATTGTTAACTCAGGGTTGTGTTATTGATGATCTACGTTGTTGCAAAAAATACATCTCTCCAAAACTTATCTGGTATTTTATCCTCTAACAATTGTTGATAATTTGGTAGGGTAGTAATTAATTCAAATTCTGTTCTTGATAATTACTTGTGAGCTTACTTTTCTTACTTATGTATTCTCTTCTTAGCTTATTATGTCTTTAATCAAGTTAATTACCAAAACACACGAGAAATAAATATAGGATATTCAATCTAGGGCCAAAAACTCTCCCTCTTGGAGAGGAAAACCCACAAGGAATTCTTCATATAGACTTTCAATTTACAAGTACCATGACCATGACTTTGACCCTTGACCTATGTATGTTTCTAAGACCTTTTCACTTCTTTCTTCTTGACTTCCTTTTGTTTATCCTCCCTTCAACACTTCTCTGCACCAATATAATGAAACTCGGTTCTTAGTGAATTCCTTTAGTCCTCCTAGATATTCTTCAGAAACTTGTAGTATCTTCTTCTAGTCTCGGTATTCTAGATATACTTCAGCACTTTGATAACATTGTCTTATCTTTCGACCTTCATTTATGCATTGACATGCACTTGCTTACTTAGAGAAACTCGGTATCTATATAACAACACATAACTCAGTTATTTACTCCTTCAGTAGTCTTCCTTTTTCACATTCTATAATACTCATGCTAAAACTTTTATTTGCAGTTGCACCATGTAGCACCAACCCTATTCTATACTTGCACCAAGTGTCACAAATCCTGAGAACTTTTCTTGGAATTTTTTGTATTCACAAGAATCATATCACAAAGTTTTACCTAATAATTACAGTGACCTATCCTCGCATTACTCAATAAGTATCTTCGCTTTACTCCCTAAACTTTTATATCTGTTATCCTCACCTTTTAAGTTGCAGACTTGTTCGAAGTTATGTGTCCAAATGAACTACAGATCCATTCTTATATAGTAACATTATTCCTTCACTTTAGGCTGACCTTCCAATCTGTTTGTAGGCTGACTTGTAAGCTGAATTTTTCAACTACATATTTTTTGACTTAGGATATGTTTAACACTAGCCTTGAGAATCATATGGAGCTATGTCTTCAAGGCTTATATGACAAAGTCTTGAAGCATACTTCCTTTTATAGACTCTTCATATACATGAATCTTAATTAGTATATTTATGACAAGATGAAAAATCCCTAAAAGACATCAAGAAGAAGTATTTTTATGTATAATAAAAACCTTTCTCATGAAACCCATGAAGCAAGTATAACAAAAATACATTTTTTTTATCTTTTTCTTCTTCATTACATAATTACATAGTCAATATGAAGACCGAACCAAGTTACACTTTCCAACACTCCCTCTTAACTAGGGAGGTATTCATACAGGCACATGGTCACTTTCAATATGAATAATCTCATAAGAAGAATCGGATTGGTAATCACATATATATAACATCATATCAGCCTGTATTGTCCTACTACAAGGTTTTGACTAACAACCCCATCTCTTAGCGAGACAATGGGCTACAATGCTGGCAAGACACATGAATTATAAACACCATAGACATAGCCTCCCCAAGGTACATGCTCCATCTAGGTGTTCCCAGAGTATGAACTCCTTGGACTATTCTTCTCTTGGGTAGCCAACCCTGAAAGAATATTAGTCCCCAACTATTCTTACCTTGAATTCCCTATCTCATTCTCAAAGGGTATTGGATTTTGTTGGGTATGTGTTATATTCTTTCCATGACTAGTCACGCACGGGGGGGTGAAAGCCCCCCCTATACGTTGCGGTGAGTGCAACAGGAAAAAAAATTTGGTCCTTATTTTCTGGTTCGTAGACCAAAACATGGTTTTGTGCATGGGTTTGCACATGGTTTTGGGGCATGATGGTTTTCGGCCCCTAGTATTTTGTAGATCTGGTCAAGGGAACTATGGTTATGTTCTAATCCAGGGTTAATGGATTAGGGTTTATGTATTATTTGTCATGTATATATATGTGTTGTAACACTAAAAGGAATATAATGAAAAATCAAGTTGGTCATCTCGATTTGGGATCCAGGGGAAAATCTCTGTGTATATATGTTTTATGTTTTATGCTCTCGCTATTGTTTATTTTCTGTTTTTAAGATTCGTTTGCAGATAATTTCTGTACAGAGTTAAAACCTACAGATTCTAGATGATTACCCAATCCTTCATTTTGTCTTCTAGGTGAAGACCAAAATGATGTGTCTATCCATTCTCTCCTCATGGCCTTCACTAAGACTTACGTCTGTTAGTCTTGGTCTAGTGCATGACACATGAATTAGAGAATAATATATGTCACTCGCTCTTACATTAGGAAGGACATACCTCAAGTTTCTTCCAAGTAAGAAACTTACCACCATGCTCCCTCTTAACCAGGGACATGTAGCAACAATCACGATACAACTAGATGTTCATGAATAATTCCTCCCCTCGATGTCATGGATTTCAATATTGAGGAATATTCAAATTTTGGCTTCATAGGGCATAGATCATCCATCACTTTATTTTTGGATTCATAGGGCATATTCCACCTTTATGCCATGTTTCTTTCCTTCTAACCATCTCCCAAGGATCTTACATCCTTCCACATGATTTCTAACCCTGCATAAACGTATCCAGATAAACATATTGTTGTAGAGGTAAATCCCCTCTGTGGATAGAGGCGATCCCTACTAGCCCAGACCGGGCCTAGCAACAATCGTTCACGCTATAGTGTAGGTTCCTAATTGAAAATCGACCAACTAGCGATGAAGGCTTACCTAGAATCCAACACTGTCGCTCGTAGAGAAAGTAGCGCTCACGTTCCTTAGTTCCGACAGATCACGATCCTCATGATCTCCATGATCGGACACCTACACACGCAAGAAACAAACAAACGCAAGCGTAAAATCCAGTATATGCAACTATATGTCATTTAGAGAAGACATAACTCATCATCATAATCAACAACAAGAGTGGAACCATAACCAATATTTGTTTATCATTAATCAATCAAAGGAGGATACAACCTGGCTCTGACGCTAAATTCTCCTTCGGAGGGTCACCAGCGGAACACGTCTCGAAAAATCCTATTGGGGATGGGACAAGCCTCTCTCTTCGGATGTCTCGACAATAATATCCTTGCTTGGATTTGGCCTTAAGGGAATGAATCAAGGCTCTTGCAGCATAAGGCTCTGATGGCTCTTGGGAACTAGCTTGCAAAGGAGATGAGCAAGCTTTTATAGATGGAGGAAGGGATGTTGGGATCCCTATAATCATGGGATTGGCCCTATCCTCAAGGAAGCTTCCATGAGAGGTGGCAAACCACTTCCTCTACATGGAGACCCAGAACCAAACTTCCCAACTCAAATTAGATACCAGTTTATGAATTGGTTAGGATGAAACTTCCGCCATTTATTTTTAAAAAACACTCCTTAAAATGGCTGGCACGAGTGCGACTCTGAGACAGAGCGCCAATTGGTGCGCCCTCTTTGGAGGATTTGCCCCCTTGGCACGAGGGCTTAACTGGGTACCCACGCCAATGAAAAAAGAGCTATTTTTAGGGTTTTTCACAAGGATTTGTCTTCAGGGCAATGAAAGTACATGTTCAGGGGAATGCCATGAAAGTGTTTTCAAGCCATGTCATTGCTCACAGGTCACGGAATGGGCCCTCCAATGTGCGGGATGGGAAATTGCAGGGACGGTGACAAATTTTTATGTAACAGATGCCCCCTAAAGCATGAGGCCCGAAAGAGAGAGAGGGGTGAAATGCTTTACAAGAACGTGTCCAACTGAAAACACCGCCGTTGGAAAACCTGCATAGAGAAATATAACTGATATCTCAAATACATGATATACATGTGTGGTATGGGTGCAGCCATCCATAACAGAGCATACAACAATCCAGATCCAAGGCATGGATGAAGCCATCTAGTAAGGATCGATAAATAGACTCAGGTATGGTCACAACCATCCAATCAGTGAGTCATGTAACTAATCATAATAATCCACAAAATCGTAGCCTGGATTATAACAGACAGGAATCCAGGGTCTTGCGCTCCATCTCGACCCGAAAAAAGTACAATTTGAAGCATGCGAATATGTGAGCTGAAGTCAAACATGCAAGAACATCACCTGATTACCAGCCAATGATGAAAGTTGTTAACAGATGCGAGAGGTACCACCATTAATGACGATGGTCCTCAAGGTACTACATGTACCATCTACGACATGTGAATCAATGAGCTGACGTTGAACACCCATAGAATCACTCGATCAGAGGCCAATGATGAAAACCTCACGTCGAACGCGAAGAACCTGCCATTGAGGCATGCAGGCTTTAAGGTACCAGAAGGGTGTCTCTATATCATCTTCCTAGATAATGATCTGAAGTTGACAGGAAGTGATCTTGATCGAAGGTGGGCCATAGTGTTTCCCACATCATCGACGCAAGACAGAGGAACATAATGTCTTTGTGAATCACGATCAGATGAGAATCAGAGGAAGGTTGGTACTTGCAGAGGTCAACTTCTCTTGAACATATAAAAGACACGACAGTGAGTTTGGTACTACTTGACATCAATAGATCATAGGTCATGATGACGAGGCAACGAGCAGATGAGAGGTCAAAATGGATCACCCAAACCCACGGAGGCAAGTGAAAAACGAGATGAGATGTCCCCAACCCGACACGAATGCAGACAAGTGCCATGTTCAAGAGCGACATACTACCGACATGACAATGATTTGGTTCCATTTTCCCCACCATTTCTAGCGAGTACCTCTTTATTTTTACACAAGCTTGAAGAGGATACCATATGCTTGCTATCTAAGTCCATCCTAGTACATTTAACGAGCCCTAGGAAGGAGGAACTCAAAATAGCGTCATTACGACTGAATCCAATGTCATCAGGGTTTAACGAGTTTGAAAAAGGAATAAATCGGCATCTTTTCATATTTAGAGAGTTTGAAAAGACAGCGGAAAAGTAAACTCGAATGGTCCCTTTTCGTAAATAGTTCCTCAGACCCGAAAAGGTAGAAAACTATGTCTAAGAAAGCCTCCTAGTCGTGATAGGCTAGGGTATTCCTTTTTCGTAAATAATCTATCCCAGCCCGAAAAAGGGGCAAACGTATACTGGGTAGATGTTGTTTCGTGTCCACTTTAACGAGATCAAAACGACAAGGTACTCGGAAATCTTTTCATGTTTAGAGAGTCAGAAAAGAGCTGAAATATGACTCCAAAATAACTTTTTTGTGTATTTACCGAGTCTGAAAAAGTATAAAAGACAACTTATTTCATTGCCCAAGTCGCGTAAAAACCTATCGCTGCACATAAAAGCAAGTGTAAAATCAATTTTTGACAAAATATATTAAAATATTGAGAAAAAATGACATTTAAAACCTAAATTTGACTTGAAAAGTTATAAATAGGCCTAAAATGGTAAAACAAAATTACTTTTACTTTTTACCTCACTCGGAGAGCAGCAGTGGTCTGTTTGTGTGAAAACTTCCAACGGTGACTGCGACTGATCCAGGCTATCATTCAGATCCTCGTTTGTTCCAGGTAAGATGCGCTTCCTTGAAATCCATTTCGATCCATTTTTTAGAGATTTCCATTACGGATTAGACTTCTGTGGAAAATTTTTAAAATTTTAGGGCTCCGCCCATTGGCGCGGGTATCGGGCACGGACCCGTGCCAATGGCCTTTTTCTTACAAAGGGGCCGCGCCAACGACGGAACTCAATTTTCCACTTTAGATTTTTGAATTGCGAGCGATCTAAATGAAATTCCAAGCATAACAGAGATCTAATCGAAGCTTGTTGATCATGTTGATGTAGGTTACTCAGGCATAATGGTTATCGAATGGAAGGAGAGGGAGCATGGGGAAGAGGATGAAATGGCTATGGAGAATGAAGCCTGTATGACTGCACTTAAGAACTGTGGACTCAAAAATTTCTTCCTGACGCCCTGCTTACGAGCTCAACTAGAGCTACTACAATACTTGGTGAGTATATGGGATGAAAATGAAGAAGTGTTTAAGCTTCGGGACCAAGTGTTGGAACTTGAGGTTTCAAACGTATATTTCATCACCGAGTTTTCGTGCAGAGGCCCAGTACCCATTATGATGGGCAATAGACCTTCTGGTGAAAAGATGGATCAAGTAATGTTGAGGGTGTGCCCAGGGGCACAAACCGGTTCAGGAAGCGGGAAGGTGGACATCCACACTGTCCAGGATCTAGCACTCAGAGTAGTGCTACACACCATTACACGAGTTGTAGGATTGCAAGCTCCACATGAGGTGACCAAGGCCCAACTCATACTAGCCTCTGAGTGTATGAGTCCTACACTGTTCGATTGGGCTAGAGTGGTGACAACCAATATCAAGAAGCAGCTGACGAGATGCAAGCAAGTCAAACTAAAGTAGTTTGGCTACGGTTCCATTTTGGTGTCATTCATCTTGGAACGACTACCTATCTTCCAAGGCCAAGGGGCCATAGTTGCTGAGCCGGTACCACAAGAGTCGAGGTTGGCTCACTGGGCATCACTCATGCCCAGGTCAGGAGGGGGTCAACAGATGTCTTGGAGACCCGAGTTTTTTGTGTGGTTACGACGACAGCTGATTGTGGTCGAAGATTGGCCCTATGTCGGGACCGATTTCACCAGAGATCCCGATCTTCCGCTCGTGGAAGGGGAGGATTGGGATGAAAAGTTGGGTATGATACTCTTTTTTTTTATTTTGATGTATTTATGATTTTTTTTGTAATACATGTCCATTCTAATGACAGTTGTTATGTGTATGCAGATGTCAGCCCAGAGAGGCTCGCGGGCATGTCGCCCATCGCGTGGAGAAATCATGTCGAACGTGACCCTCAAGCTGAGGGTGGCGAGGGAGGTGAACTGATTCAGAACCTAGAGGGAATTGCTCAGGGGATCTCGGACTATGCACTGTTAGCAGATGTTCCACTAGCATACCAGCGACACATTGTGGGGGTGCCCAGTCGCCTCCACCGACTACTGAGACGCTTAGTGCATGTCGTGACTTGCTATCATGAGCACCATGCAGATTAGACATTAGGGCTTTTTATATGCATATTTTTTTGAGAGACATGTCGTCTCCGGCTGTATTAAGATGAACATGTATATTTTTTATTTTATGTGATTCACACTATGTAAAATTTTTGACACACACACACACACACACACACATATATATATATATATACATACATACCTATTTCTGGATGGATCTCTTTACATGTGATGATGTTTTTATATGACATGCAAATGTCTAATACAATGTTATCTAATGTATCAGTTGCATAACAAACGAACCAATGAAAAAGTTCATATAATGTATTTAATCACACATTTTATTTTTACGCAAGCATAAAAGCACACATGAAAACACACATGCAAACTATGCTTGGAAATGAGTTTTATTTTTATGCAAGATTAAAACACAAACTATGCTTGGAATGAGGAAGACGGGCATGCCCCCCAGCATGGTGTCTCAATTCGAGGTACATGCCCCCCAAGCTTCAGTCCATAGGAAATGGAGTGAAGATTCAAAACATAAGAGATTTGATCTAAAACTCAAATTGAACAGGCTCGTGTTTCATTATTTTAATGAGGTTGACACACTTAAAAGAACTGTCCTTGTAGCAACTTGTTTCATTGTTTTAGGAGCTTGGAACAAGAGGAGTAACTATGCTCCGACAGACCTTGTTTCATTTTTTAAGGAGCTTGATGCATGAGAACGAACTATGCTTTGGGAACCTGGTTTCATTTTTAAAGGAGCTTGACACAACAAAAGGAACTATGCTCTGAGAACCTTGTTTCATTTTTTAAGGAGCTTGACACAAGAAAATAAACTCTGCTCCATCCGACCTCATCATAATGAACAAGAAGTCATGCCTTCCAAGAGTTCCACTCCTGATGGAAGGAGAACATCCTGGAAGTTGGGACCCAATGCCCCCAGCATGCTATGCACGATGGCATTATCACTGAGTACATGCACGGGGTAGGTAGCCACATAGTTGACCTGCGGTGGGGCAGATACAATGGGTGGATAAAAACCAGGAAGGGATGGTGGCAGGCCAGCTACCACATTAGGACCAAAGAACGAAAGTTGATCAATGGTCACGATCCGTCCTTCATGTGGAAAACACATCACGCGAAAGAGGGAGGAGACAAGCACTCCCATGGCATAGGTGTAATCGCGCCCCAAAAGCAGATTAAAATCCAAGGGGACTGGAACAACCATCACGTCCATATGGATGATTTTACCTCCCAAAGTAACAGATAACCTTGGAAGGATCCCTAACGGTTGACTAGTCCTTTTGTTGAATGTCAACAGATTCTGCGTAACAGGCGCAAGCGGCGGTGAACCAAAAGCTTTCCAGGTAGTTGTGGATAGAACACTAATAGATGCGCCTTCATCTATAATGGTGCTGGGTACAACCAGACCAAAAGCCTGTACCGTGATCTTGAAAGGCACATAAGACAGAAGGTGATATTCTGCAAATCGATTCCAATCAAAGGAAGCGACCAAACTACTCAGAGGGGCTACCATCGAACCGAGAAGGTCTTCCCCTGATGTTACGGAAGAAGGAGCATCCTCCACGACCTCCATCTCGAAGGTGGGAGGGGTATCCTTCAGAACCTCTATCACGGGAGGTGAAGGAGCTTCTTCTTGAGGTACGGTGACAGAAGAATCTTTCTCCAAGTCTGAATAATCTGAAGAAACCAGAAGGACATGGGAGGTGTGAGATCCACTCTCCACAGAAAAGACTTGGTGCACCATAGAAGGGACTAGCTCAACCGATCCCACGACCAACGGTTGGTCAGGGACGGATTCCTGAATATGAATTTCTGAGGGAGTGGGATCGACCAAGGATTACTCTTGACCAATCGGAGGATCAGCTGGTGGAGGGCTCAAAGAAAGTTGTTGGTAACCAGCCGGGAGGCATGGTGTAGAAATGGTCGCATTGTCCAAGACTCTTTTGGCTTCATTCATATACAGAAAAAGGTGAATGGCATGGTGCCCTTCACACAACTTTTAGGGATGGTAATCTTACCCTGCTTCTTAGAAGTTTTATCAGCACCAGCTGAAGACGTGCCCCCAACCTAACTCCCGGAAGCCAAAGGCAACGACGGGTGACCGTTGGACCATACTTCGAGCACCTTGGGAATGTCAGGGCAGTTTCGAAGAAGATGGTCTCCCATGCACAACATGCAAGGGAATTTGACTTTCCGTGGAGGGTTTGAAGGTTTATCAAGTGGAGGTGTAGTAGCGGCAACTTTAGCCTCTCTTTTATCATAATTCTTCTTCTTTTCCTTCTTCTTCTTCTTCTTAGCCACCTGGTTACTCGAATCCAGACTTTCACTAGGCGAAGAATAAGAGGAGGACGCAGAAACAGGTGAAGAAGGGGAGAGGTCCACCTTAGAATCAACATTATGCTGTTAAGGTGGAGGAATTGATTGACCAGTAGCTGAGACATTCGGGACCATAGAGGTTGAGAACAACCAAACAGGCAACCCAACAGTTAACCCAGGAAGGGACAACGTTGCCATGTAAGGAGCACCAACATTCCCAAAAGGAGGAAAATGAAGAGGATTCCCATCGGAGGAGATTCCTTGGTTGGTGAACTCTGGAAAAGTTGCCATCAAAACTCAAAACCACACACGGGCTGAAAAAGAACCAAGGCACACAATCAAACAGCCAACAAGCAGAATCTAACAGGGAGTGTGATTGTGGGTGATTTATTTTACCACATTGAAACTTAGAAACTTCATCGTTTCATGTTTTAAGAGTCGAGAAACGGATGAAAGATGACTCTATCTCTTTCAGTTTTTAAGCAAGCGTGAAAGGAAAAGCACCTAGTGATCTTTTCAAATTTATGGAGTCAGATAAGATAAATATGAATACTCAGGAATACTAGGCAAAGGGTGTACCAAATAACCGTGAACTACAATATACACCTTGGTTTCAAAATGAAAGAGAAATCAACCAAGGACTTAACGTACGTGTAGGCAATCTCCCCGAATGTTGTGTCCAGTGTATCACGGGTATAGGGCGACAGACTCAACTTCCTATGGATAAAGGATAGAAACCTAGTGGGGTCTCCATTTATATACTCGACGGTACGGGGATCACAAGTCCGTACTAGCGCTGTCTAAAGCCAAGAGGTGAAGGACAGTTACTAGGTTTAAAGACGCTAGAACATGTCTCTAGCCTAGACCTCTAAATATTTCGTTAATGTTTCAATGCTGCCTTAGTGTAAATTGAATAAATTTTAATGTTTATCTTCAATTATGTTTCAGTTTTCAGGCCCTAGCGAATGTAATGTCTCAAAATCACTTAAATGCATACTACATGCCACAGTATATCATTTCATTCGATGAAAGCTAATTACAGGAGAGTTAAGAGCTTTTCATATAAGAACAAAATGACCAAAAAGCAACCAATGACACCTCTAATGCAGCTAATGGAAACTAAAAGCTTTTCGTTCAAAGTCACTAATCACTAATAACACCGAAAATATCTAATTCACATCAACTAATTCAAAGAAAAAGAGATTTATTTTTGTATTTTCAATGTTTATAAGCAAAATGCACTAAACGAAATGAAAACTAATGAGACAAGCAATTTGAGAAGCAAAAGCAAGAGAGAAAAACAATCAAATTTCACTCAATGCAAGTGCACAATCAGATCTCAAATCAATAAAATGTCCCTCAAATCAAAAGACACCCAAAGACTCAATTGAACCATGTAATCCAGGCCCAAAAAGAGACAAAGAGGAATTCGAATGAAGAGGAAACCAATCACTCAAATAACGCAATGAAGCAATAGACAACCACCAAACGAGCGCAGAGAAGAAACCACAAAGCTGACTAAACAAACGAAAACCAAAAACTCCCAAGGGAGGTTTGACGCACAATAGCACCTAGATGCCCTAGGGCCAAGATGTAAAATCGATGGAAATGGGAAAAAAACCAAAGGAAGAAGGTCAGAGTCAGTCGAACAAGGCTCCAGAACACTCAAGCAGTCAAAAAAACAAGACCAAACACACTGATCAAGCTCAGGAAGCTCAGAACAGAGCAAACCCGAGTACCTCACAGGATTGGCACGACTGTGAGGCTGAAATTAGTGCCAGAAACGAATTGGCGTGGGTAATACACTAGCAACTTGCGCCAATGGGCATGACTGTCAGGCTGTAAAGCGCGCCAGTCGAGTTCGCTATGGAAAAATAAAAATAGGCAATCCAACAAGTAGACCAATAATGTTCAAGCTGACCAAAAGCCAAAATCACAAAAAGAGCCAGCCAAAAAAGCCAATCAAGAAAGCAGAATCGAGAAACAACAGAAAAGACAAGACAATACTCCGAATGTTCAATTCATAAACTAAACTGGAGATTGAATAAAGCAGCTTTGATCTACTTCGCTAATGCAGAGCAATAGCGTTTCAAAGGCAATCTGGCTAACTTCAGGCTCCGTCTGTAGCTTACAAAGCAGAACAACAACAAGTTAGACGATCCCCAGTGGAGTCACCAATTTGTTGTAGAGGTAAATCCCCTCTGCAGATAGAGGCGATCACTACTAGCCCAGACCAGGTCTAGCAACAATCGTTCACGCTATAGTGGAGGTTCCTAATTGCAAATAGACCAACTAGCAATGAAGGCTTACCTGGAATCCAATGCTGTCGCTCGTAGAGAAAGTAGCGCTCCCATTCCTTAGCTTCGGTAGATCACGATCCTCACGATCTCCGTGATCAGACACCTACACACGCAAGAAACAAAAAAACGCAAGCGTAAAATCCAGTATATGCAGCTATATGTCAGTTAGAGAAGACATAACTAATCATCATAATCAACAATAGGAGTGGAACCATAACCAATAGTCATTTATCATTACTCAATCAAAGGAGGATACAACCTGGCTCTGACGCTAAATTCTCCTTCGAAGGGTCGCCAACAGAACACGTCTCGAAAAAGCCTGTCGGGGATGGGACAAGCCTCTCTCTTTGGATGTCTCGACAATAATCTCCTTTCTTGGATTTGGCCTTAAGGGAATGAATCAAGGCTCTTGCAGCATAAGGCTCTGATGGCTCTTGGGAACTAGCTTGCAAAGGAGATGAGCAAGCTTTTATAGATGGAGGAAGGGGAGTTGGGATCCCTATAATCATGGGATTGGCCCTATCCTCAAGGAAGCTTCCATGAGAGGTGGAAAACCACTTCCTCTACATGGAGACCCAGAGCCAAACTTCCCAACTCAAATTAGAAACCAGTTTATGGATTGGTTAGGATGAAACTTCCACCATTTATTTTTAGAAAACACTCCTTAAAATGGATGGCGCAAGTGCGACTCTGAGACAGAGCGCCAATTGGTGTGCCCTCTTTGGAGGATTTTCCCCCTTGGCGCAAGGGCTTAACTAGGTACCCGCGCCAATGAAAAAAGAGCTATTTTTAGGGTTTTTCATAAGGAGTTGTCTTCAGGTCAATGAAAGTACATGTTCAGGGGAATGCCATGAAAGTGTTTTCAAGCCATGTCATTGCTCACAGGTTACGGAATGGGCCCTCCAATGTGCGGGATGGGGAATTGCAGGGACGGTGACAAATTGCTGTGTAACACATATACATAAGAAATTTTAAATCAAAAGTTACCTTAGTGATGATATTTCGCCATGACATATTCCTGTAGGCATCGCCATCCTTTATTCAGATTGACACATCTCCTAAATATATCTATTTTCAAGGGCATTATTCTTTACCATACTTCTATGAGAGTCCACATATCTTCCAAGGAGATCTCCTAGTCACATCTTCTTGGCTTCTGGATGATAACCGCCTCTTTACATGGTTGCACTTCATGATCTATTTCATTCTTTCTCCCCATAGGTTCATCCCTAGGAATTTCCAGTATCTAGTTCCTTTTTTGTATACAACGACCTCATATTCCATATTAGGACATACTTAATTTCATCTGTTAGTGGCAACCTATGTACCAGAATAGATCCTTCTTCCATATATCATAATTTCTAAATATAGAATTTCATCACCTGTAACCATATGACATGACTTCACGGCATTCAGTGTCAGCATATAGATATGTGTACCTCATCCTTTTCCTTTTGAGTCATCCTACAACAATTTTACTAGAATGAAGAACTTCATTCCCTTGACCTGCTTCATCAATATGTAATCATATCCCAATCCCAGAATTTTGTAACATATAATTATCAATCAAACTTGCTTTATTTATAACTAGTGAATCCATAGAGAATTCCATTAGAAAAATGTCAACACCTATTTCCATTTTGATTATTGAATAATGACCTTTGATCTTGATGACTTCCTTCCAACAATGTAGATATCATTGATGTTTTCAAGAGCTAATTATTCAAGTTATCCTTCCATGCTTCTATTAATATACACTACTTCCTATCATACTATTTTACAATCAATGGAAATCACTTAAAGAGAAATATGATCTCAATCATAATAAATATATTTCATTTCTTCTTTCTTAGATTTCTTTGCGTCATGTTCTTCCCTTACATCTGTGACACAGGCTTCTTATTTTTTCCTCTTGTCATTCCTAGATTTAGGACAATCCATTTTATAATTCCCAAGTTCATTACATCCAAAGCATCGTACTTTGTCCATATTTCTTCTTTTATTTTGAGGAAAAAATTTTCTAAATATTCCTTTCTTCTTGGACATGGCTGCAAAGGCTTGATTCCCTTCACTTGATCCTGTATTAGTTTTGGCTTTCAATCTTGTTTCCTCTATTTTACATAGAGAATGGTAGATCTTAGAATGGTGTTGCTTCTTTCTTCCCGTATAAGCTAGAAATGAAGTTTCCCCGTTCTTCTGGTAGAGAATTCAGCACCACTTTAGTCATCTCATTATCAGACATTACTTCTCCCAATTCCTACAATTGGTCTCTTATTTCAGAAATACTCATAAAATATGAAGTGATTCCTTCCTCTATTGAAAATTTCATCTTATATAGTTCTTGTCTTATAGATATTGCTTCCCCTACAATATTCACAGAGGATAGCTCCACTAGTTTCTCATATATTTCCTTTACATTTTTTATTTTTTATACATAGGGTATGAGTGAGTCCTTAATATATTCTATGAGAATCCTCTAGCATCTGATTTCTCCTTTCATGTACTTGGCATGAGCCAGAGAATATTATTTTTTGGGTTGAATTGTAGATCCTTCAATGTATCCCATAAATTCATCTTAAATTATATTCAAATATGTCCTCCTCTTCCATGCACTCAAGTTTGATGACCCAACCAATTGTTTCTCTCTTCGAAATAACTCATTTTGAAATATTTAGATAAGATCATAGATACTTACTTGAGTAGAGTGACTTCCTCCTTCTAGTAGCTTCCTTGATGATGATGAAGATGAAGTCAGGAAATTTCTCTTCGATTGAATTGTCCAATGTAGGTGACCTTGGATCCTTGATGATAAAGGATGTCTCCAAAAATATGATGTCCCTTCGAACAATGTCTTTAATATAATCATTTTATGGAAAATATTATCTCCTTGGTAAGTGAATCTTTTGAATGATATGACTTGATAATATTCCTTGCAAACTGATTTTACTTTTCAATGTAGACTTTGATTGTTGCTTCCTTGAGTGTCTCCTTGTCAAGTAGCCATTGTTTTCAACACCTTAGCTCTAATACCATGTTGAGAATTTTGTAGGCCAGTGATTAATTAAAATTATATTATTGATAATTACTTGGGAGCTTAATTTTCTTACTTATGTATTCTCATCTTATCTTATTATGTCTTTCATCAATTCAATTACCAAAACATGCGAGACACAAATATATGCTCTGCAAGCGAGGGCCAAAACCTCTCCCTCCCTCTTGGAGAGGAAAACCCGCAAGGAATTCTTCTTATAGACTTTCAATTTAAAAGTACCATGACCATTACTAAGACCCTTGAGATATGTATACTTCCAAGACCTTGTCACTTCTTTTTCTTGACCTCCCTTTATTGATCCTCCCTTAAGCACTGCTCAACACCAATATAAATAAACTCAGTTCATAGTGAATTTATTTAGTCCTCCTAGATATTATTCAACACCTTGTAGTATATTCTTCTAGTCTCAGTCTTCTAGATATACTTCATCACTTTGATAACATTGTCTTATCTTTCAATCTTCCTTTTTGCACCGATCCTCACTTTCTTACATAGAGAAACTCAATCTCTATATAGCAATACATAACTCATTTATTTACTCCTTCAATAGTCTTCCTTTTTTGCAATCTATAATACTCATGTTATAGCTTTTGTTTTCACTTGAATAGTCAAACACCATCCCTGTTCTATACTTGCACTAAGTGTCACCAAAAATGAGAATTGTTCTTGGAATTTTTTGTATTCACAAGAATCATATCATAGAGTTTTACCTCAGAATTACTACGACCTATCCTTGCATTACTTAGTACGTGTATTCACTTTACTCCTTGTACTTTTATATCTATGATCTGCACCTTTTAAGTTGCATACTTGTTTGATTTTATGTGTCCAAATGAAATTTAGACCCATACTTATATAGTGACATTCTTCCTTCACTTTAGGTTGACCTTCCAATCTGTGTGTAGGCCTACTTGTAAGCCGACTTTGTCTACTAATTATTTGATGTCCTTAGGATATGTTTAATGTTGGTCTTGATAATTATATGAAGTTGCGTCTTCAAGGCTTATATGACAAGGTCTTGAAGCATACTTCTTTGTCGACACTCTTCATATACATGATTCTTAATTAGTACAACTATGTCAAGATGACAAATCCCTAAAAGACATCAAGAAGAAGTATTTTGAGCTATAATTAAAAGTTTTCCCATGAAACCCATGAAGAAAGCATAACAAAATACATTTGATTATCTTTATCTTCTTCATTAGATAATTGCATAGTCTATATGAAGACTGAACCTAGTTACACTTTCCAACGACAACATGGTTCTTGTTATTTCTTGCACTCATATGTTCTTTATTTCTACGAATCCATTTTGTTGTTGAATTCTTGCAACTCAAAGTTGTCTCTTCATTCCAAACTTCTCAAATAATTCATTAAAATCATTTAAACTCACCTCCTCTATCTGATCTTAGGAATTTGATTATTATATCACTTTCATTTTCAACTAAGGCTTTGATCGATTTAAGTTTCTAGTGCTTCTAATTTTTATTTAAGAAATGGAACCCAAACCATTATAGTATAATCATCAATAAAAAAAATAAAGTACCTTTCACCTTGAAGGGTCAACGTTCTTGTTGGTCCACATAGATTTGTATGAAAAAACTATATGGAATTTATGTTGAGCACTCCTTTAACTTGAAGCTCACTCTTTTTTGTTTCCCATGTTGGAAATATTCAAAGATCACGCTTCTTGGTTTCAATATTTTGGGAATATCTCTTACTGCTTATGTTATGTTGATTTTTACCAAACTGTAAAATCTCAAGTGTCCTAGCCTTTTATGCCATAACCAACCCTCATATGTTTATCCAATGTAACATACGTATCCTTGAATTTCATTAAGAATATATGGAGTTCCTGGAGTCATTATCATTCTTCCCACTAATATTCCTCAAATAGTCTTCTGTATTTGACAATATTTAGCATGAAAAGTGAGATCATAACCTTGATAGAAAATATTGTTATTAGCCTATTTTCTACACATGAGTTAGTATAATTGAGCTCTTATATGGTTAACCTTTTTGCATGGATTTAACTCTTCATTTGTCCTAAATTATCTAGTTTCGTTGGCTTATTATGCTAGACAGAGCACAGTTTTCCTAGTGTTTCATGTTGGCCACCTTATGCCTACGTAGAGTTCTTTTATCATACCTTTTTATGTGAAAGCAGATGGTCTACTTCAATAATTTTTCATTCCCAAGGAGATATGATCAGGAGATTATCCTCATGAGTTGGATTAGGTTTAACTATTGTGGAAGTTTCTTAACTTCTCTTTCCCCAAGGTGTCGAGATGCATTCTCCGAAGGAGGCCTATAGGCCTATATATATGTATCATTCCAAAGGGTCAGGCTAGTCCTACTAGAGTGGTGGATATATATAGTTAGATATAGTGTCTTGATTATCAGAGAGCTCTTTTACTTTATGAGGCAAGGGAAGGCTTGGATACTAGGTTAGAGAAGGAGCTACCCTAGTGTTGAAGGTATATCATGTATCAATGTTGACTATTAATACAAGTTATTGATTCCCTTCCTATGTAATTTTCATTTTGATTATATTCATGATGGTTTATTGTATGATCTAATCTTCCCTTTGTGAAAGGAAATTGTCCTTGTTTGGTGGCGATTATGTGCAGGATACATGATAAAGGATTATTTGGAATGATGTCCTCCTATGAAGGTGAAGCTATATTGATCTACATCATGCTCAACATTTATCATCAGTCTATTAGTGATTAGGTTCTCACTCCTAACCTTTTTCTTGAGTAGCAAAAAATGCATGGATGAATGACATTATATGAGGAAATTGATTGCTTGTTTGAATGATTGATTGCATGCTCTTACAATCTGGAGATCTTTAGGGAAAATATCATGGAAAAAAAAATCCTTGTGGTTGTGCATTCATGGCCATAACATAATTGGTGCTTTCAATGACAGTCTAGCCCTATTTTTATTTAAATCTCTTCTTCTCTTTGTTTTTTTTACTTTTTGTTGCCTGTATGTTGTTCTATATATTAATGTGGCCTTGTATGGGCCTTTATTTGGTTGGTTAATACTAGATCTTGTTAGATCTCACTGCGATTCATTGTTTTAAGATTTTTTCTCCGCTAACATGAGCCCAAGACACTCTAAAATGTGCATAACTTTAGTGATGTGATATATACACACTATGAATGCACACATTGATTCTTGATTCACGTTATGTGCCTACGCAGTTAGGGAAGTTTAGGATTTTTTAGGACTTATCCTCATAACTTAATTTATTATTTCAGATATATTCTTGGATTTTTTGTTACTATCTATATCTGGTGCAAATCTTGTTCAATACCTTCAATTTGGATTTATTTTTTTTCCTTTTTTTAAGGTTTCCTTTGAAGCCTATGTTTCTTTTATTGGAAGAGTTCCTCTTCAGATATTTTTGGAGCTTTGTATATCTGTATTTTATTATTAGTTGAAGCTCATATCTATCTCAGATCTTATTTTTCGCTTCTTATCTTGAATTGGATTTACTTGTGTATTAGTTTTAGGTTTTTTGAAGATTCTTTTGCTTGGTTTTTTGCCTCTTGTCCTCAAGACCTTGCTCCCATATTTTAGATGTTTTTCATTTAAATTGTCTTTTTTAGATTTTCTTTTGTTTTTTCCTTCTTGTTGGATTTGTTTATTTTCTTATTGTTGTGTATTCAGTTGCATTTTTGTGATTTCCTTTGCTTGCTTTTGATAGAGTTTTTTGTTTTTTTTTTATTGTGGTTGTGAAAATTTGAACTTGAAAGGCTTAATTTTTTTTTTTTTGGAATTGTTCATTGTATTAGGTTCAAAATTTTCTCTTGCATTCCCATTCATTTATAGTTTTTCCCTTGCATTAGAGTTTTGGTTTTTGACCAAGTGTAAATCATTATTTTTGTTATTCATTGAGCTACACCCGTGGTTCCTTATTTTAATTTCATTTTTGTTGTATATTGACTCTTTTTCAGATTTATTTTGAGTGATATTTGGTTTGAAAAGCCAAGTTTAGACCTTTTGAGTTTTTTTTGTTCTAACTTGGTGGTATTTTTTCTCTCCTTTTGAGTGATTTTCTTGGTTTGTTTTTTTGGGTCTTATTTTTTATAAGCTTAGAGAATTTCGTAAGAGATTTTATGGAGAGTGTATGAAGTTGTTATTTTCATTTTAAAAATGAAAATAATCTCTTCCCTCCTGTTGCAAGACTTCATCGAATTGAAAAGAAAATGTTTGCATTATCATATTGTTGCATCAAGGCTTTTCTTAAAGTTTTTTTTCAAGCCTTTGGATTTTCACATCATTACCCTCTGAGTAAATAACAACCCTGAAAATTAATTCATAATAAAATCTATTCCATACTTTTTTTTTTCACCGATAGAAAACCAAGATTAGCATAGCCTAGGGTCTTGGAATAGGAGTGTGAGGTTAACTACTCCAAGACCACAAAAACAAAATTAGTATCTTAAGATAGGGAGGGAAAATCCAGTTTAAGTGGCTCATTATAGTAAGCCCTTATAATTCAAGGGTTAAGAACTAGGGTACATTGTGGTTGACAGGGTGATCTCCCCACTCTATTTGGTTTTGGTGGTGTTTTTGTCTAGTAACTATGATGTTCATGTGGGGGTATCTTTCTGGAGGCTTCGAGCTTGATACCCTTCTCATGCATGTAGTTCTATATGACGATTTTCCCCCCAAAGATGCATTATTATTGGTGATAACCTTAGCATCCCATCTTAGGAAACTATCATAGGTGACGGCGAGGTGAATTTCCTTGTTGTACATGGCGCATATTTGGCCAAACTCATTTGATTCTCCTGGGGGGTTCTCCATTGCTGTTATTTGAGTGCGAGTACTTATGCCTAGGCATAAGATCCATTAAGAAGGTCACTGTTATAATTGTATCAAACATTTATTCACTGTCAACTTGTGCTCTAATAAATCATGCTCCTATAGCAGGAATATCCCTTCTTTATCTTTCTGGTTTTTTTGTGTGTGTTATCTATTAGGTCTCTTTTAGAAAGTGTTTTTTGGTCCAAGTCATAGCTTGTCCATAAGGGTGTCTTAATTGTATTAATTTGATATTAAACATATATTAATCATGGTTGAAAAAATTAACTTATGTTTTTGTAGATTGTTAGGCCTCTCTCTCGAAGAGGAAGGTCCACCACCTCATATATGTAGAATAATTATAGTAACCGAAAACTTAGACCATACTTAGTTTGGGGGGGATCATATTGGTCCTAGAGATGAATATATTATAACTATCAAGGTAATTTATGAAATTCCTTTGCCACACTATAACCCACCTTTGAATGGCCCTCCAAACCAAGTTTTAGTGTAGTTGATTCCTGATAGTAGTGAACCCTCTTACGTTGATATTCGTTATATGCCTAATGAAAATAATTATTCATGGAGGAGAGAGGTCCCACTTTACCATTTGCATCACCAATCTCTATTTCCATGTCACCTTTTAGTGTGGTGGGATACATACGTCCTTCTACACCTCTCACATCTTCTTGGGGAATTCCACTAGTTATTTTTGTGACCCCGTCACATTTTCTGCCTTTGTTTGTGTCCATGCCTTTTTCTAGCTTCATGTTTGGAGCAAGGGAAAACCATGGCCAATCCGCTGGATTTGGGAAATTAATTCCTATCTCATCTCAACCTATGATTCTTAAAATTTAGTATTGGAATTTTTACTTTCGGTAACATGATGGGAGGGTCTTTTGTTACTTCTATTCAAGCTAGGGGAAACTTTACTTTTGGTAGTATTTCTCAACCTCGGTCTAGTTCTATGTTTAGAGGGATGCCCTACTCTAGAGGTTCCTTTTCCTTTGGAGGGGATAGTTTACTTGGGAAAATAGTTCCCTTTAGTACCATTATGCCTATGATATCTCATTCTTACACTGGTGCTTCTCTACATGGAGGCTTTTTCTATGGTGTTGGGTACAACCCTGATGGTAGCCAAGCCTATAGGAGTCATTTGTTCTCTGGGGGCACTTACCCTGGAGGGAAAAATTAGTAAACCTTATTTTTTAGCTTAGGATATCAGTATACTGGGATGAATTATAACCTTGCTTCGCATTCTTATACCTTTAACTATTGGGAAATCCATAGAGGTGGCAGTTAAAATGATTTCCCTTATTATGACATTAACTTGTGATGTTTTCATTATTAGTATTATATTTCTTAATTGTCTTTTCTTATCATCAAGATTAATTCCAAACAAAAAAATAAGAGAACACAATATATAGGCATGTTTCCAGGGAAACACCCCCCTTGAGGGGAAAACCCAGTCAAAAAATTCTTCCTTCAGTAGATTCAAAATATCAGATGACCATGACTCTTACACTCTAGACTCAAGACTACCTCCATCCATCAAGTAAACCTCATATCCATACTTGCATTGAATTATTATCACTGCGATGTCACCAAGTACTGAAATTATTCCTTACACAAGTATTGAACTTCTTTGAACTCCTCATCGAATATCTTCATTGAGATATATGTGAGTTATGTGGTCACTGTAAGTTCATCTCTTCACTGTAACCCACATGTCTGTGATCAATAGTACCAAATATTCTTATTACAATAGCACCGAAAATTCCTTACTAAGATAACACCGACATATATTCACTGTGATAGCCCAAAACTGTGATAGGATCGAAAATGGTTTTATGTGATATCAATGAAGTTCATCTAGCAACCAAATCGAGCTCATTTCCTTGTGATAGCACTGAAACAATCTGAGCTTCCTTATTGTGATTACTTATGTAATAACTAAATTAGATTTCAGATGCGATCTGAACTTGCTTCCTTGTTTTATGCAAGTTACTTAGGCTTGTATATATAGTATTTTCTCCTTGTAATAAGCCGACATGTCATTATGAATAGTTGTGTCTTTGTTTTAGTTTGGCATGATTCCACTTTATGATAGTTTCTTTGAGGCTGGCTGGAAGGTTTCTTTGAGGAGGTTGACATGATGATGGAGGAGTCTTTAATCAGTTAAAAAAATGACCTTGAAAAAACACTAAAGACTAAAATGGATGCTTGACCTAATAAAAATGACACAATCATGAAACCCATGATTTAATAAGTCAATTTAATAAAATTATTTTCACTTTATTTTGAAAAAAAATTACATTTTGACTTCGAGTACAATAATGAATACTGAACCTAGTTACATTTTCCAGCAGTCCCTCTTAACTATGGATGTATTCATATTTACATATAAACAAAGAGGTACATGGAATATCTCAAACCACGTCATCTGTGAAGAAGTTTAGGCACCATAATGTCATTGAATAGATTCTTGACCAGGGAAATCTATCCATTGGTCTCTCAATAATTTAGGCATCACAATGCCATGAATTGGATTCTTGAGCAGGGAAATATATTCAGGTGGGACTAAGATGGACTCAAGTTTTCATCCTTTCTAGGTACCATCAATATTATTTGATAACCATCAACCCAGAAATCTAGGTGTGTGTCAGAGCTCAATTACCAATGCCACCCTTCCAACTTTAGGACCTAGACATCAACACAAAATGTCAGCTAGATTTCCTCCCAAGAAATGCTTCAATCACAAAGACTCAACACTCCTTGATCCAGTAGATAAAGTATGACCAATCTCTCTCAATAAAAATTATTGGTAACTAGCATTCTATCGAAACCTTCGAGAGATTCACATGTACAAACATAAACCTAATCATTTAGCGAGCCTCTCATTGTTTTCTCATCTTCCTCTTACTTAGATCCAGTAATTGACATGGTAAACCCTAAGGGATTATTTGAACATGATGTTCTTATCCCTTCCCTTGACATGAGTTCCTTCCAGAGAACTGTTCTTCCATCTGATGAAGATCTCTTGGAAGCCACGATCAAGGTGTGTCCCTTAACATGTGTTTCTTCCAGTTGGAAGCCATGAACTGGTCATCATGAGGATAATTCCTTTTACTATGTCAACCTTGTTAAAAAATGAATCAATTCACCATGAGGATGGTCCTTTTCCTGTGTCAGCCTCGCTAAAAAATGAAACAGATCATTTTGAGGATAGTTCTTTTACTATGTCAACCTCATTATAAAATGAAACAGGTTTCCATGAGGATAGTTCTTTTACTGTATCAACCTCATTATAAAATGAAATAGGTCACCTTTTAAGGAAGGTTCCCATTACTGTGTCAAACTCGTTAAAAAAATGAAACAGGTTTCTACAAGGAGAGTTCATTTTCCTGTGTCAACCTCGTTAAAAAATGAAACACCTCTATAAGGATAGTTCTTTTACTATTTCAAACTCATTAAAAAATGAAACAAGTCACCTTTTGAGGAAGGTTCCTATTACTGTGTCAACCTCGTTTAAAAAATGAAACAGGTTTCCATGAGGAGAGTTCCTGTTACTGTGTCAACCTCATTAAAAAATGAAGTAGGTTTCCATGAGAATAGTTCCTTTTCTTGTGTCAAGCTCTTTAAAAAATGAAATAAGTTTCCATGAGCATAGTTCTTTTCCTGTGTCAAGCTCATTCAAAAATGAAACAAATCCTCTCCTAATTAAGTCGAGTCTTTCATCTGATCTTGTAAATGAACCTTCATTCCATCCAGATATTAGTAACTAGTAGTCTACTTAGTTGAATGGAATTAAGCTTGGGGGGCATATGCTCTAGCAAGTTATTCTTGGGGGACATTGAAACCACTCTCAAGCATAGTTTTCCTATGTTTCAAGCTTGTTTAAAAACGAAACCATTCTCAAGCATGCTTTTTCCTTTGTTTCAATCTTGTGTAAAAATGAAACAAACCCACTTTCAAGCATAGTTTTCTCTCTGTTTCAAGCTTGTGTAAAAATGAAACAAACCTATCTAAAGCATAGTTTTTCTCTGTTTAAAGATTTTATAAAAAAATGAAACCTATCTTGATTCCATTTTGGATATTATTTTCAAGACTTGTTAAACTCAAGAAAATCCTGAGATTATTTTTCTCTCTTTCATTCTCGTAAAACACATGAAAATTCCAAGTTCTTTCCGTCTTTTCCTACTCGTAAATTAAATTGAAAGTCGGTGAACTGAGTATACTTTTATCACTTTTTCGGGCTCTTTAAAATTATGAAAAAGTGAAACCCTGGAGTTCTCTTTTAAGCCATTTTTAGACTCTCTAAACATGAAAATATCACCAATACTTGAATATTCGAACTCGTTAAAGGAAATGAACATTCATCCCTTCAGTATAAGTTTACCCATTTCCCGGACTGAAATGGACTATTTACGAAAAAGGTATGCGTTGACTAATCATGGTCAATAGAGTTCTCTCCTATATTATTTTATCCTTTTTTGAGCTTGAGAGACTAAATTTACAAAAAAGTACAACCATGGATTTTACTTATGTTTTTCTTTTGACTCCCTAAAACTGAAAAACACCGAGTTTCTCCTATACTTGACTCATTAAAATTTAAGAGTAAAGGACCTGTTGATTACAAATAGGAACAAACCACTCCTTATTAGGGTTTGATTTTAATAGTAAATTGGACTCATATAAAGGATGAGCTTACACAACACGTAAATTTTATCCTCCTCAAGATTGTAAAAAATAAAGAGGTACTTGCCATAAATGATGGGGGGGGAAAAGAGAAAAGGAATTCAGTTGTCACCTTTTTTTTAAAAGTAGTATACCACTCTTGAACACGACACTTTTGTCACACTTGTACTTGGGTTGGGAAAATCCTTTGTCTAACAGCTAATCAAACCACATTCAAAGTCTTCAGCTGGTTTTTGGGTATTAGCTTTAGGTCAATTATTACCAAACCATCTACAGTGTCGTTATATGTTAAATAGATAGTTCAAATAAACCATTCGTTGCAAACATTTGTCTCCATTCGCGTTGACCATCCCTGAGTCAGTCCTTGCAAAAATTTCTTCAAAACTTGATCTAATGATTTAGTGTCGTGGGCTTTCCTACGACAGGTCGCTTTCTATCGACGACATCTCATCATCTAGAAAGTTGATCTAGAATCCTATCAGTACCTTGGGATCTACATGCCCTAATGGCAGGTTTCTCGCCTTCGACAGTAAGTTAAATCATTGACCTTCAATCGAATGATTCCGTGAAGTGTTCGAGTGAAAATCATTTATTCACACATCGTGGATTGTATTGAGTAATTTAAGATCCATTGTCATTATTGGTGGTTTCTCTCACACTTGTTAATAGTTCACATCATTGAATGGTAATCAAGTGGTTTCTACCATATTCAAATTCGACACAATCAATCACATGGATAGAATCGTACTAGTTTGGGAAGCGAAAATCAAGACCCTGGATCTAGTTTCTGCCATCCAGGCTGCAAGGAGTTTTATTATTCATGATAGAGTAGACTACTTATGACAGATGGTTGCATCCATGCTGTGTCTACTATTGATTTAATTTTAAAATCATTTTTGTACCAGAACATGTAGTTATTTTTGATCTGAGTATGGGAATGCCTACCTTAGTGATGATATACATATATATGTTTGCATTGAATGTTTTACAGGTTTTCGACTGGTATGTCCACAATCCAATCCTCGGAAAGATAAAGCACTTCACTCTTCAGAACTACATCAAACTTCACACTTTAGGGGGGAATCTATTACATGTTATTTTGTCACCATGACATTTGACTGTTTATATAGGTTCATCACTACTTATATTATGCTCACTTAGAAGTCAAAAACCCTAATGTTCCTAACCAAGTCTTGGAATTGGAGAAAATCTCATTAAAACCCTAAAGATTCTAATTCCGCACTTTTCCTAGATCTTTCCTACAGATCCGCGGATATTTAGTCTATATATTGTGGCACATCCCACACGTTTTGCTTATAAAACCTACGGACCCCTGTAAACAGTCAAATAAAGGAAAAAGTAAGTTCTATAAGCCTAGCTAGATGAATATTCTCCCAAATGGAAGCTTCTAGAGGCGTGATTAGTTCGAGCTTTATCCCTCCACTCATGGAGCTCTATCCCTTCACTCATGGAGTTTATCCCTTGGTATATGGAGCTCAAATCCCTTCATGAGAGGAATCCATCACCGTCTTCAAGGAACTAAAACTACCTCCATTTCCCTATAAATTGAGCTCATGTTTTAGTCTCAAGGGTAGATTGTACATATAGACACATATGTGGTAATTGTTGAATAATTCTTAAGAGAGCATACTCTCTATACTAGCCATTTTTTATATGATAATGATCACACACTCATGGCCATAACTTCATGCTAGTTCAGAGAGAAGAAAGCTTGTCAATCTGAAGGAGGAACGATTGTTCAGGACCCTGGGAGGATCTTGTGCAACATCAAGGAAACAGGCTATAAAGTTAGTCTTTTCATACAAGATTATACATATGGATCTCCTTTTCTCATTGATTTTTTCTTATGTCTATTTGAATAATTCAATACTTGGATTCCTTGATCACTGAGTTATATTAGTTGTTCTCAATTATTATATCTTCTAGGTGCTTTTAATCCTTTTATCTATCTTTGATTGCAGGTTTCACATGCTGAAGTGACCTCTTTTGGAGTGACTAGATAGAATATTTCGGCAAGCATTGGAATTCATGTAGGGGCATGTCCTCATACTTTTTTATTTATAATTCTGAATCAAAAATTATCTACAGAAAATGGTTTGCATTTTTTTGTTTGTTTCTAGATATCCTTATGATACTAGGGAGATTATTCTTGTCTGCAAGAAGGATTTATCTGCATAACAAAGGCACATAGGATCATGGGGAGCATGTGGATACACCCATTATGACGTAGGGGTCACCCATGGTTGATACTTCCTTGACCATGTCAGTTGGCATACTAGTAGAGAGAGTAGAGCCTACCCCAGTGGTGTCATCCATTGAGGTGATGACTATGGTAGTGTACGAGGCTTCGGGTGGTAGAAACATGCGGTAAATGCGTGAGGTGCTAGGAAATGTATCCACCTTTTATGAGGTGATATGAGATATAGAGGTATTGGACAATGGTCGCACATAGTAGTGTCATCAGCTTCAGGTCTATATTCTATATTTGAAAGGGAAGGCCACATCAGTATGAGAGGCTATTTTGTTGCAAAACAATGAACTGCAGGGCATGAGAGTGGTTTGTGCTGAGTCAATGGCTAAGTTGGCCCACATTGTGGAATAGTTGGATTCCCTAATGGTACAGCTAGAGGGCACATTAGAGTGTCAGGCCAGCACCCTTCAGGCATACATAGACGGGGCTAGCAGTACTATTGGGTCACTTCTTCCCATTAGAGGGAGAGAGATGAATCCACCTAGTCATATCTCATGTGTTGACCCATATAGTAGGACGAGATGATCGGAGTTGCATAGGGTGCAACACCCGCATGTTAAGGTTGGATGGAGAGATACTTTGAGTTGGTACTTGGTGGAGTGGATTATGGAGATGGTGGTGGACCCAGGTGTAGTTCAGCAGGACTTTCCAGGCGCTGGGAATATAGGAACCCCCTACTGCCATTGGGATCCAGGTGGGACTACCTATCGTTTCCCAGGCAGGCTTGTTGACTCTCTTCTGGAGGGTACAATTGGCCTAGAATTTGAGCATGCACATTCACTAGGGGAGTTTCGGTCAGCTCTAGTGGCCAACCAGTTTATGGGAAGACTCCTTGGATTTTCTTGGTATGAAATTTGTATGTGGGGTCATAGGGTGATAAACATACCTTTGCAGGAGATTTTTAGAGGAGGTGGCATTGGCAGGCCACTAGATAGTGACTTGAATGGATCCAAGGATCCTTCACCTTTGTGTAGGGAACAAAGGTCTCAGTAGAGTAGAGCAGTAGTGGCACCACTACTGACACATAGGGAGATTCACTTCTCGGACCCCTCAAGGAGGGTTTGGATTGATGATCGATTCATCAGGGGGTGTAGTGATGTGAAAGTGGAGGTGATGATACCGATTGGGGTAGTTCACCCAGGATTGTTGGGGAGACAGATGAGTAGTGCTTGAGGGCATCTGTGGGGATTCACACGCCTCACCCTCTTCTAAATCACTCATGGGTACAATCGATTTTTTTGTTTTCCTTTGGCACTCTATGCATGAATAGCGGGGTACACGAGGCTCACCCAAGATATTTTGATGACACTCAGCACACTAGGGGAGAGACTTCTTAGCAGTGGAATTGGGTTGGTGCGTTAGTTGACAGCCACATGTTGGGTGATGAGATGATCACCTGCAGGGGTGGCATATCATTCATCACTGAGCATACGCCTGGAGAGCGAGTCATGGGGGAGACATGTGCCACTCTTTTCTCAGGGCATGTTGAGACCATGCATGAGTAGAGGATACTGGGTACAACCGAGGTATCATCCCAGTATGTGTATGGGATTTAGACAATATATCAGCACATTATCGAGAGGGTGGATGGCAAACCCAGTGGAGATTGTTAGCAGGAACAATAGGGATCCACATACCTTGAGTTGCTTGTGAGTATCAGAGATTCATTTATTGGTTGCATTCATGGGTGGCTAGTTGTCACATGTGGCTTCTAGGGTTCATCAAAATTACATAGTGGCAGGCACAGGGCATGTTAGAATGCATCAGATTTTCCCATGATATATGGACCCTCTATCTTAGTCACATGCAGGGACTAGATATGAGGCACAAATGTATTCTTGTAGTTTTTAGTGCTATGGTGCAGTATATCCGGCAATGGGAGGCAAAGATTCAGCTAATTGATAGAAAAAATTGTCTCGTGATGGTCAAAGTTAGGACAAAGAGTGATCTAGTTCATTATTGGGTTGGCACATGGGGGTATTCAGAGGCCAGGTGGGACCTAAGTAATATGTTGAGCCTCAATGGATAAAAGGAAGAAGGGAAAGCTCATTTTGGCATGCATTCATTCATCTTATTTCCCTTGGTCATTTTGATTGAAGCCTTCTTGAGCCGAAGAGCCAAGTCTGCAATGATGTTTAGCAAGTGAGATCTTCAAGCAAATATCTCAACCTCTATGTCGAGGGATTTAGAGTGCCCGCTCAGGAGAGTAGTTATGCATTTTTATGAGACAATTAAATAGCAACAACAATAGGAAGAGTGTAGCCCCTTCAGGACTGCGCGAAGGTAGAGTAGACTGCGAAGTGATTGCCCAGTTCAGTTTAGTGTGGGTTTCGGGAGTGTGGAGAGTAATGGAGTTTCAGCAAAATATTTAGAGGGGAGGTTAGCCACCTCCTACCAAGGATTTTGGTAACTTTCCAAAGGAATTTTCTAGAATATTCATCTAGAGGTTTGATTTACCCTGTAGCGCAGTGAGCCAAGCCCAATAGGACCAAATTTTGAAGGAAAGATTTGGGAGAACCCTTTCTAGGTTTTTCTGGTTTTATTGAGGAGAAGGCAAGATTAATTTGGAAGAATTTTTTTGGAAGTTTTGAGGCGTCAAATAGAGATCCCAACACAGCTAGTAGTTAGAGGAGCTAGAGGAAATTGGGCCAAAATTCTGGGGTTAACATCTGGCCAATTCCTTCGTGGGTTTTTGTGCATTTTGTGACTAGATTCTGGGGTTAAAAGCTTGGAATTTTCTGAAAAGAGGAAGAAACCCAACCCACAATCTAAATTCAGCCAACAATTTCATTTTTAGGTAGAGAAGCGCAGTGATTGAGCCATGCAGAGTAGTTTTCAGCAAGATTTTTTGTTTGGGTTTGAGCTGTCCTTTAGCCTACCTTGAATAGGCTGAGGTGCAATCTTTTCAACACCTCATTCATACTATTTCCCATGCATATTAATAAAATGGCTCAACAATGATTTTGGCTCCAAATTTTGTGTTCTAATGTTGTTTTCCTTATCGCTCTAATTTTAGTCTATTATTGCTTGTATTACTGTCATTTTCCCATTTGGGGATATTACATCCAAATGGGGCCATATTTTATTTTGTTGGGTAAGCTTGAAAAAATATTTCATATCTATTCATTCCTATGAAATTAGAGAAACCTCCATATACCATTGGAAAGGTATTGAAATATTTTATTTGACTATGTAATTTCCTCTTTCATTTGGAAAGCCTTTGGCATTAATAAAAACCATTTTAAGCAATCTTCCCCTTTGTTATTTATGGAAACACCTTTTTATCTACTTCTTTTGATGATTTCTCACCCTATCTACATTCTCTTCACACTTATTGTTAATTTCTCACCCTATTTACATTTTTTTCATACTTGTCAATTTCTCCCCCTGTCTGTATTCTCCCCCTCCTTTGATATCGATAGGAAAGGGTTCCCCCCCCCCTGAGTTTGTGCTTCCTCTATTAAGATAAATGAGAGATCACTCCCAACTTCTGCCCAAGATATTCAAAAGTTTATTTGGGAGTAATATTTGGTAAATGTGTTAGCAATATGTTCTTTTATGCCTATATATTCCATCTTGACATTCTTCTTAGTGGATTTTTCTCTAAGGAAATGATATTTTATTGAAATATTCTATATTTTTAAGTGCATGACTGGAGTTTTTGAGATATTAATTTCACTAGTGTTGTTACAGAAAATAACAATGGGCTAATCATATTCCAATTTGATGCTTAGTTTATTATTGATGATTAGTTTATTATTGACTAAGATAAAAGGAAATCTCCAAAGAAAAATGCACTCCCACTAAATTTTTTTCAATCATCAATGTTACCTGACTAATCAAAATTTATGAATGTTGTTAATTTGAAATGTTTACTCTTGGGATACCAAAACCCAAAATCTAGTGTGCCCTTTAAGTATCAAAATAACCTTTTTACTGCTTGCATATGCAATTATTTGGTGTTGATTGAAATCTTTCAACCATTCCAACTACCTTCATAATGGTATCGAAGCTATCAAGTATAGTAGAATCTCAATCATATATTTGTAAAGTGTTCAATTGACTACAAGAGATTCATCATCCTTGCTTAGCATCCAATAATCATATGGGTACAGACAAGTGCACATTCTTCCATTTTGAATTTCTTAAGCATATCCTTGAGGTACTTGGTTTGGAAAATGAATATTTCTTTTTTTCTTTGAGAAACCTGTAGTCCAAGGAAGAAGGATAATTCTCCAATCATTGACATTTCAAATTCCTTTGACATTTCCTAAGGAAATCCATGCCTCATATCATCGTTATTGCTTCCAAAAATTAGATCATCCACATTTACAAGTGTAATTAGTAAGTTGTAATTTTCCATATTGATGTAGATATTTTTGCAAGTTACCCCTCTTTTGAAGCCTTTTTTTTTAATATAGTGGTCCACCCTAGCATACAAAGCTCTTGGATCTTATTTTTATTCATAAAAATGTTTCTTCAATTTGCACACAAAGTCTTTATTTTTGGACAAGTCAAAGCCATATGGTTGCTCAATGTATACCTTTTCCTTTAAATCTCCATTTAGAAAGGTTTATTTAGAATCCATTTGATAAACTTTCAAGCTTTTTTCACATGAAAATAACAATAACATTCCTATTTCTTATAATATGGAAATTGGAACAAAAATTTCTTCAAATTCAATTCCTTTAAATTTGTGCATAGCATTTACAAATTTTCTTTTCCTTATTTCTTATAATTTTTCCTTCTTCACTTATATTTTTCTTGAACCCACTTATTCCCAATCATGTTTTAATATTTTGGTTGTGGAACAAGTTCCCAAGTTCCATTTTTTTCAATTCATTTCAATTATTCTTACACAACACTCACCCTATGCTTGTTCTTATTTCCTTCTTCAAAATACTTTGGCTCTATTTTGGATAAAAAAAAAAATTTCCCTTTCTCGTAGTATATTGGGAATTATTCTTCGGGTTTTTATACCTAAATCAACATCTCCAATGATTTGGTTCTCTGGGTGATGTTTTTGCACAAATTTGAAAGTCATTTTTGATGGAGAATGTGATTCTTATGTTGTTCTTCCTCTATAGTAATCAATTATTGATCCATGTCGATGGTATTGTATAGATTCTCAACTATTTATTCTACGTCTTTCTTTGGAAATTATTTTTCTATTCTTACGTCAATACTTTCCACAAATTTGCATAGTATTTTATTGTAGAAATTGTGAGCTTTACTTCTTGTTGAGATCCAAGGAAGATTCCCTCATCTACTCTATAATTAAAGTTTTCCTAGTTTATAATAATTCATCTTCATGTAAAATTTCTTCAAAAAATTCTAAAATATTTAACTAAACTTGGCCTTTGTTGGGCCGTGAATACGACCACTTCTTAACACTTATTTCATCCATTTTCACTCTTCTTTATCATATCATTTATTATAATTTATCATATAAATCCATTTTATAATGATTTATGCTCTTATGGATGAATATTAATTCCTCTCCTTTATTTTTAATAAATTGATGATTATTATGCATAATTTTATCAATGATGGTTTATTGATATATTTTGTAGCATCACTTATCATTTTAGCCTCCAAAGATAATTTCCAGATTACAGATTTTATTTCCAAATCATTATGAAATATTCCAACTCAGAAATCTGCTGGAATAAGAAGTGATAGTTTTGCAGTTGAGATTATGAGAAAATTAAGAAGACTCTGGAAAATCCGGAACATGGGTTTTGTCCAGAACGGACCTAATTAAGTTTAGATAAGAACGGTTTGCCCAAATTCAGCCTGTATTGAGAGATACGCAGAGCTCTTTGAGCATGATTTTCTCAGTTCTGTTGTTGCGGCAATCCTCCAAATCTCAACTGCAAAGCCAAATTTGCCTTGCTCTTGTTCAAAGATTTTTGGAAATATATTTTCTGGTTGATCATATTGTTATGGAAGATTATATTTGCTATTTAATTTCTCCTCCTTCTGATTATAAAAGGAGAACATGTATTATGTATTGAGGGAGGATGGAGGAGAATGGATGATTATTGAATTTCCTTTGTATCATTGTAATTCCTTGACTCTTGTGAGCAAAGAGCAACTGATGTAAAAGCTATTCATGTTTTATTAATACAAATAGGTGTTCTTGTTCCATTTCTCAAGCTCTGCAGTAGCCCAACGGCGCTTTCACCGGCGGTTGAGGGCCCGACCCTGGTGGAGCGATCCGCTGTTTGTATTTCTATTCTTTTATTTCTGTACTGTAATAATTGCCTTTAGATTTATTACGTTTACATAGTTATTTGATTGCTGTTCTTTTATACTGTTGTTCCATTTTCTGTTCATTGTTTATTTACAGCTTTCGATTTGCAAATAGATGAGTTACAGATATACACTGTTGTTCCTTTTCAGATTGCGTTTCTTTTAAATTATTTTTGTTTATCTTGCTTGTGTTTCAATTTCTTTAAGATTTCCAACTGTAGAGGATAGAGGCTTTCACTTCCAAGTCCTTAGAATTGGTAATCTTGCATCGATTTCTAAGGGAAAGAGTTATTGCTACTGCATCCCTGATCGATGTTCTGCAAGATTGAAGTAGTTTAATCTTTCCATTCATGTCACTGTAAGTAGGTTTCTTTACAAGCATTTGTTATCTTTGCATTTGTTCTCTACTACATCTTCACAGCATTACTCTTAGATAAATTGCTGCCTCAGACTGAGTACACTCTTGAAATAAAAAGTCGCTCCCAGATTGATAGTTAATGTGAGATAAATAGGTGTTAAAAGATACCTTTTTATGCCTCGACATTTTGGCGCCATTGCCGGGGAGAGTGTATGCCATTTAGAAAGAGTGATGCATATTTAATTTTTTATGCTTGCGAAGAATTGGGTATTAAAGACAGAAGGTAAGAACCTGCACATCGAGCAAGAAACACACTTGTTCACTGGGCCGCTTCACAGTAGAATTGAGTGAAAGCTTAATGTAAGAATGAATGCTTGCGTTTTTTTTGAATTTTAGAGGTAGTCTTTTTTGAAAAAAATCTTGTAATTCCCCTCGAGTGGTGATGTAAGCACCACCCATTTCACTAACCAATTGACAGGAACATTGGAAGGAGGATCCTTAAAGAAAAACCTGAAGAACATCTTCTATTATGGTAAGAAATGGCTAACATTACAACTTTTGAATTCCCTATCAAAGATCTAGGAGGAGTGACACAAATGCACATAATTCCCCCATTGTCTCTACCAAATTTACATAGTTTGAAAAATGAAGATCCAGATGCATTCTTGTTTAAGTTTGAAATACTTTGTAGAGGATATGATTATTGTACTAATGATAAAAGATTGAAAGTGTTTCCTCTTACTCTAAAAGGAGCAGCTCTCCGATGGTTCATGAGCCTAGGTGGGAACTGCATCAAAACATGGGAGGACATGAAGAACATATTCTTGAAGAAGTACCAAGACTATTGTAAATCCAATGAAGATATTTTCGGTATGACACAAAGGGAAGATGAAAGCTTGGAGGACCATGTAGAGAGATTTCGATACAACCTTCAAAAATCAAAGCATAAGCATTTGGAAAAAGATATCTTGAAAACACTCCTTCTTAAAGGAATCAAAGATGATTTTTTAGAACTCTTAAATCTGATAGGAAAAGGTGATGTTTTTCAGTTATCATATGATGATGTTTGTGAATTGTGCATAAGGTATTCAAGAGGAATTTCCAAGGCTGGTAAGAATTCTAGAGAAGTTTCTTCTTTCTCTTCCAAATTTACTACAAGAACAAGAGACATAAGAGCTGAAATCAAGGTTTTATTTGAAAAATTTAAAGTTGATTTTATTAGCTCTCTAAATTCACAATTGAATGTTTTTCAGGTTCAGAGAAATCAAGAATTTGATGAAGTGTTTTTCCCTCATTACCAAAAGGAGCATCCCATAGATACTCACTCTTCCTTATCTAATTTGTAAATAGCATATCAAAAAGATGGGAAAGCTACAACAAGGTCAAAACCATGGAAATCATGGCCTACAGGTATGGTTCAAAACACTTCCTCTCCATTCTCTTACTTGCATAATTCATTATGGAATACTCATATGTTAGGGCAGCCATGCCAATCTCAATATAACCACTACAAATCTTGTCTACAAGATTGGCATGGTTCACCTTATGATTTCATGACTACTCTCTCTCATCTTGTAGCACAGACACATCTTCCAGCTTTTCCACAACGCCTTGTTTGCTGATCAAAATCATCCACTCAACACAATCAACTACATCATCAAGAGGCTCCATTCCCTACACAATCTCCTGCTCAACTCATTCCACACCCACATGATAACAAACCAGTACAACATACTTACAGTGTTGAACTGCAAAATTCACTCACCCTTCCCACCCATTTTATCTCACATGTACCATTGGAAAAAACTTACACTGAGATTCAGAATGTATCAAATCCAAAAATTGCAGAAGTCATGAAAGAAAATTTGGTTTCTTCTAGTTTGCATCAACAAACCATTTTAAAAGCTCAAGAACTTCATAATATGATGGCTATGCGAAATCAAGGAAGTAAAGGATATATTGAAGATTGGTTTCACTCCATCATTTGTTTGCAACATCACTCCATACTTCAACAATTTTTGGTACTATTTTTTCAAGGGAAGTTGGTTTCTCATGCCCTAATTTTTATTAACATACATTTTTCAAATTTGGGTATGTATATACTAGAGTGCCTATTTCGGAAATGGCTCCACTAGAAATACTCTTATACGTAATCTTATTCATTCTCCAAATAAGAGTAGTATAGTGGAGAAAATAAAATAAATAAAAGACGAAATAAAACAAACACATTTTTTATTTATTTTTGTAAAAATAGTTGTTTCTTTGTTGCAACACGCTGTGAAATCAACCTTGATGATAAATATTTTAATTTATTTGTGTATGTAGATGAATTATATTGCAAATTACAATCATACAAACACCTATATTCATTTTTATCATCAATATGAAAAAATTGTTTGAATATCATTTTTTTGGCTTGCAGGCTTGATGAAATTTCTGAAAACACAGTTGGGACAGTCATGTTTTGGGGGACCAAAATTGAATATTTTTAAAACCTATTTCTATCCTAAGTATCCCTTAATGTCTACTTTCCAACCCAATTGGAATCACTCAATTTGGATTTGAAACGAAAAAGTTAGAACCAACACATTGACAGGGCGTCTAGTAGGCAGCTCAGGAACAGAGTTGGGACAGTCAGTTTTTGGAGGTCTAAATGACTATTTTAAAACCTGTTTCTATGGTACATTACTCTATAAATATAATTTACAACACAATTTGAATCACTCAATTTAGATATCTTATGAGGAATTTATGACCAAAATACTGACTGTCTATCATAAATCAGCACTCTTGAAACTCTGTTTTCTCGGCTATTCCTTAACGTATTTGACCCATCAATTCTTCTTATCTTCAAAACATATTTCTATTGGATATAAATAAATAAATTTAATTTAATCTCCAATTTGAATCAGTTCAATCCGCCATCAAACGAAAAATTTATTCTTGAAATATCAACTGTTGGTCTGAGCTGGAAAATCGAAAATGACTCTATTAGGCAGATTGTTCTAAGAAAATTTAACATATCATTACATAGAATTTTTAAAACCCGTTTCTATTGGAGATAAAACTTTGAATTAGCTCTCATTTGGCTTTGGAATCACTCAAATCAAACGAAAAACAAATAATTTATGATTAAAACACTGTTGGTTAGTATACTCGACCACTGCTCTCCCGCAGGTGACAAATAAAATTTGTTTTATTTTTCCATGGATTTGTTCTACAGAGTAACTACTTGCTAGTTTTTTTCATAATTCTTGGATTAGGGGAGCCTGCGCACCTCTCTTTATCCATGATTTAATGTTTTATTGCAGGTAGACACTCGTTTTTTGCAGGTCTTAGGAGAACAAAGAAGGTCAACTTATGGATGAGCAATTCTTGAGAGAAATTTTAGTGAAACAAGGACATTTCATCCAGTCCATTACCTAATAGATTTATAACAAGAAGAAATGAGAAATTGGTTCTCATTTCAAGATTCATGTTACTGCTGCCAAAACATTTTTTCAAAAGCTCATTTTTTTTCCATTAATAGATTTGATATTCTCTTAGAAATAACATCATAGCTATTGTAACTTAATAAAGTGTCGTTTCTTTGCTAATTTCTTTTATGTTTTTGTGTTTCAGGTGTTAATCTCTCCAAATTGCAATTTTTTCTCCAGTGGTTATTGAACAATAAAGACCCCCCCCCCATGCAAGTTTCAGTCACAAAAGGCAATTCTTCAATAACTGCAATTCTGTGAAAAAATTTCTTGAAACCTGTACATAAACTTTCCTTTCTATTTGATTGGATTTGCTTGGCAATGGATTGCATATTAGCTTTGTTCTTTCCTTTATATTTTTCTTTTCTTTTTGTTTTGCTGTTTTTTTTTTTTTAAAAGAACAACATTTTTGTTGCATGTTTTTGTTGTTCCTTTCAAAAGGAACATCATCGCTCATTTTGCTGTTCCTTTCAAAAGAAACATCACCGCTCAATTTTGCTATTCCTTTCAAAAGGAACAACACCGTTCATTTTTGTTGTTCCTTTCAAAAGGAACATCCCCGACTGTTCTTGTTGTTCCTTTCCAAAGGAACAACATTTTCACAGACTGTTCTTGTTGTTCCTTTTCAAAGGAACAACACTTTTTGAGTGCATTTTTCTTGTTTTTTAAACAACATTTTTAGAACTTTTTATGAATTTTTCATGAATTTTTGAAAGACAAACTTACAATTTATGAAAGGATACACAATCATACAAATTAGATCTTACTGTAATTAGAAAATCAAAAGAAATCGTCATTTTTAAGAAAGTTGTTTAGTAATGATAAGAAAAAGGAATAAGGGACATAATTAATAACATGATTTTGTTGTCTCATTACCACTAATTTTATATGAGCGATTATATTTGTCATGTTGGTTCTTTCCCATATTTTATAACTTTATTTGATTTTTACTTATGGAGTAGGAACAAGGGCATATTCTTTTCTATTGAGTTGTTCAGACTTCTTCCACCATTCCTACTCTTAAGGAGTGTTGAGCCATCATTTATGAATAAATAGGAAAGTGCTATATGAAAAGAAAAATATTTATATATTTCATTAATAATGATTTTGCAGATGGAGGATAGGGGGTCTCACCAAGAGCCAGCCTACCGTGATCATAGGGAAGGTAGTGAAGTGGCATTCCCATTATGGCCACCAAACCAGGGAAATGGTCCAACAGACAATTGAAAAAATCAAGAAGTCCTTGGAACAGGAGGTCTCATCACGAGCTGGCCTACCCACCTTTCACTTCTTCCCGGTGAATGGCATTGTGGTTTATCTGGTCACCAAGTCAGCACAATGGCCTCCGTCATGATATTCATTAAAAAGCACTTCCTCAACATACATAAAGGACAATGGTTCCGTGGGTAAGACAGCAACTATGTCAAGGTTATGGACACCTGTGGGCAGCAGAGCTCTGCTGATGGTATTGGAGTCACACTTATACACATCAATAGTGATATTTAACCCTTTTCCTATATCTTTATTTAAATATCAGATGAAAGTATGAATCCTTAACCTTTGATTTTGAACCTATTATACATGAAAATCATCATAAATCGATCACATTAGTTTAAGTGGGTAATAAATGTATTTGTACTTATGTTTATCTTACGCTGTCCCTTCTCCTTATCCTTGAATCATTACAAAACGTTTCTATATCTGTTTACGATTTATCACAAGCATGGATTTCAGTAATGCGATAATTTGTTGATTGTATCATAAGTATGTATGTCTTTCCATGCTGTACAATTGCTGTATAGTATGCTGCTCTTCTATTTTGCTGATTTGCCACAATATTGATACTTCATTTTTACAGAGTTTTTGTTTTTCTTGAACTTTTTTTGCATGTGTCTTATCTGTTGCCATTTAAAACCAAAACCATGGATTCAAGAAAATTGCATACATAATTGTGATTTGTTTACAGGAGAACAACAAGTATGGGAAAAATTCTATCCACAACATTATCACTATTGCAACTAAACAGTGAAGGTTCGTGAACGCGCATAATTCTTCAGACATGATATGCTTGCATGGCTTCCACCTTTTGCATTACTTTCAGTAACTTCTCAACCTACATCAGCTTCAATAAAGGTCGATCCCTACATGTCCTTCCACATTTTTTTTCGGAGGTAACACTTGAGGTAAAATAGTATAATTTTCTGATTTATTATGAATTTAGGAGAATTTCAGAACATCCATTGAGCATTATTTATCATCATTCATTCTACATCTTTACCACTTCCCATTTTTTAGACATGCTTCATCTTTCAGTTTGGGGGAGTGTTGATTTCCTTCATTTCTTTCTTGTGGCCATGTCCGTAATATTCTTTATCATCCATGGATATTATTATTCATTCTCAACACCTCCCTTATTCCATGTTTTACACCAAGCATAGATTTCAATAGATTGTAGCAACCACCTCTCTTTGTTTCTAGCATCACATGAGGACATGCTAATTCTTCAGTTTGGGGGGAGGGAATTGCTACACATGATGAATGTTTTCCACTTTCTTTCTCATTTAAGGCATACAGTTTCATTTGTATATAGTGCAGAAATTGATTTGCATATATCTTTAAAACTATGAACTGAATTCTTGTGATTTCTGGATAACAGAGAGGTATCATTAAAATACACAAACCCAGATAATTTCACACTAAATTAGTTCATAAAATTTCGAAAATTATGCACTATTACCTACAACCATTTTTTAATATATCTCATGATCCAAACAATCTGATTTTTGAGATAATGGTTAATGAAGTTTGTTGTTACTTATGTTACATTTTTCTGCAACTTCATATACATATAGTTGTTATGCCTTCATCAAGATTGTTAAAATTGAATATCCATTATTTGAGGAAAAATTCATTTGTTTCATCCATTTCATCCATTTCATGAGTTGGGATGAACAATTTTCTTTGCTTGGTTAACACATGGGTTTTGTCTTTGGATTGCATGAGGACATGCAATATATTCAGTTTTGGATTGCATGAGGGCATGCAATATATTCAGTTTGGGGGTATGTTGGGCCGTGAATACGACCACTTCTTAACACTTATTTCATCCATTTTCACTCTTCTTTATCATATCATTTATTATAATTTATCATATAAATCCATTTTATAATGATTTATGCTCTTATGGATGAATATTAATTCCTCTCCTTTATTTTTAATAAATTGATGATTATTATGCATAATTTTATCAATGATGGTTTATTGATATATTTTGTAACATCACTTATCATTTTAGCCTCCAAAGATAATTTCCAGATTACAGATTTGATTTCCAAATCATTATGAAATATTCCAACTCAGAAATCCGCTGGAATAATAAGTGATAGTTTTGCAGTTGAGATTCTGAGAAAATGAAGAAGAATTTGGAAAATCCGGAACATGGGTTTTGTCCAGAACGGACCTAATTAACTTTATTAAGGAACAATTTGCCCAAATTCGGCCTGTATTGAGAGATACGTAGAGTTCTTTGAGCACGATTTTCTCAGTTCTGTTGTTGCGACTATCCTCCAAATCTCAGCTGCAAAGCCAAATTTGCCTTGTTCTTGTTCAAAGATTTTTGGAAATATATTTTCTGGTTGATCATATTGTTATGAAAGATTATATTTGCTATTTAATTTCTTCTCCTTCTGATTATAAAAGGAGAACATGTATTGTGTATTGAGGGAGGATGGAGGAGAATGGATGATTATTGAATTTCCTTTGTATCATTGTAATTCCTTGACTCTTGTGAGCAAAGAGCAACTGATGTAAAAGCTATTCATGTTTGATTAATACAAAGAGGTGTTCTTGTTCCATTTCTCAAACTCCGCAGTAGCTCAGCGGTGCTTTCACCGGCGGTTGAGGGCCCGGCCCTGGTGGAGCGATCCGCTGTTTGTATTTCTATTCTTTTATTTCTATTCTGTAATAATTGCCTTTAGATTTATTACGTTTACATAGTTATTTGATTTCTGTTCATTTTATACTGTTGTTCCATTTTCTGTTCATTGTTTATTTACAGCTTTCGATTTGCAAATAGATGAGTTACAGATATACGTTGTTGTTCCTTTTCAGATTGCGTTTCTTTTAAATTGCTTTTGTTTATCCTGCTTGTGTTTCAATTTCTTTAAGATTTCCAATTGTAGAGGATAAAGGATTTCGCTTCCAAGTCCTTAGAATTGGTAATCTTGCATCAATTTCTAAGGGAAAGAGTTATTGCTACTACATCCCTGATCGATGTTCTGCAAGATTGAAATAGTTTAATCTTTCCATTCATGTCACTGTAAGTAGGTTTCTTTACAAGCATTTGTTCTGTACTACATCTTCACAGCATTACTCTTGGATAAATTGCTGCCTTAGACTGAGTACACTCTTGAAATAAAAAGTCACTCCCGGATTGATAATTAATGTGAGATCAATAGGTGTTAAAAGATATCTTTTTATGCCTCGACAGCCTTCCTTTCCATATCTCATATGGTGTCTTAACATTGTTAACTCAGAGTTGTGTTATTCACGATGTACATTGTTGCAAAAAATACATCTCTCCAAAACTTATCTGGTATTTTATCCTCTAACAATTGTTGATAATTTGGTAGGGTAGTAATTAATTCAAATTCTCTTCTTGATAATTACTTGTGAGCTTAATTTTCTTACTTATGTATTCTCTTCTTAGCTTATTATGTCTTTCATCAATTCAATTACCAAAACACACGAGACACAAATATAGGATCTTCAATCCAAGGCCAAAACCTCTCCCTCTTGGAGAGGAAAACCCACAAGGAATTCTTCATATAGACTTTCAATTGACAAGTACCATGACCATGACTCTGACCCTTGACCTATGTATGCTTCCAATACCTTTTCACTTATTTCTTCTTGACTTCCTTTTGTTGATCCTCCCTTCAACACTTCTCTACACCAATATAATGAAACTCGGTTCTTAGTGAATTCCTTTAGTCCTCCTAGATATTCTTCAGAAACTTGTAGTATCTTCTTCTAGTCTCGGTCTTCTAGATATACTTTAGCACTTTGATAACATTGTCTTATCTTTCAACCTTCATTTATGCATTGATATGCACTTGCTTACTTAGAGAAAATTGGTCTCTATATAGCAACACATAAGTCAGTTATTTACTCCTTTAGTAGTCTTCCTTTTTCACATTCTATAATACTCATGTTAAAACTTTTATTTGCACTTGCACCATGCAGCACTAACCCTATTCTATATTTGCACCAAGTGTCGCAAATCCTGAGAAATTTTCTTGGAATTTTCTGTATTCACAAGTATCATATCACAACGTTTTACCTCATAATTACAATGATCTATCCTCGCATTACTCAATAAGTATCTTCGCTTTAATCCCTAAACTTTTATATCTATTATCCGCACCTTTTAAGCTGCAGACTTGTTCGAAGTTATGTGTCTAAATGAACTACAAACCCATTCTTATATAGTAACATTATTCCTTCACTTTAGGCTGACCTTCCAATCTGTTTGTAGGCTGACTTGTAAGCCGAATTTTTCAACTACATAGTTTTTGGCTTAGGATATGTTTAACATTGGTCTTCTGAATCATATGGAGCTATGTCTTCAAGGCTTATATGACAAGGTCTTGAAGCATACTTCTTTTTATAGACTCTTCATATACATGACTCTTAATTAGTACATTTATGACAAGATGAAAAATCCCTAAAAGACATCAAGAAGAAGTATTTTTACCTATGATAAAAACCTTTCTCATGAAACCCATGAAGCAAGCATAACAAAAATACATTTTTTTTATCTTTGTCTTCTTCATTACATAATTACATAGTTAATATGATGACCGAACCAAGTTACACTTTCCAACACTCCCTCTTAACTAGGGAGGTATTCATACAGGCACATGGTCACTTTCAATATGAGTAATCTCATAAGAAGAATCAGATTGGTAATCACATATATAACATCATATCAACCTATATTGTCCTACTACAAGGCTTGAACTAAAAACCCCATCTCTCAGTGAGATAATGGGCTACAATGCTGGAAAGACACATGAATTATAAACACCATAGACATAGTCTCCCCAAGGTATATGCTCCACCCAGGTGTTCTCAGAGTATGAACTTCTTGGACTATTCTTCTCTTGGGTAGCCAACCCTCAAAGAATATTGGTCCCTAACTATTCTTACCTTGAATGCTCTATCTCATTCTCAAAGGGTATTGGATTCTGTTGGGTATGTGTTATATTCTTTCCACGACTAGTCACACGCGGGGGGGTCACGGGGGGGGTGAAAGCCCCCCCTGTATGTTGCGGCGAGCGCAACAAGGGGGTCATATGGGGGGAAATAGCCCCCCTTGTCAAGGTTCGGGGCAGCACCTCGAGAAAAAAAAAATTTGTCCTTATTTTCCAGTGGGCAGACCCACACATGGTTTCCTGCATGGGTTTGCACATGGTTTTGGGGCATGATGGTTTTCGGCCCCTGGTATTTTGTAGATCCGGTCAAGGGAGCTATGGTTATGTTCTAATCCAAGGTTAATGGATTGGGGCTTATGTATGCTTCGGCATGTATATATATGTGTTGTAACACTAAAAGGAATATAATGAAAAATCAAGTTAGTCGTCCCGATTTGGGATCCAGGGGAAAATCTATGTGTATATCTGTTTTATGTTTTATACTCTCACTATTGTTTATATTCTGTTTTTAAGATTCGTTTGTAGATAATTTCTGTACTGATTTAAAACCTATAGATTCTAGATGATTACCCAATCCTTCATTCTGTCTTCTAGGTGAAGGCCAAAATGATGTGTCTATCCATTCTCTCCTCATGGCCTTCACTAAGACTTACATTTGTTAGTCCTGGTCTAGTGCATGCCACATGAATTAGAGACTAATATACGTCGCTCCCTCTTACATTAGTAAGGACATACCTCAAGTTTCTTCCAAGTAAGAAACTTACCACCATGCTCCCTCTTAACTAGGGACATGTAGCAACAATCGTGACACAACTAGATGTTCATGAATAATTCCTCCTCTCGATGTCATGGATTTCAATATTGAGGAATATTCAAATTTTGGCTTCATAGGGCATAGATCATCCATCACTTTATAGGGCATAGATCATCCATCACTTTATTTTTAGCTTCATAGGGCATAGTCCACCTTTATGCCATGTTTCTTTCCTTCTAACCATCTCCCAAGGATCTTACATCCTTCCACATGATTTCCAGCCCTGCATAGACATATAAATAAGAAATTTTAAATCAAAAGTTACCTTACTGATGCTATTTCACCATGACATCTTCCTGTAGGCATCGCCATTTTTTATTCAGATTGAAACATCTCCTAAATATATCTATTGTCAAGGGTATTATTCTTTACCATACTTCTATTGGAGTCCACATATCTTCCTAGGAGATTTCCTAGTCACAAATTCTTGGCTTCTGGATGATAACCACCTCTTTACATGGTTTCACTTCATGATATATTTTATTCTTTCTCCCCATAGGTTCATCCCTAGGAATTTCCAGTATCTAGTTCCTTTTTTGTATACAACCAACTCATATTCCATATTAGGACATACTTAATTTCTTCTGTTAGTGGCAACCTGTGTACCAGAATAGATCCTTCTTCCATATAGCATACTTTCTAAAGATAGAATTTCATCACCTGCAACCATTTGACATGACGTCACAGCATCCAGTGTCAGCATATAGATATATGTACCTCATCCTTTTCCTTTTGAGTCATCCTACAACAATTTTACTAGAATGAAGAACTTCATTCCCTTGATCTGCTTCATCAATATGTCATCATATCCCAATCCCAGAATTTTGTAACATATAATTATCGATCAAACCTTTTTCTTATATTTATAACTAGTGAATCCATAGAGAACTCCATTAGAAAAATGTCAGCACCTGTTTCCATATTGATTATTGAATAATGACCTTTGATGTTGATGACTTCCTTCCAACAATGTAGATATCAGTGATGTTTTCAGGAGCTACTTCTAGAATTTATCCTTCCATGCTTCTATTAATATACACTACTTCCTATCATACTATTTTACAATCAACAGAAATCACTTATAGAGAAGTATGATCTCAATCATAATAAATATATTTCGCTTCTTCTTTCTTAGATTTATTTGCATCAGGTTCTTCCCTTACATCTGTGACATAGGCTTATTATTTTTTCCTCTTTTCCTTCCTAGATTTAGGACAATCCATTTTATAATTCCCAAGTTCATTACATCCAAAGCATCGTACTTTTTCCATATTTCTTCTTTTATTTTGAGGACCAAATTTTCTAAATCTTCCTTTCTTCTTGGACATGGCTGCAAAGGCTTGATTCCCTTCACTTGATCTTGTATCAGTTTTGGCTTTCAATCTTGTTTCCTCTATTTTACATAGATAATGGTAGATCTTGGAATGGTGTTGCTTCTTTCTTCCCGTATAAGATAGAAGTGAAGTTTCCCCATTATTCTGGTAGAGCATTCAGCACCACTTTAGTCATCTCATTATCAGACATTACTTCTCCCAATTCCTACAATTGGTCTCTTATTTCAGAAATACTCATAAAATATGAAGTGATTCCTTCCTCTATTGAAAATTTCATCTTATATAGTTATTTTCTTAGAGATATTGCTTCCCCTACAATATTCACAGAGGATAGCTCCACTAGTTTCTCATATATTTCCTTTACAATTTTTATTTTTTATATATAGGGTATGAGTGATTCCTTAATATATTCTATGAGAATCCTCTAGCATCTGATTTCTCATTTCATGTACTTGGCATGAGCCAGAGAATATTATTTTTAGGGTTGAATTGTAGATCCTTCGATGTAGCCCATAAATTCGTCTTAAATTATATTCAAATATTTCCTCTTCTTCCATGCACTAAAGCTTGATGACCCAACCAATTGTTTCTTTCTTTGAAATAACTCATTTTGAAAGATTTAGATAAGGTCATAGATAATTACTTGAGTAGAGTGACTTCCTCCTTCTAGCAGCTTCCTTGATGATGATGAAGATGAAGTCAGGAACTTCCTCTTAGATTGAATTGTCCAATGTAGGTGACCTTGGATCCTTGATGATAAAGGATGTCTCCAAAAATATGATGTCCCTTCAAACAATGTCTTTAATATAATCATTTTATAGAAAATATTATCTCCTTGGTAAGTGAATCTTTTGAATGATATTACTTGAGAATATTCCTTGCAAAGTGATTTTACTTTTTAATGTAGACTTTGATTGTTGCTTCCTTGAGTGTCTCCTTGTCAAGTAGCCATTGTTTTAAACACCTTAGCTCTAATACCATGTTGAGAATTTCGTAGGCCAGTGATTAATTCAAATTATATTCTTGATAATTACTTGGGAGCTTACTTTTCTTACTTATGTATTCTCATCTTATCTTATTATGTCTTTCATCAAGTCAATTACCAAAACATGTGAGACAAAAATATATGCTCTTCAAGCGAGGGCCAAAACCTCTCCCTCTTGGAGAGGAAAACCCACAAGGAATTCTTCTTATAGACTTTCAAATTAAAAGTACCATGACCATTACTAAGACCCTTGACATATGTATACTTCCAAGACCTTGTCACTTATTTTTATTGACCTCCCTTTGTTGATCCTCCCTTAAGCACTACTCGACACCAATATAAAGAAACTTAGTTCTTAGTGAATTTATTTAGTCCTCCTAGATAATATTCAACACCTTGTAGTATATTCTTCGAGTCTCAGTCTTCTAGATATACTTCATCACTTTGATAACGTTTTCTTATCTTTCAATATTCCTTTATGCACTGATCCGCACTTGCTTACTTAGAGAAACCCAGTCTCTATATAGCAACACATAATTAATTTATTTACTCCTTCAATAGTCTTCCCTTTTTGGATTGTATAATACTCTTGTTATAGCTTCTATTTGCACTTGCGCAGTGCAACACCATCCCTATTCTATACTTGCACCAAGTGTCACCAATCCTGAGAATTGTTCTTGGAATTTTCCATATTCACAAGAATCATATCACAGAGTTTTACCTCAGAATTACTATGACCTATCGTCGCATTACTCAGTAAGTGTCTTTAGTTTACTCCATGTAATTTTATATCTATTATCCACACCTTTTAAGTTGCAGACTCGTTTGATTTTATGTGTCCAAATGAACTTCAAACCCATACATATATAGTGACATTCTTCCTTAACTTTAGGTCGACCTTCCAATCTGTGTGTAGGCCTACTTGTAAGCTGACTTTTTCTACTAATTATTTGATGTCCTTAAGAGATGTTTAATGTTGGTCTTGAGAATTATATGAAGTTGCGCCTTCAAGCCTTATATGACAAGGTCTTGAAGCATACTTCTTTGTCTACACTCTTCATATACATGATTCTTAATTAGTACAATTATGTCAAGATGAAAAATCCCTGAAAGACATCAAGAAGAAGTATTTTGAACTATAATTAAAAGCTTTCTCATGAAACCCATGATGAAAGCATAAAAAATTTACATTTTATTATCTTTATCTTCTTCATTACATAATTACATAGTCTATATGAAGACTGAACCTAATTACACTTTCCAACAACAACATGGTTCTTTTTATTTCTTGCACTCATATGTTCTTTATTTCTACGAATCCATTTTGTTGTTGAATTCTTGCAACTCAAAGTTGTCTCTTCATTCAAAACTTCTCAAACAATTCATTAAAATCATTTAAACTCACCTCCTCTATTTGATCTTAGTAATTTGATTATTATATCACTTTCATTTTCAACTAAGGCTTTGATCAATTTAAGTTTCTAGTGCTTCAAATTTTTATTTAAGAAATGGAACCCAAACCATTATACTATAATCATCAATAAACAAAATAAAGTACCTTTCACCTTGAAGGGTCAGCATTCTTGTTGGCCCACATAGATTTGTATGAAAAAACTATATGGAATTTATGTTGAGCACTCCTTTAACTTGAATCTCACTCTTGTTTGTTTCCCATGTTGGAAATATTCAAAGATCACGCTTGTTGGTTTCAATATTTTGGGAATATCTCTTACTGCTTATGTTATGTTGATTTTTACCAAATTGTAAAATCTCAAGTGTCCTAGCCTTTTTTGCCATAACCAACCCTCATATGTTTATCCAATGTAGCATATGTATCCTTGAATTTCATTAATAATATATAGATTTGCTGGAGTCATTATCATTCCTCCCACTAATATTATTGAAATAGTCTTATGTATTTCACAATATTTAGCATGAAAAGTGAGATCATAACCTTGATAGAAAATATTGTTATTAGCCTATTTTCCACACATGATTTAGTATAATTGAGCTCTTATATGGTTAACCTTTTTGCATGGATTTAAATTTTCATTTGTCCTAAATTATCTAGTGTCGTTGGCTTATTATGCTAGATAGAGCACAGTTTTCCTAGTGTTTCATGTTGGCCACCTTATGCCTATATAGAGTTCTTTTATCATACCTTTTTATGCAAATGTAGATGGTCTACTTCTATAATTTTTCATTCCCTAGGAGATATGATCAGGAGATTATCCTCATGAGTTGGATTAGGTTGAACTATTGTGGAAGTTTCTTAACTTCTCTTTCCCCAAGGTGTTGATATGCATTCTCCCAAGGAGGCCTATAGGCCTATATATATGGATCATTCCAAAGGGTCAGGCTAGTCCTACTAGAGTGGTGGAGATATATAGTTAGATATAGTGTCTTGATTATCAGAGAGATATTTTACTTTATGAGGCAAGGGAAGGCTTGGATACTAGGTTAGAGAAGGAGCTACCCCAGTGTTGAAGGTATATCATGTATCAATGTTGACTATTAATACAAGTAATTGATTCCGCTCCTATGTAATTTTCATTTTGATTATATTCATCATGGTTTATTGTATGATCTAATCTTCCCTCTGTGAAAGGAAATTGTCCTTGTTTGGTGGCGATTGTGTGAAGGATACATGATAAAGGATTATTTGGAATGATGTCCTCATATGAAGGTGAAGCTATATTGATCTACATCATGCTCAACATTTATCATCAGTCTATTAGTGATTAGGTTCTCACTCCTAACCTTTTTATTGAGTAGAAAAAAATGCATGGATGAATGACATTATATGAGGAAATTGATTGCTTGCATGCTCTTACAATCTGGTAATATTTAGGGAAAATATCATGGAAAAATAAATCCTTGTGGTTGTGCATTCATGGCCATAACATAATTGGTGCTTTCAATGAGAGTATAGCCCTATTTTTATTTACATCTCTTCTTCTCTTTGTTTCTTTTTTACTTTTTGTTGCCTCTATGTTGTTCTATATATTAATGTGGCCTTGTATGGACCTTTATTTGGTTGGTTAATACCAGATATTGTTAGATCTCACTCAGATTCATTGTTTTAATATTTTTTCTCTGCTAGCATGAGCTCAAAACACTCTAAAAAGTGCATAGCTTTGGTGATGCGATATGTACACTCTATGAATGCACACATTGATTCTTGATTCACGTTCTGTGCCTACGTAGTTAGGGAAGTTTAGGATTTTTTAGGACTTATCCTCATAACTTAATTTCTTATTTCAGATCGATTCTTGGATTGTTTGTTACAGTCTATATCTGGTGCAAATCTTGTTCAATACCTTCAATTTGGATTTAATTTTTTTCCTTTTTTTAAGGTTTCCTTTGAAGCCTATTTTTCTTTTATTTGAAGAGTTCCTCTTCAGATATTTTTGTAGCTTTGTAGATCTGTATTTTACTATTGGTTTAAGCTCATATCTATCTCAGATCTTATTTTTTGCTTCTTATCTTGAACTGTATTTACTTGTGTATTAGTTTTAGGGTTTTTGAAGATTCTTTTTCTTGGTTTTTTGCCTCTTGTACTCAAGACCTTGCTCCCATATTTTAGATATTTTTCATTTTAATTGTATTTTTTAGATTTTCTTTTGTTTTTTCCTTCTTGTTGGATTTGGTTATTTTCTTATTGTTGTGTATTCAGTTGAATTTTTGTGATTTCCTTTGCTTGCTTTTGGTAGCGTTTTTTGTTTTTTTAATTGTGTTTGTGAAAAGTTGAACTTGAAAGGTTTAATTTATTTTTTTGGATTTGTTCATTGTATTAGGTTCAAAATTTTCTCTTGCATTCCCACTCATTTATAGTTTTTCCCTTGCATTAGGGTTTTGGTTTTTGACCAAGTGTAGATCATTATTTTTGTTATTCATTGAGATACACCCGTGGTTCCTTATTTTAATTTCATTTTTGTTGTCTATGGAATCTTTTTTGGATTTATTTTGACTGATATTTGGTTTGAAAAGCAAAGTTTAGACGTTTTGATTTTCTTTTGTTCTTACTTGGTGGTATTTTTTTCTTTCCTTTTGAGTGATTTTCTTGGTTTGTTCTTTGGCTCTTATTTTTTATAAGCTTAGAGAATTTCATAAGAGATTTTATGGAGAGTGTATGAATTTGTTATTTTCAATTTAAAAAGGAAAATAATCTCTTCCCTCCTATTGCAAGACTGCATTGAATTGAAAAGAAAATGTTTGCATTGTCATATTTTTGCATCAAGGATTTTCTTAAAGTTTTTTTTCAAGCCATCCGAGTTTCACATCATTACCCTTTGAGTAAATAACAACCCTTAAAATTAATTTGTAATAAAATCTATTCGATACTTTTTATTTTCACTGATAGAAAACCAAGATTAGCATAGCCTAGAGTCTTGGAATAGGAGTGTGAGGTTAACTACTCCAAGACCACAAAAATAAAATTAGTATCTTAACATAGGGAGGGAAAATCCACTTTCAGTGGCTCGTTGTAGTAAGCCCTTATAATTCAAGGGTTAAGAAATAGGGTACATTGGGGTCGACAGGGTGATCTCCTCACTCTGTTTGTTTTTGGTGGTGTTTTTATCTAGTAACTGTGATGTTCTTGTGGGGGTATATTTCTGGAGGCTTAGGGCTTGATACCCTTCTCGTGTATGTAGTTCTAGATGATGATTGTACTCCCAAAGATGCATTATTATTGGTGATAACCTTAGCATCCCATCTTAGGAAACTATCATAGGTGACGGCGAGGTGAATTTCCTTGTTGTACATGATGTATATTCAACCAAATTCATTTTATTCTCCTGGGGGGTTCTCCATTACTGCTATTTGAGTGTGAGTACTTATGCCCAAGCGTAAGAGCCATTAAGAAGGTCATTGTTATAATTGTCTCAAAAGTTTAGTCACTGTCAATTTGTTCTCTGATCAAGCACGCTCGTATAGTAGGAATATCCCTTCTTTATCTTTTTGGTTTGTGTGTGTGTGTGTTGTCTATTAGGTCTCTTTTAGAAAGTGTTTTTTGGTCCAAGTCATAGCTTGTCCATAAGGGTGTATTAATTGTATTAATTTGATAATAAACATATATTAATCATGGTTGGAAAAATCAACTTATTTTTTTGTAGACTGTTAGGCCTCTCTCTCAAAGAGGAAGGTCCACCACCTCGTATATGTAGAATAATTCTAGTAACCAAAAACTTAGACCATAATTAGTTTGGGGGGGATCATATTGGTCCTAGAGATGAATACATTATAAATATTAAGGTAATTTATGAAATTCCTTTGCCACTCTATAACCCACCTTTGAATGGCCCTCCCAATTGAGTTTTAGTGTAGTTGATTCCTGGTAGTAGTGAACCTTTTTACGTTCATATTTGTTATATTCCTAATGAAAATAATTATTCATGGAGGAGAGAGGTCCCACTTTACCATTTTCATCAACAATATCTATTTCCATGTCACCTTTTAGTGTGGTGGGATATATACCTCCTTCTACACCTCTCAAATCTTCTTGGGGAATTCCACTAGTTATGTTTGTGACCCCGTCACATTTTCTACCTTTGTCTATGTCCATGCCTTTTTATAGCTTCATGTTTGGAGGAAGGGACAACCCTGGCCAATCCGTTGGATTTGGGAAATTAATTCCTATCTCATCTCAACCTATGATTCTTAAAATTTAGTATGGGAATTTTTACTTTTGGGAACATGATGGGAGGGACTTTTGTTGCTTCTAGTCAAGCTAGGGGAAACTTTACTTTTGGTAGTATTTCTCAACCTTGGTCTAGTTCTATGTCTAGAGGGATGCCCTACTCTAGAGTTTCCTTTTCCTTTGGAAGGGCTAGTTTACTTGGTAAAATAGTTCCCATTAGTACCATTATGCCTATGATATCTCATGCTTACACTGGTGCTTCTCTACATGGAGGCTTTTTCTATGGTGTTGGGTACAACCATGATGGTAGCCAAGCCTATAGGAGTCATTTTTTCTCTGGGGGCACTTACCCTAGAGGGAATAATTCTTACACCTTATTTTTTAGCCTAGGATATCAGTATATTGGGATGAATTATAACATTACTTCACATTCTTATACCTTTAACTATTGGGAAATTCATAGAGGTGGCAGTTAAAATGATTTCCCTTATTATGACATTAACTTGTGACGTTTTCATTATTAGTATTAGATTTCTTAATTGTCTTTTATTGTCATCAAGATTAATTCCAAACAACAAAATAAGAGAACGCAATATATAGGCATGTTTCTGGGGAAACACCCCCCTCGAGGGGAAAGCCCAGTCAAAAAATTCTTCCTTCAGTAGATTCAAAATATCAGACGACCATGACTCGTACACTCTAGACTCAAGACTACCTCCATCCATAAAGTAAACCACAAATCCATTCTTGCATCGAATTCTTATCACCGCGATGTCACCAAGTACTGAAATCATTCCTTACACAAGTACAAAACTTCATTGAAATCTTGAGTGAATATCCTCACTCTAATATATGTGAGGTTTTAGGTCACTTTAAGTTCATCTCTTCACTGTAATTTGCATGCTTATGATAAATATTACCAAATATTCTTACTACAATAGCACTGAAAACTCCTTACTAAGATAGCATCGATACATATTCATTATGATAGCCCAAAACCATGACGGGATTGAAAATAGTTTTATGTGATATCAACTAAGTTCATCTAGCAACCAATCCGAGCTCCTTTCCTTGTGATATAATCGAAAAAATATGAGCTTCCTTACTACGATTAATTATAATATAACTAAATTAGAGTTCAGATGAGATTTGAAATTGTTCTTCTGTGTTTGATGTGAGTTACTTAGGCTTGTATATATAGTAGTTTCTTCTTGTAATAGGACGACATGTCAACATGAATAGTTGTGTCTTTGTTTTAGTTTGGCATGATTCCACTTTATGATAGTTTCTTTGAGGCCGGCTGGAAGGTTTCATTGAGGAGGTTGACATGATGATGGAGGAGTCTTTAATCAGTAAAAAAAATGACTTTTAAAACACCCTAAAGACTAAAATGGATGCTTGACCTAATACAAATGACACAAGCACAAAACCCATGATTTAATAAGTCAATTTAATAAAATTATTTTCACTATATTTTGAAAAAAAATTACATTTTGACCTCAAGTACAATAATGAATACCGAACCTAGTTACATTTTCAGGCAGTCCCTCTTAACTAGGGAGGTATTCATATTTACATATAAACAAAGAGGTACATGGAATGCCTCAAACCACTTCATTTGTGAAGAATTTTAGACACCAGAATGTCATTGACTATATTCTTGACTAGGGAAATCTATTCATTGGTATCTCAATAATTTAGGCATCACAATGCCATGAATTAGATTCTTGAGCAGGGAAATATATTCAGGTGGGACTAAGATGGACTCAAGTTTTCATCCTTTCTAGGTACCATCAAGCTTATTTGATAACCATCAACCCAGAAATCTAGGTGTGTGTTAGAGTTCAATTACCAATGCCACCCTTCCAACTTTAGGACCTAGACATCAACACAAAATGTTAGCTAGATGTCCTCCCAAGAAATGCTTCAATCACAAAGACTCAACACTCCTTGATCCAATAGATAAAGTATGACCAATCTCTCTCAATCAAAATTAAATGTAACTAGCATTCTATCGAAACCTTCGAGAGATTCACATGTACAAACATAAAACTAATCATTAATATGCTTTCACATGTACATAATAAAATACAAACCTTCAGGGTTTTCCAAAAAAATTGATGTTGCTTCTTAACTTTTCATAGTGGGACTATCAAACGAATCTTTGAAAAAATATTCATCAATCATACACTTTCCTTTCCTACTTCTCATGCAAAAACATATCCTTCAACATTCATTCTCCAATCAAAACTATGCTCTCCCTCTCAACTATGGATATTTCCTTTATCCATGATCATTCTTAAGTCAAGGAGATTTATTCTATCTAGGATTCTTCTTTTCTCAGGGAGATCTCTTCTATCCAAGCTCCCTCTTAACTTAGGGAGATTAGCTTCTTATTTTCATCATCATATTATATTTCGTGTCTTCCAACCATTTCATCAGAGTTATCATAATCCAAATCATTCTTATCAAATCAACAAACATCTTCACCATATTGAAGATTATGTACCTACCCAACTTAGATAGCAAGTACAACCAAATCTACAAAAGCATGAAGTTAGGCATATCAATATTATGTAATAATTCAAATTTATATATCATATACCTAAAATTAATTATAACCAAGAGACTCACACTCTTCAACATATTGCTAGGGAATTCATCATAAATCTTAGACTACTTCTTAATAAGTTTCATTATATATAGGGTTTCAATGTTTCTTTCAAAGGTATGGCATACCCTAATAAAACATATAGCAAATGCTACAATTCAAACATAGATTTACAAATGATCTTAAAAACTTTTAGAATTCATATGTTAGGCTCCCACTAGGGTTTCATACAAATCCTAGATTTCATACATGATTATTAATCAATTAAAACCAATCACCGCTTAGTAATTAACATGACCATCTTCCACTAGGTTTAGTTGCAAACCCTAAATTTTCAATGAAACATCAATCCCAACTAAAACTCATATTTCAACAATCTTACAAAGCTAAAATCATCACATTGACATCATACACCATATATTTTCAATTTTACTAAGGTTTAACTCCAAAACCCTATAATTTCACAAATATTATCATCCTAGAAAGACAAACTTTGACTAGGTCTTAGTTCGAAACTACAGGATTCATGACCATCGAAAAATAGGTAAAATAATACATATAGGACTTAATCATCATGCACATACATTTCATATCACGTGTTAGTCAAAAAAAAATTCACAAATAAAAGTTAGACATATAATAAATTTGATTAGACCAGGGTTTGATCGGAGAAAAACACACATACCTAGGAAATTAATCCTAAGACGTTATAAGGGAATTCTTACACATTCCATCAAAACCTAATGAGTTAGGGTTTCAATATATGAACATATAAAACCCAAAATTACCAATATTCCAAAGCTTAAAGATTTTATAATTTTTCATTCAACCCTAACAAGTTAGGTTTTCCTAATCATACCAAAATTATAAACATGAAATCAAATAGCATTTCTCAATATCGCTAAGAAGTTTAGGGTTTAAATCATTCAATTTAGCATACCCTTATGTTAGGTTTTTCCAAAGAACATGTCTAGGGTTCTATAAAATCAGTTAAGAATAATATTGGGGTAGATTTATCAAGTGATGAATCACCCATAACAAGAATAAGTATCATTCAAGGCTAGACATAACGATCTTAGTCATGTAATGCAAAATTACAAATAAGATAATAGAATTTTATAGTCTATGATATACTTGGAGATGATTCTTGGCAAACCTTGTAGGAATTTTAAGCCATGATCTTCTATAACTATAATGCATATTGGTTCCTTATAATCAGATACTCAAAGAGTCCTTTCTTCAAGTTGGTTCCTTGGATTATCGATTTCATATTTTATAGGAGAGAATTTGGATTCTAAAAGACTATATTGTTATGGAGGGTTTCATATCTGCGTTTTATACTAAAATATCATAGCACTGAGATGGCATCGAGATTGTAGATACACTGAGAAACTTCACTGTGATCATCGAGAATCCATTACAAAAATTTATATGCGAGTTTTTTATATTTATTCTTTTGAACTTATGTCACTGAAATTGCATTGAAATGAGGTCACCGAATGAGATCATTGAGGTCAAGTGAGGGCACCAAAAATATAGCTTCTGAGACTACCAAAAGCACATTTTTTTAATCCTTATTCAAACTATTCTGAGATTACTCTAGTAACATTGAACTGAAACGACACCCAAATTGTGAGATGTAGCATCGAGTCATTTATCATATCATCAAATCTATGGAGGCAATAATATATGGTGTCATTGTGCTTGTAAAAGTACTAAAATGTGGGAGACATAATACTTAACTATGTATAATATCGAACTGTGGAAGCATAGACATCTTATCCTAGTTCCTTGTAGTGACACCAAACCCTCTACCTTCTCTGAACTTCTAATATGTGTTATAGCACCAAATAATTGTTCTCTAAAATGTGAACTATTGAGAGCTTAAATTGTGACATCTGATCTTGTACTTCTCATATTTATGCATGTTTTTCTCCGAATTGTGTGAGAGAGATATAACCTTTACCGAGATGTAGATACTTGAGGGAACTTGACAAAACTGTAAGTGTTTTAAGTTTCTTCAAATTTCCTTTGACTTTGACCATAGCTCTGATACCATGTTGGGAAAACCATAGAGGTGGAAGTTAAAACGATTTTATTTATTATGAAACTAACTTGTGATGTTTTAATTATTAGTATTAGATTTCTTAATTGTATTTTCTTTATCATCAAGATTAATTTCAAACAACAAAAGAAGAGAACGCAAGATATAGGCACGTTGTCGGGGTAAAAACCCTCTTGAGGGGAAAAACCAGCCACAAAATTCCTCCTTCAGTAGATTCAAAAGATGAGATGACCACAACTCTCACACTCTAGACTTAAGACTACCTCCATCCATCAATTCAACCTCATCTCCATGCATGCACCAAATTATTATCACTGCGATGTCACCAAGTATTGAAATTCTTCCTTACACAAGTACTGAAATTATTTGAACTCCTCATTAAATCTGCTCACTGTGATATCTATGAGTTTGTGGTAACTGTAAGTTCATCTCTTCCTTGTAATATACGTGCTTGTGATCAATAGTACCAAAAATTCTTACTACAATAGCAATGAAAACTCCTTACTAAGATAACACCGATACATATTCACTGTGATAGTCCAAAATTTTGATAGGATCGAAAATGGTTTTCTGTAATATCAACTAAGTTCATCTAGCAACCAATTTGAGATCCTTGCCTTGTGATAACACCAAAACAATTCAAACTTCTTTACTGTGATCACTTCTATGATAACCAAATTAGATTTCAAACGAGGTATGAACTTGTGCTTCTATGTTTGATGCGAGTTACTTAGGCTTGTATATATAGTAGTTTCTTATTTTAATAGGTCAACATGTCATCATGAATAGTTATGTCTTTGTTGTAGGTCGACATGAGTCCATTTTATGACAATTTCTTTGAGGTTGACTTGAAGGTTTCATTGAGGAGGTTGACTTGATGATGGAGTCTTTAATAATTAAAAAAATTGACTTTGACAACACCCTAAAGCCTACAATGGAGGCTTTACCTAATAAAAATGAACCAAGCATGAAACCCATGCTTTAACAAGTTAGTTTAATATAAGTCTTTTCACTTTATTTTGACAAATGAATTACATTTTGACTTCAAGTACAATAATTAAGATTGAACCTAGTTACATTTTCCTACATTAATTATGGTATGGGGGGACCCTATGGTCCATTAGGGGGTTACGACCTTTTTGATTATTTTTGTCAATAAAAAATTCCTTTTCTGACACCATTTCCAGTTACCTTCTATACATGATATTGTGACTGGCCTTTTTTCCAACTTTAAATAAGATAATGCCATTCATATTTTTGGCCATATCCACCAGTGGCGTATATGCAAGAGGTTAGTACAAAATAGGATTCTGAATGATGTACTTAGAGACCGGTTCACCTGATGCCTTTTACCAAAAATTGTTTTGGATATCACTGTGATTGGAGAACCTACCGAAAAGTAGGAAATATTACCTACACAACATCTTGACCTTATTTATTCTTAGTTGGAACACTGTATGGTATTATTCCCAATGATCCTTGACTTTATATAGATCCATAATGACCCAAGCTGGGACCACACCCTGATCGTATGATTGGTTCCATTTCATTTGATAATGTGAACCAACTAGTTACTTAGCTAGGGAAAATGATGGTACTTTCTCAAGCCCAAACAAGTTCACTTTTCTCTCAACAAACACCATCTTCTTCTTAGAAAACCACTGAGGTTCTTACGGTGAAGTCCACATCACTTAAGAATACTCAGCAACCTCGCAGTAAAAATAATAAAAAGAATAAAAACAAGAAGAAACCTACTTATGAGAATATCAAAAACCAACCTAGTTAGGGTGGGGGCACTACTGAATGTCATCAAAATATTAAGATTCCTTTCAATGTTTTTCAAAGATAACGCTTAACTCACGAGTGTCCTCATATGGATGAAGTTCATCGCCTCCTTGTGTGGCCATTAACCACCGAGTAGTTGGTTGTTTTAACTCATTTTTTCCTCACCCAACCACAATAACAAATGGCTGCACAAGATCCTCCACCTACTCCTAGGGGAAATGGGGGGAAACAATATTATGGTCATGGTAACAATGCGATTGTTCACATGTTACATTCTCAAGTTAAGTTGACTATGAGAGAAAATTTATATGATATGCCTACGTTGATTTTTGTTTTGAAGTACTTGACCACACTTTTTTCATACACTAGACCTATCACACTAGATAAGCCTATGGAATCAGTATCTTTGCCACCTAGGGGTTTTGACTAAAAATCAACACACAATCCAAATGTGAGGGCTTCCCAACATTATAGTATCATTGAGGGCTTATCCCAAGCACCATGTGTCATGTATATCATAGAGGTTTTGTAGACCTTCCCCACATACTGCAAATTCTTTTTAATTGCTACTAGAGGAGTGGATCCCTCAAAGTATAATATAATCATGTTTGACATTGATTCTCGTCGGTTTTGACTCTTTCATCAAGTTTCATTTTAGATCTCGATGCATATTTTTAATCACAACATATACCGCAATTTAATGGATAAAGTATATTCCACCTATGTGATGTTAGTGTCATGCTAGAAATTTATTGGTTCTCCAACACTCGTTAAGTCAAGTACCACTTTACAAGCCTTTAATAGACATCACTTTGTGCCTAAGGGTGTTCTTCTTTTGTTTTCCATCAAGCTAGTGGTAAAAACTGGCTATGTTGATGTTAAATTAATCGATGCTCCCTTATATTATAGTCTACTCCTTGGCCATAACTATTTTTATGCCATGTCTTCTATCATATCCTCGATGTTTTGTGTGCTTCACTATCCCCATGAAGCCAAGATTGTCATGATAGAACAATTATATCACTGCATACCATTAACTAAGTCTACCTCTACAAGCAAACCTTAGAGATATCCCCTCTACTTATGAGAGTGTTGGTGCGATATTATTTAAAATATCATCTATTATCGATGTCATTCCTTTACCCCTGCATGAAATTCCCTCTTCTTATACCGTTGCTCCCATGCATATAATATCATATGTGGAACCCATATGTCTTATGATGATAGGGTGGTGCCTTCTTCATAAAACAATGATTAGTATGGTGATAAAATTATTTTAAGTATACCTGAGATTTTCTATCAATAAATCCAATTAGCATCTAAGTATAATGAGTCAGGTGACATACCTCATGAAGCACACGACAATTATCATGTTCCTATTTGGGCAATTGAAAATTCACCTTCTAGTGAATTTATCGATACTATTATTACATATAATGAAGCCATTATGGACGTCATGTCAGTCTCCGATCATCCCTAGTGGATTATTCACCATAGATCATCTTTTCTCCCTAAGATAGATAGTCTGGATGAGTCATATAAAATCTTGGGCTCATTTGGTAATGTTGATTGTTCCCAGTTCCTTGCATTGATTTATGTTGTTTCTTCAGAAGGGAGAAGAAAATTTCAGAGACCATTCTTATTAACATTTCCATGAAACCATGTACCATGGAAAACATTATGATTAGGGTGGATTGTACTCCTCATAAGATTGAAACTTATATTTCACTCTTCAAATAATTATGGGATGCTTTTGCTCGGTATTATGAATATATGTTTGGTATTGACCCCCATATTGTCTAACATGAGAATAAAAACTTATGAAGGATTTGAAAACATTTGAAAAAGGATCTAGCTGGTAAATCCTTGAAAGGAAACTACTATTAAAGTATAGGTTCAAAAATTGTTAAATGTTGGTTTTATTTATCTGGTATCCTTGATGTAGTGGGTTTCTAATCATGTTTTAGTTGACAAGAAACAATGGAAAATTAGGGTTTGTTTGGAATATAGAGACTTGAATTTGGCCATTCCCAATGATAACTATCCCAAGCCATTTATCGACCAAATTATCAACGAGTGTGCCGAAAAAACTATCTTTTTTCTTTATGGATGTTTTTTCTGGCTATAACCAAATCCAAATCAACGTAGAGGATCAACATAAAACCACTTTTATCTTCCTATTAGTGTTATAATATGCATTCTACCATCAATGATCAATATCATTCCTTCATTTTTCATTTTAGGTGTCTCATTCCAAATTTTTTATATCATTCCATTAGGTCATGCTAAAAATTGTTTCACTGATGGTAGCCTTCCTCAATAAAACTTCACTCTCCCTCAGAAGATCACATTTGATGACTCACCTTCATGTCTTCTTGAGCATAAAAACACCTCTGAAATTATGAAATTATCATGTCGTCTTAGTTAAATTCAACCATGGAAGTCAGGTTATTCAAAGTCTCATTAGGTCATTAGGGTTTTGTCCTTCAAGATCCAAAAGTGCACCATTTCATTTGCATAAGATCGGAAAATTATGAGAGTGATCCCAATAATGTCTCTTTACCATGTAAATATGACCTCCAATATGATTTCCAAAGTTGTAATTTGATTTCAAGTGTGAGTTTCATTCCAAGATGTAATTTGTATTTATTCATGTAATTTTATGTCAATTCAAATGTAATAAGTATTCAGTCTCCCAAAGGCCGCAAAATCAGATTTCCAGGTGCCAACACATAAAATTTCAAAGTGAAATAGTTTTTATTTCATCAACTAATCAAATTTCAAAGGGAGTTGTCTTTTCCCAAAGGTGCCCAAGTCATCATTGTTCACAAGCACTAAACCCTAATTTCCTCTCCAAGAGAGCTAGGGTTTTCTATGGAAATGAGAAATTTGAGCAGATGAGCCATAATTTAGGTCATATCAGTAAGTATGAGGTCATTTCATCTCATAAACATCATGTCTCCATCATTTTTTGAGAATTCATTCCAAGAGTCAAGCCTTTTGCCACTCATAGGGTCGGTTTTCTTCAAACTGTATTTATGACCAAAAAAAGATGAATTTGACAAAAGTGAGAGAGGTTTTTTTCCATAATAGCTCGATGAAGAAAAAACTCATTCATAGTTTACATAAATGGCATGGTTTTAGAGAAATTTCAAAAACACGGGTGCCAAAGGAGAGTTGTTGCACTTCTGGAGTGACCTTGGGGAAATCAAGTTTTCACATAGTTGGAGTTTCCAAATCACTTGTTTGATATTCCAATGATACCTAGACAAATAAATATTTCCAATGATATATCATGAACTAAATTTGGAGTTGAGGAAGGCCTCCAAACTTTTCCTGCAACAACACTCTTCATTTATGCACCCTCATTCAACACTTTTTGACCAGTTTTGGGAAAGTTAAGTTTTGACAAGGAAAAGAAACTCCAATAAAAAAAAGGTATATTTGGAAATTATACTCAAATTTATTTTCAATGAGTTTTCATGGAGCTGATTTTGACACCAAGAAGGCCTCCAAATGTGGTCTTCAATAAGGTTAAAATTATGTGTTTTTCAGTATTTTTTCACTCAGAAAATTTTCCAAAGGTGCAACGACCTGCACGTTGCACTATTTTTTTAGGCCTCTGATTGAAAAATGGACACCATCATCATGTTAATAATATAATGTTCCCAAATTGGGATTACACAGAAATCTTGGAAAAATAATGCATTCCTTAGGAGATTGATGTACATAAATGGGTTTGCAGCCCTTGGATCACTTAGATCAGCAGATCTGGGGTCTAGATCTAGAAGGGGAGAAAAAAAAATCAAACTGGGTGTGGTAAACAGGTCTCCCACAACCTAGTCTAGCTGGAAAACACCCTACAAGAGGGGTTGTAGCTATGCACAACAAGCAGCTTCAGGAATAACACAGTCTTTGAAAATTTAAGCAAGAGGCCATCAAATATAATTAATAAATGAATTTACAACAGAAAATCAGAAGTAAAGTGAAGCTCTTTCAGTATACAGTAAGTTACATGAGACAAGAGAGCAAGATAGCTTCAGAAAAGAGAGCTGCTACATGTATATATTAGCAGAAATGGCTCAACAACGTTATTTTCAGGAGCTGTAGAAGCTGCATATTACAACTTATATCTAAGATATATTTGTGGACAAAACATCAGATCTATATCAGATATGGAAACAAGATAGTTTTCTCTACAAGATCCCCTTGGGGTTTTGACCAAATCATGCATAAATAAGAGTAGATCTAAGATACAAGTTGCAGATCTGTACAATGTTGTAGTAATTTTTGAATATTACATTTCATTACAATAGATTAGATCTAAATATAACATGGATCAACAAGCTAATCCATGGATCACCTAAGTGGAAGGAAAATCCCAACACTAGAGATCTCTAATCAAAACAGTGATCAAAACACCAGAAAGAACCTCATATCAAAATAACGCAGTCCATTAATGGGAACAACGTTGTAGCTCAAATGACATAGATAGCCACTGCTAAATTGTAGATCTAAAGTAAAAACAAAAGAGGCACTCTTCCAGGAGGTTAAAAGACACACTCCATGAGAAGAAGCTCCCAAGATACACTAGATATCTGCAGATCTAGACTCCCACTTGCTGCAGCTTGCAAGAGAAAAAAAACCCTCAATGGATCAACGTTGCAATTGAAAGTAGAGCTTGGCCTCAAGCCTGATAGTGGATCAATTCAGCAAATACTCCTCCAAGAATCCTCAATGGAAGAGTTGAAATCCCTGCATAGTAATTCCAAGAAAAATTCTCCACTAAACAGCAGAGAATAGTATTTTTCTAAGCAGACAAAATAATCAAGAATATGATCAATCAACAACCTTCTCTAGCTGCCTTCCCTCTCCTTTTATAAGATGAGAGCCTTTGAAAACCCTAAACCACCTTGATGAGTTAGCACTTTTCAAACCCCTTTCACACCTGCAAGTGATTATTTACATGGCCCTGATTTAACTATGTTCACATGGGTATTGATTTATTTAGTCTTCTTAGGAGTCTTACATGTCCTCCTTTATTCATTTATTCATGCAACAAAAAATAAAACAAAAATGAATATTCCTCTTAGCTTAGGCTAAGTAGGAATATTACAGTCCTCCCCTCCAAAATGTTGCTTGTCCTCAAGCAACTGATAGGGTAAGAGCTGTAGTACTTCTCCTCCTTCATTGTTGGCATCATCAAGGATTAAATCTTCATCATAACCCTAGTTCTCAACAAGCCAAAGCATCATGAATTGCTCCTCCAAGGCCAACATGATATGTGCATAGTCCATCCCTTCAAGAATGAAAAAGTCGACAAAAATAAACATGGGTGGAGCAATGCTACATCTAAAACATGTATCATGAAGTACAAGTTGAAGTTCCAAACCATGTGGTACATAAAAACTGCCCACCATCTGTCCATACAATCCCATAAACAATACAACTATATCATCAATGTATGGAAGCAAAACTGCATAGATGCAAACTGAAATCTGAACTTGAGGAGGTGGGTCAAAATCCCACATGTGATGCCAGCACAGTGCACCTCTTGTCTTCATTATATCCTAGTGTGCTAGGTGGATTTCCCACCACACTTTTGCTGCATAACTCACCTTAACATGGCTGAAGGTGTTACATAAGTTTGGTGCCTTTGGGAAGCACCCACCATGAAAAGGAATCTCCCTTTGCACATCAAGGGAGTGGCCAAGTTCAGAATTTTCATTGGACCCCAACAAACTATGAGATCCATATGATCTCTCACTCCCTTTAGGAGTCATATACTACAGAAACATGGCAAAGGAATGTAATAGATCAGAAAATACAAATTTTTTATCATGATCAAACCTTTACCATCATAGTCCTTCACACACATGGAGTTGTGGATGAGCATTCCCTTCCTCTCAAGCAAAGTAAGAGCTTTCTAAGATGACTCTTGCAAAGATTCCATTGGCTGCCCCAATCCTCCATAGATATTTCACTCTTGGAAGTGTTGATGTAAGTCCTCTCTCATGCCTTTCCAATCAAAACTCTTCATGATTAGGGAATAGATCTTCATTGAATACATATGGCTGAGGAAGGATTCTTGATAGGCTCCTTGTAGGATCTTCTGCTTGAGCTTGGAGGTTCTAGCTAAAAAGACCTTACTATGATAATAGATGACCCCTCCTTGGACCAAGTAGCCCTCTTCTTAATGCATGCCATCTAGTATCATACCTGTGTGGATATCTTTGGAATACTCTACAAGCAGTTGAGATTTCCAATAAAGATCCACACTCCTCAACAATGATAGCACTGCTGATACATCCATGGAACTACTTGTCATCTTGCTGATTTTTCTTTTGATATTACACATGCCAAAATGGTTTGTTGGAAGGCTAAACCTCCCATTCTCTCTTCCCACAGCACAGATTCAAAAAATTGAGAGGGAGATAGTGAAGCAGGAAGAAAATATACCTCATTCTTGGGTTGTCCTAAGCCTCACAGTGCTGTAACTTGGTTTCCCATTTCTCCAATCCTTCCTGGATCTAGACTTGGAGTAGCACTTTATGGAACCTTTCCCACAAGATCTAAATCTGATGGAATTCCAGGTGGCTTTCCATGAGATAAGAATGTCCCTTGCAGCACCCTCATGAACATAAGAGAAGGGATTGTGAGATCCCTGCATCCACTGTGAAAATCCATCTCTGTTGTTTGTGTGGAAACATTGGGTGAAGGATAAGTGTGCATGAATTGAGTCATTTGTGGTTTCCCACTCTTAAGTCCACCCACTCCATTTGCAAAGCCTTCCAATCAGTGGTAACCTTCCCCAAGGTAATCAACCATTGGACACCCAAGATGATGTTGGTGTTTGGTATGTCAACTACAAAGAAGTGATCCACCAAGGTGTAGGATCCCATAGTGAAAGAGAGTGATGGAACATATTGCATGCACTGCATGGTCCTATCTTCCAGAACCAAGACAGAAAATCCCTCAAAATTATCAGTGGGGATTCCTCTCTTTTGCACAAGATGAGCATCAATAAAGTTGTGGGTTGCCCCACTGTCAATCATTACAGATACTCTCTGATTCATAACTAAACCTTGTACTCTTAGGGTCAAGTACTTAGGCACTCCTCTCAAAGAGGCAAGAGTCCCACTTTTTGGAGCAAAGCCTCCCTTCCCATCTCTAGATGGTGTTTTATCTTCTAGATCATCATCAACGTTGTGACCCCTCCTAGGTCCATCATCTTCATCTTCTTCCTCAAGATCTGAGAAGACTTCTACGTAGTGTGCCCTTCCAGAAGCACATCTATGTCTCGGTACCCATGACTCTTGGAAATTGAAACATATTTTCTTTTTCCTCAATTCCCTCCTAAATCAATATCAAGAGGTTTCTTCAGAGATCTCTCCTTGGGAGGAGCATATTTTCCTTCCTTCCCCTTAGAAAAGTGAAGGGCCTTGCTTTGGAAAGTTGCCTTTACTTTTGGCAAGGCATCTTGGAGATATCTGGCTCTCTCAATGGCATCATGCAAAGTGATGGGCTTGGTATATTTAACCAACCCATACAAAGGCTCCTCCAGGCCATCGATAAACATGTAGACTCTCCTTGCTACAGATAGATCAGGGACCATGACTGATAATCTTAGAAACTTAGAGATATAAGTCTCTGCATCTCTTTATTTCTTCAGCTTTGCAAGGCTTATGAAGGGTGCTTCAGGATCCTTTCTATCAAACCTCTCCACCAGTATTCTAGTAAAATCAGCATAGGTAGTCACATTGATGTGTCCTAATGTAGACAATCCATGGAACCACCAACTGTGTGCTCCACCTTTAAAGTGCAGCGCTGCAATATTGATGGCTTCAAATTCAGGGACTTTGTTCAACTAGAAATAGATATCCAGATTTTCTACCCATGCCTTGGTATAGCTGGAGGATGATCCATCAAACTTGGGAAAAAAGAATGTGCCCATAGTGTGGTGTCTACCATGAAAGAAACCACCATCTCTATACTGCTGCCCTGGTCTTCTTCTATCCTTAAGGTGACAAAAGTCTTGGAAACTCAAGCTATCCTTGAATCTCTAAGTTTGAGAGTCATACTCCAACAAGTATTCTTCAAAAGAAGCTTTCTCATGTGGTCCTTCATTCTCCACAACCAAGAAGGTAGGCATAGTGGAGTGTTGTGAAGCTTGTGGGGTTGGTGGTAGATTCATTGGTTGACCAGTCCCATGATGAGACATATCTGAGCTTTCTCCCAACTAAAATCTCCAAGGAGATTCCCTCATTCTGTCCACCCTCATCCCTTTGATATCCTTGGCAAGATCTTGCACGGTCTCCAAAATATTTTTTTCAAATTCCTCTGCTTCTTTATCATTCACAGCTTCAGGGGCTTTCCCCTTGTCTTGACCCTTGTTAGGATCATCAGTAGTGTAGTCATACTTATTATGACTTATATTCTGGTACCTCTTCTCCCTCTCAGTAAGAGTATCATCTTCTTTTGAATGCAGCATGACTAGTGCTCCAAGGCTAGCACAGGCTGTGCCAAGAAAGGAACTCAGATACCACTGTAATGTTCCTAAATTGAGATTGCACAACAACCTTGGAAAAATAACGCACTCCTTAGGAGATTGATGTAAAGAAATGGGTTTACAGCCGTTGGATCCCTTATATCAGTAGATCTAGGGTCTAGATCTAGAAGGGGAGCAAAAATAAATGAAACTAGGTGTGGTAAACAGGTCTCCCACAACCTAGTCTAGCTGGAAACACCCTACAAGAGGGGTTGCAGCTATGCACAACAAGAAACTTCACGAATGATGCAGTCTTTGAAAATTTAAGCAAGAGGCCATCATATATAATTAATAAATGAATTTATAGCAGAAAATTAGAAGTAAAGTGAATATATTTCAATATATAGTAAGTTACATGAGACAAGAGAGAAAGATAGCTTCGGAAAAGAGAGCTGCAACATGTATATATCAGCATAAATGGCTCAACAACGTTATTTTCAAGAGTTGTAGTAGCTGCATATTACAACTCAGATCTATTACAAATATGTGGACAAAACATCAGTTCTATATTAGTTTTCTCTAGAAAACTAATATATTTGGAAACTAGATAGTTTTCTCTACAAGATCCCCTTGGGGTTTTGACCAAATCATGCATAAATAAGAGTATATCTGAGATACAAGTTGAAAATCTGTAAAATGCTGCAGTAATTTCTGAATATTACATTTCATTAAAATAGATCAAATATAAATAGAACATGGATCAACAAGCTAATCCATGGGTCACCTAAGTGGAAGGCAAAGCCCAGCACTAGAGATCTCTAATCAAAACAGTGATCAAAACACCAGAAATAACCTCATATCAAAATAATGTAGTCCACCAACGAGAATAGTGTTGTAGTTCAAATGACATAGATAGCCACTGCAAAATTGCAGATCTGAAGTAAAAACAAAAGAGGCACTCTTCCATGAGGTTAAAATACACACTCCATGAGAAGAGGCTCCCAAAATACACTATATCTCTGCAGATTTAGACTCCCACTTGCTGCAGCTTGCAAGAGTAGCAAAACCCTCAATGGATCAGCACTGTAATTGAAAGTAGAGCTTGGCCTCAAGCCTGATAGTGGATCAATTCAACAAATACTCCTCCAATAATCCTCAAAGGAAGAGGTGAAATCCCTACATAGGAATTCTAAGGAAAATTCTCCACTAAAAAACAGAGAATAGTATTTGTCTAAGCAGACAAAATACTCAAGAATATGATCAATCAACAACCTTCTCTAGCTGCCTTCCCTCTCCTTTTATAAGATGAGAGCCTTTGCAAACCCTAAACCACCTTGATGAGTTAGCTCTTTTCACATGAGGGGCATCCTTCTAAAACTGCACTATCCCTTTAGGAGATGCATTGAACCTAGACAATGCTGTAGATTTGGTCAAGGTTGACCCAGTCTCACAGCTCAAACCCCTTTCACACCTGCAAGTGATTATTTACATGGCCCTGATTTAACTGTGTTCACATGGGCATTGATTTATTTAGTCTTCTTAGGAGTTTTACATGTCCTCCTTTATTCATTTATTCATGCAATAGAAAATAAAGCAAAAATGAATATTCCTCTTAGCTTAGGGTAAGTAGGAATATTACAGCCCTCCCCTCCAAAATGTTGCTTGTCCTCAAGCAACTTATAGGGTAAGAGTTGTAGTACTTCTCCTCCTTCATTATCGACATCATCAAGGATCAAATGTTCATCATAACCCCAGTGCTCAATAAGCCAAAGCATCATGAATTTCTCCTCCAAGGCCAAAATAATATGTGCATAGTCCATCCCTTCAAGAGTGAAAAAATCAACATAAATAAACATGGTTGGAGCAATGCTACATCTAAAACATGTATCATAAAGTACAATTTGGAGTTCCAAACCATGTGGTAGATACACACTGCCCACCATCTGTCCATACAATCCCATAAACAATACAACTATATCATCAATGTATGGAAGAAATACTACATAGATGCAAACTGAAATCTGAACTTGAGGAGGTGGGTTAAAATCCCACATGTGATTCCAACGCAGTGCACCTCTTGTCTTCATTAGATCCTGTTGTGGTAGATGGCTTTCCCACCACACTTTTACTGCATAAGTCACCTTAACATGGCTGAAGGTGTTACATAATTTTGGTGCCTTTGGGAAGCACCCATCATGAAAAGGAATCTCCCTGTTCACATCAAGGGAGTGGCCAAGTTCAAAATTTTAATTGGCCCCCAAACAAATATGAGATCCATATGATCTCTCACTCCCTTTAGGAGTCATATCCTGCATAAAAAATGGCAAAGGAATATAATAGATCAAAAAATACAACTTTTTTTATCATGATCAGACCCTTTACCATCATAGTCCTTCACACACATGGAGTTGTGCATGAGCATTCCCTTCCACTCAAGCAAAGGAAGATATGCCTGAGATGACTCTTGCAAAGAGTCCATTGGCTGACCCAATCCTCCATAACTATTTCACTCTTGAAAGTGCTTATGTAAGTCCTCTCTCATGCCTTCTCAATCAAAACTCTTCATGATCAGGGAATAGATCTTCATTGAATAGATATGGCTGAGGAAGAATTCTTGATAGGCTCCTTGTAGGATCTTCTACTTGAGCTTGGAGGCTCTAGCCAAAAAGACCTTACCATGATAATAGATGAACCCTCCTTGGACCAAGTAGCCCTCTTCTTGATGCATGTCATCTAGTATCATACATATGTGGAGATCTTTGGAATACTCTACAAGCAGTTGAGATTTCCAATAAAGATCCACACTGCTCAACAATGAAAGCACTGCTAATACATCCATGGAAGTGCTTGTCATGTTGTTGATTTATCTTTTGATATTACACATGCCAAAATGGTTTGTTGGAAGACTGATCCTCCAATTCCTCTCTTCCCATAGTGCAGATTCAGAAAAGTGAGAGGGAGATAGTGAAGCAGGAAGAAGATCTGCCTCATTCTTGGTCTGTCCTAAGCCTCCCAGCACTGTAACTTGGTCTCCCATTGCTCCAATAATTCTTGGATCTAGACTTGGAGTAGCACTTTGTGGAACCTTTCCTACAAGATCTGAATCTGATGGCATTCCAGGTGGCATTCCAGGATGCTGAATTTCTCTTACAGCATCCTCATGAACATAAGAGAAGGGACTATGAGATCCCTGCTTCCACTGCTCAAATCCATCTTTGTTATTTGTGTGGAAACATTGGGTGAAGGATAAGTGTGCATGCCTTGAATCATTTTTTTTTCCCACTCTTCAAGTACACCCACTCTATTTGCAAAGCCTTCCAATCAGTGGTAACCTTCCCCAAGGTAATCAGCCATTGGACACCCAAGATGATGTTGGTGTCTGGTATGTCAACTAAAAAGAAGTGATCCACCAAGGTGTAGGATCCCATAGTGACAGAGAGTGATGGAACATATTGCATGAAATGCATGGTCCTATCTCCCAGAACCAAGAAATAAAATCCCTCAAAAGTATAAGTGGGGATTCCTCTCTTTTTCACAAGATGAGCATCAACAAAGTTGTGGGTTTCCCCACTGTCAATCAGTACATATACTCTCTGATTCATAACTGAACCTTGTACTCTTAGGTTCAAGTACTTAGGCACTCCTCTCAAAGAGGCAAGAGTCCCACTTGTTATAGCAAAGCCTCACTTCCCATATCTTGATGGTGTTTGATCTTCCTCATCCTCATCAGCGCTATGACCCCTCCTAGGTCCATCATCTTCATCTTCTGCCTCAAGATCTGAGAAGACTTCTATGTAGTGTGTCCTTCCAGAAGCACATATATGTCGCGGTACGCATGACTTTTGGAAAGTGAAACATAACTTCTTTTTTCTCAATTCCCCCCTGAGTTCAATATCAAGAGGTTTCTTCAGAGAGCTCTCCTTGGGAAGAGCATATTTTCCTTCCTTCCCCTTAGAAAAGTGAGGGGCCTTGCTTTGGAAAGTTGCCTTTTCTTTTGGCAAGGCATCTTGGAGATCTCTGGCTCTCTCAATGACATCATGAAAAGTGATGGGCTTGGAATATTTAACAAACCCATGCAAAGGTTCCTCCAGGCCATCGATGAACATGTAGACTCTCCTTGCTACAGATAGATCAGGGAACATGAACGATAATCTTAGAAACTCAGAGATATAAGTCTCTTCATCTCCTGACTACTTCAGCTTTGCAAGGCTTATGAAGGGTGCTTTAGGATCATTTCTGTGAAACCTCTCCACCAGTCTTCTAGTGGACTTAGCATAGGTAGTCACATTGATGTGTCCCAATGTAGACAATCCATGGAACCACCAATTGTGTGCTTCACCTTCAAAGTGAAGTGCTGCAATATTGATGGCTTCAACTTCATGGACTTTGTTCAAATGGAAATAGATATCCAGATTTTCTACCCATGCCTTGTAATAACTGGAGGATGATCCATCAAACTTTGGAAAAAATAATCTGCCCATAGTGTGGTGTCTACCATGAAAAAAACCACCATCTCTATACTGCTGCCCTGGTCTTCTTCTGTCCTTGAGGTGAAAAAAGTCTTGGAAACTCAAGCTATCCTTGAATCTCTGACTCTGAGAGTCATACTCCACAAATTATTCTTCAAGATAAGCTTTCTCATGTGGTCCTTCATTCTCCACAGCCAAGAAGGTAGGCATAGTGGAGTGTTGTGAAGCTTGTGGGGCTGGTGGCAGATTCATTGGTTGACCAGTCCCATGATGAGACATATCTGAGCTTTCTCCCAACTGAAATCTCCCAGGAGTTTCCCTCATTATATCCGCCCTCATCTCTTTGATATCCTTGGCAATTTCTTTCATCGTCTCCAAAATATTTTTTGAAAATTCCTCTGCTTCTTTATCATTCACAGCTTTAGGGGCTTTCCCCTTGTCTTGACCCTTGTCAAGATCATCAGTAGTGTAGTCATACTTTTTATGACTTCTATTTTGGTACCTCTTCTCCCTCTCAGTAAGAGGATCATATTCTTTTGAATGTAGCATGATTGGTGCTCCAAGGCCAACATAGTTTGTGCCAAGAAAGGAGCTCTGATACCACTGTAATGTTCCCAAATTGGTATTGCACAACAAGCTTGGAAAAATAACGCACTCCTTGGGATATTGATGTACAAAAATGGGTTTTTAGCCCTTGGATCCCTTAGATCAACACATCTAGGGTCTAGATCTAGAAGGGGAGCAAAAAAAAAATCAAACTAAGTGTGGTAAATAGGTCTCCCACAACCTAGTCTAGCTGGAAAACACCCTACAAGAGGGGCTACAGCTATGCACAACAAGAAGCTTCACAAATAACATAGTATTTGAAAATTTAAGCAGGATTCCATGAAATATAATTAATAAATGAATGTACAACATCAAATTAGAAGTAAAGTGAAGCTCTTTTAGTATACAATAAGTTACATGAGACAAGAGAGTAAGATAGTTTCAGAAAAGAGAGCTGCAACATGTATATATCAGTAGAAATGGCTCAACAACGTTATTTTCAGGAGCTGTAGTAGCTGCATATTACAACTTAGATCTAGGATAGATCTATGGAAAAATCATCATATATATCAGATCTGGAAACTAGATAGTTTTCTCTACAAGATCCCCTTGGGGTTTTGACCAAATCATGCATAAATAAGAGTAGATCTTAGATACAAGTTGTAGATCTGTAAAATGTTGCAGTAATTTTTGAATATTACATTTCGTTACAATAGATCAGATCTAAATAGAACATGGATTAGCAAGCTAATCCATGGATCACCTAAGTGGAAGGCAAAGCCCAACACTAGAGATATTTAATCAAAACAGTGATCAAAACACCAAAAAGAACCTCATATAAAAATAACACAATTCATCAATGGGAACATTAAACAAAAGAGGCACTCTTCCAAGAGATTAAAAGACACACTCCATGAGAAGAGGCTCCCAAAATACACTAGATCTCTGCAGATCTCGACTCCCACTTGCTGCAGTTTGCAAGAGTAGCAAAACCCTCAATGGATCAGCGCTGTAATTAAAAGTAGAGTTTGGACTCAAGCCTGATAGTGGATCAATTAAGCAAATAATCCTCCAAGAATCCTCAAAGGAAGAGGTGAAATCCCTGCATAGGAATTCAAAGAACAATTCTCCACTAAACAACAGAGAATAGTATTTGTCTAAGTAAAAACAATACTCAAGAATATGATAAATCAACTACCTTCTCTAGCTGCCTTCCCTCTCCTTTTATAAGATGAGATCCTTTGCAAAACCTAAACCACCTTGATGAGTTAGCTCTTTTCACATGAGGGGCCTCCTTCTAAAACTGTGCTGTCCCTTTAGGAGATGCATTGAACCTAGACAACGCTATAGATTTGGTCAACGTTGACCCAGTCTCACAGCTCAAAACCCTTTCACACCTACAAGTGATTATTTACATGGCCCTAATTTAACTGTGCTCACATCGGAATTGATTTATTTTGTCTTCTTAGGAGTTTTACATGTCCTCCTTTATTCATTTATTCATGCAATAGAAAATAAAACAAAAATGAATATTCCTCTTAGCTTAGGCTAAGTAGGAATATTACAAATAACAATGAGGAAATCAACCCTATCAAGTTTAAGAAGATTTGGAGGAGAAATGGTCCCTCCAAAATGAAAAAAACTACCAAAATTTCATGTTTCTACGTCCTTTTTGGCTTGTTCACTACGCGTTTACCAGTCTTGGGAGATCAGGTTTTTTATAGGGAAAATGAGAATTATTTTGGCAACTGGAGCTATATTTGGAAACTAGACTCAGAGAGCTTTCCAATGAGATATCATATAGATGATTTGGACACCAGGAAGGCACTCAAAGCCATATTTGAAAAGAGGCTATTTTTTCTGCTTGCATGTAACTTGCGCGTTTGCGAGGAAATTTGCAATTTTCACAATCTTCAACACTTTTTCTCCAGTTTGACATTTCACCTTGGGAAATGAGAAATGAATAATGTAAATGGTCAATATAAATGTAGAAGTCATGTTTTTAATTTTATCTAGGGTAGATACATTAGGTAAGTCAATCAGTTGAGGTGTAATGAATCAGTTCCTAGATATAGGAATGAGTCACTTTTCTCATCCTAAACTCTAGCTTTCAGTTCAAATTTTCATGTAATGTATCCCTCACCTCATGGATTCGACCCCTATGGAATAGTGGAGGTGGGTTTGAGGTATATTTAGCTCATATCTTCATAGGAGTCAATGGTGGGAATACTTGGCATCAGTTTGAAAGTTTGTGTATTGATGAAGAAACATTTTGGCCTAGATATTAATGACAAATCGTAGCTATTTCTTTGGGATTCATGTGGTATGAATGTTTGACATATTTTTTTCTCTCTGATCATTTTTATGAATGTATTGTAAGCTCATAAACCATTTTCATGTCTATGATATTCTTAATTTCAAGTTGAAATGCAAAATTCATGTTTTTCATGCTCTGTTTTGGGAAATTTTGCATAATTTGTCCATATTCTACAGCTTAGGGAGAATTCATCTCATATGGTATTCCTAGCTCCTCACCACTCTATTCATCTCACCAAAATCACCTTTAAGTGTTAAAATTTCTAACTACCTTGCCCCATCGAATGAACTAAAATTTAATCTCATTGGCCCTAATCTAGTCCCTTTGACCTAATCCTCATTTCAATGAGCCTACCCCAATAAAAAAAAAATAAATCCTTGCATTTCATACCTAGCCTAAAACGCTAATTGCTCCAGCCCTCCTGGCTATGACCCTTTTGGAGAGAGCCCTCTTCAGCTTGATAGGGCTAGTTTGTGGTTACCTCTATTGGGATTCCTTCCTCAGCCTTGGGAATCTGGTGGAGTGATAACACTTCCCATCTGGGAAATTTTCATATTGAAAACTTCATTTTGGTCTTAAATTATTGATGTCACTTTCCAAAAAGCCATGTTTTATGGCTCATGATATAAAAAAACATCGCCAAATTCTATCTTGAATACCTTACTGCTTGATATTTTATTCGTTGTGATCATCCTACACACCTTAGGGATGTATTTCTTCAATGTTGTTATTATAAAATCCAATTAAAACTTGTAAATGTGTATTTTATGTTCAATCTGGATGGTTTTTGTTGGAGAATCTAGTATCAAAGTTATTTAAATAGTTCTCTTATCCTTAATAACTACTTTTGAACACATATTAGCTTACTCTTATTCTTTACTAGATCATTTTCATCAAACAATTACCAAGATCACAAACCATGAAGTTTATAGAAGAAAATGAACAGAATATATAGGCTCCAAGACAGGGAAAAACCCCTCCAAAGGGGAAAACCAAGAAAGAATATCTTCTCTTCTTATAGATTCATATAAAATGATAAATCCAAGACCCAAATACAAAATCCAAGACCTCCTCCAAGCACCAAGTCAGCCCTCCAACAATTCCTTCTTCAAACAAACTCATGTCACCAAAGCCAATGAAATTCAAACTTCAAAATTTCTAGTCAAATCATAGTTTTGGCCCTCTATTTCAGAAATGCGATTTAGACTTGCAATTCTTGGCATCCTATAGTTAACAAGAAACCCCAATCTTGCATGCATGATAGAATTCAAGCATAAAATTTGGATTTTTCTTCTTTTCTTTGACTTTCTCTTGTCTTATTTTCATTAACTCTCCTTTCTTCCATTTTATTTCTTCATATCAAACTTGAAGTGTATGTCTAAATGATTTGAATTCTCTTCATTTATATACCCTTTTCAAGAGGTCGAATAGGCCTCTCCTAGGCTGACTTTTCATTGGAAAGGTCAACTTGGTCTTGGTGGTCATTTTGACTTTCTACACTCAAATACTTTTTCTTTCTTGTTATAAATTTCCCAAATGGATCTTATACATATGAGAAATATTGTATTGACTTGAAAAACCCTATTATAATGAAGAAAATGCTTTTACCTAGTGACAAATCAACTTATGCATGAAACCCATGCTATAAAATAATAATTATTTTTCCTCTTTTTACAAAAATATACAATGTCATAAGTACAAAGGTAATTACGAAAATTGAAACTAGTTGTGTTTTCCAACACTCCTTGTTAACCAGGGAGGTATTCATAATTACATAACCATTACAAGAATTATCTTAAATTGAAATATTATTATAAGAAGAGTTGGATTGATAAGCCATATTTATTCATCAACATCATAACCAACATTGTCAACATAGTAAGGCCTTGACTAACGAGCTCCATCTCTCCACTAGATCATAACACACTACTAGTATTCCCTACGTGATACACCACACTACCTCTCAAGGAACATACCCCATCTAGAAATTCACTAGGTATCCTCCTAGAACTATTCTTATCTTGGATTCCTAATCGTTAAACAATATCAGTCCTATATGACCATTCTTGTCTTAGATACCTTGTCCAATCCTCAAAGGGTGTCGATCCATAGGATTACTTACTTTCTTGGATTTCCCAATCATCAAGGAGTACAAATCCTAGATTCTTATTCAATCCTCCATTCACTATTCACCCTCCATGACCTTCACTAGATTTATAGTTGTTAGTCCTGGTCTAGTGCATGAAACATGAAGAAGATAATTTGATGTTCCATCATCACTCCCTCTTAACCGAAGAGGAGATCCTCATTCTCTCTTTATCATGGAATATATCATTACTCCTTCTCAAAAATTTAAGGATATTTCTTACTCCCCCTAAAGTACATAAGATATTCCTTACTTCCGTTCAAATAGGAATATATAACGACAATCTCTTTATCTTGTCACAAACTTTATAAATACATCAAATACTAGTTCTTTCATGGAGTTCTTCAAGTATTTGCATCACTCCTCCTTTTATTTTCATCTCATCATATTGAGCTTTTATCTTTCAAAATGTTATGAAACCAAACTCTTTATTCAATTTATGAAAGGGTTCAGGCCATCAACATTTCATATCACTTTCCTCTAGTCATAAACAACAAAGGCGTTGTATTGAGCCAATCAAAGTAGAGCTAGTCATAACTCCCTCTAATCATGAAAGTGATCTTCATTGTCAGCAAAACATAAACATCAAGTTATCCTTTTGTACTTTAACTTTCAATCCCAAGGTGATTTAGAAATTTTATCCATATAATACTCCAAGTATTACCAAATCCATCCACTCAATCCTTGTATACTTTGAAGTGAGTTCAAAATAAACAGTTGTAGGTGCACTAGCCTCAACTTCCATTATGAATTTATGCAACATTAATTCAGGTAAAAAACCATATACCAATCATATAACCAATACAAAAACATCAATATCATAATTACTTATTTTCATTGTGAAAAACACCCTCCAAAATTTTTCCTACACTTGAATTTTGAAGCCTCCTTGTGATATTACGATATGTCATTCCAAGTTGATCATAGTCACTGCATGGCCAGTTGATGTTTCTCTAAAGTTTCAAGTCTTCTTCCAATACATTAACTATTGGAGCCACTTTCTTACACATGCTTAGAGTTTCGATGCATCCACAAGAACACCTCTTTCTAGAGAGCTTAGTCATCCATGTCTATCCTTTGAAGACAAACATTTAGCAGTCTTGGAAGACAACGTATGTGCAGTCCTTGGTAACAATAATTTTATAGTCCATAGTGGTAGACATTATTAAACTATCAAAAATTGTGTAGTCCCTGATGACAGTGCTTGGGTAGTTAATAGGGATAGTGTATGTGCAACCCATGTGGACATTCAATGCATAATTTTAGTTGAAAGTCTCCCTCACTCTTGGTTGTAAGTATACAATCATCGCAATTATCTTTCATAATTGTCGCTTTTGTGTGATTTTGATTTGATAAGTGTCTCATTCACTTTCATGGCGTCATTTTCGCTTTATTTCACTTTAAAAAGTGTCACTTTTTCTTTCTTTAACTTTCACATGTGTCACTTCCACTTTCTTTAGCTTTTGCAAGTGTCATTTTCCACTTTCTTTTACTGTCGCAGGTGTCACTTTTGATTTTTTTCACCCCTGCATGTGTTTTAATTTAACACACCACTAGAGGTAGCTGTAACATACTCTTATACATTATCTGATCATATATATCATAATAATATGCACTAAACACTCTCCCACAACTTTTCATACTTTCTGGTTAGAGTCAACACTTGTGTTGTAATTTGTATTCTAAGTGTCAGAACTATGTTTCACCTATCGCACTTATAAATAAGTGTCACTTTGTTGTCATTCCAAAGTATGGATGTGGATTTTGAGTACAGTGCATTATATTGTCTTGTGTTTGATGGTATACATGTGTGTGATTTGGTTTTGGAACTTGTTTACATCATATTTTCTCCCTTTTTCCATTAATCCATGTCCTCACATCTTACACAACACATGAGCATACTTAATCTTCCACGAAAGTTATGAGTAATATGCATAATTATAAGTTTCAGTTATGAAATACTCACATCCAGGACTTGTGCACTCTACTCATCTTAAGGACAATGTCCTCCACCTGCACATTGAGAAACCTTAGAGTCTAGATGATCAATCTGCCTACTTAGCCTTACCAAATACACAGTTCATTGTTCCTCTTCCCATGTATTATGAATTTCATAGTTTCAATGGAAAGTGGGGCCATCCCTATGTCACTATCATGCCCAACCACATAGTTCCATAAGATTCCTCTTCAAATACTACAAATTTCTCAGTTACAATGCCCTAACCTGCCTCCCTAGCTCCCTAACTTTATCAATTGCACAATCCCTTCATCTAGTGGGAATCCTACTATGCATTACTATGCATTGTATAGTTCTAGTGGGTAGTAGGTCATCTCTAGGACACTGCAACCCTCAATTGTGCAATCCTTGGAGTCTGCCCCTCAATCATTATGCATTGCGCAGTTACAGTGTTAGTCTTGACCCTCTTGCTAAATTAAAACCATCACTATGAAATACTGATCCAACTTTACGAAGGAACGAAGTGAAATACATATATAAAGAGAAACATAAAGATATGACGAAAACATAACTTCAATTAATTAATTAAAAAATATTGAAAATTGTTTACATGCAAAATGGAAATAAACTAGCTCAGAAAATGGTAACTTATATATGAGAAGATATGTGTTGGCTACATGCCTTGTGAATTATGTTACAAAGAGGCTTGAAGGCCTATTTATTATTGATAAATAATGGAAAAACCTAAAAATCCAAAAACTTAACCCTGTTTAACCCTAGGAGATGCAAAACCAAAATTTTGTGGGCCTCCTTAGGGTAAATTGGTACATCAACTTCCCGATGTCGTAACTTTGGCATACAATCTTCATTTGATGCATATGATACCTCATTAGAAATATCTATCTGAAGACCAAAACTTTCAATAATAAACATTTTTTTCTTTTTGAAAAAAAATGTCATTTAGGGACTCAAAATGGTTCTATAAGTTCAGGACCATAAAAAAAGCCAAAAATAGTAAATTGTGCTACAATTAAGGAAACTGAAAAAAATGATGGTAGGGGTCCAAGTGTAATAGGTGGGTTTCCACAAATATCCACTTGGATCAGTCCTCCACCGTTAAGAAGCAATGGTGCCCATTGCATTGAGTTCCTCCATGAGATGGGAAACTTCTGCTAAACTTGTTCACTGGTGAGCCACCTACCTTGGTGTAGGAGTTGGCTAGCTTTAGCAACCTGATACAGCTGGATCTTCTGTTGGTGATTGTTCTTGATCTACATGTCCATCGATTAGTTATGGGATATTCCATGCATTATGGGTTAAACTCTATCGGTGTGATTTTTTTATGCAATGTCTGATGTGTCCAATAATGGTGGAAAGTATGGTCGGAGGCATTCCACATTGAACACTGGGTGCAGGCTAAGGAATGGAGGAATGTTGAGCTCAAAATAATTTTCTCCCACAACCTTCGTGATGGTGTAAGTCCCATATTAGAGTTTTCTGAGTTTTGTATGGGCTTCAATAAGCCATTCCTTCTCCAAATGCAACCAAACTTTGTCACCCACTTGAAATTTGTGTGGTACCTGATGTTGATCATGCTGCTAGCTTTACTTAGCATTGGACTTATCCAAGATGTCATGTGGATGTGTTGGATGCATTCAATAAATCAGGTTGCTTTATAAGCCTCGAACTATACATGTGTTTCTTATGTCTGTGTAGCCGCATGAGGCATGGCCACATCGACAAAAAAAAATGGTTGGAAACCCAAACCCACTTGAAACAGACTACGACTAGTCGAGCTATGGAGATATCTATGATAGTTATGTTGCACATAAGAAAGGCTCTCATCATAGGTTCATGGATTCTTGGAGTTTTACATGTGTAGGATGTGCACTATCATCATGTTGATGACCTCTATCTCTACATGAGTCTGGGGATGGAATGTAATTGAATTTTTGGGCTTAGTGTCTAATAATGTCTAGAAGCTCAACCAAAATGTGCTCAATAACCTGCTATCATGATGGGATATAATGGTCTACAAGATTCCAAAATGTACCTGTACTCGTTCAAAGAAGAGTTTGGAAGCTTTCTCTATTGTGATGCTCTTCTTTCAAGTTGACATTATTTCCATCTTAGAAAATCTTTCCATGACCAAAAATACACAATCATTACCATGCTTGGTACAAGGGAGGCCCGATAAATATTCCATGGATATGGATTCCCATGGCTAGCTGGGAGTAGGAAGAGGATTGTGTAAGCCTTCCTTCTTGATGGTTGGCTTGGTGATGGCATAATAAGTGCATGATTTCATGTATTTTCCAACGTCTTGTAAGAGTTTTGGCCAATAAAATTACTTGTATAGTATAGCCACAATTTTCTCCATGCTAAAGTGTCCCACGACCCGACTGTAATGTGCCTCCCAAATCAATTTGGCACTCTTTCTTGCAGGAATACAAAGGTTGTCCGGGTATCATAATAATGCATCCTGGAGGTGTAAATATGGAACATGATTTCCATCCACTAACATTTGGTAAGTGGTGGAAAAATCTAGATCATTCTTGTACAATTGCGGTCATCTAGAGGTTTTGTGGCCTTAAGAGTTGATAACAGTAGTTAATGATGCATCTGGGGGCTGACTGAGACAATATGAAACATGATTACTGTTTCCATTCTTTCACTTAATGGTCAAGTGGAATTGTTGTCGATATTTAGACCACTTATGATGGTAATAATTTTATAACTTTCCTTGTATCTATATGAACTGAAGAGGTCGGTGATCTATGTGGATGACTGTTTCCTTCTGCAAAATGTAATGTTTCTATTGTTGGAAATATTGCACGATAGAATACATTTCTTTATCATAGGTAGGGTACCTCCAAATTGTATCATAAAGTATCTCACTTTGATAGGCCACCGGAAGCCCTTGTTGGGTGAGAACTACACGAATACCATAGTCCAAGGCATCTGTCATTAGAGAACTTTTGAGGTCTAAAATTAGCCTCCTAAGAAAAATGTACAACCAAAATAAACTTTATAAGAACCAATAGGATTAAATATGATGATGCAAACCATGAGGGTTGATTCACCATTTTTGGGGTAAAAAGGTAGAAAGATGAAAAATAAAAAATAATAATAAAACTACTTTTTCAACTTGTATTTTCAACTTATCTCCATAACGGTTTACTCAAATTTTCAGCAGGGGTACTAATTAGATGAAAAATTTAATTCCTCATCCAAGGAGTACCCATGTTGCATACTTTTGATGGACACTGAAACATGAAAAATGAGAAATAGATGAAAAAACATGATTGCAATCACGTTTTTCATGTATTTTTTATTTTTCATGTAGTAGGGTTCATCGAAATTATGAAACATGGGTACTCCTTTGATGAGGAATCAAATTATTCATCCAACAAGTGTTCCTACTCGAAATTTGAGTAAACCCATAGGGAGATAATTAGAAAATACGAGTTGAAAAAGTAGCTTTTTCTTTTTTTCCCTCTAAAATTCGATGATGTAATATAATATTATTTTATTATTTCCACTATTATTTTATAATTTCCTTAGGAGGACCATTTATACCTCAAAATTAGCCTAATTCTCAATTTCAAATGGTTGTTGCAGGTCTGATAATGTGAGTATAGGTGCAGAGAAGAGGTAGTGCTTCAGATCAAGAAATGTTTTCTATTGGGACTCATAGTATATTTTTTTTTCTTTTTCTCCGCCCTTGGAAACATGACTCAAAGGCCAAGTGATATGGGAGAATCCCTACATGAACCTCCTCTAAAAATTGGCAAGGCCCAAAAAGTTGTGAAGCTCTATGTGAGTGGTCAAGGATGACTAGTCCCGAATGACTTGGATCTTAGCTGGATCCACATACATGTCTTGCTCATCTATGATGTAAGCCAAATATTGGACCTAGACCATTCCAAAGGTGCATTTCTTTAGGTTGGAACATATTTTGTGTTGTCGCATGGTCTGAAGGACATGTCTAATGTGTCATAAGCGCTCTCCCCAACTCTTGCTAAATATAGGAATGTCATTTAGATATACAACCACAAAAGAGTTGATGAAGGGCTATAATATGTCATATGTTAGCCTCATAAAAGTAATAGGTCAATTTTTCAACCTGAAATGCATGACTAAGAATTAAAAAAGGCCCTTCTTGTATTTTAAGGCAGTCTTCCATACATCTGTGAGCTCTATAGGGACCTGGTGATAGCCAAAATTTAAATTAATCTTGCTGAAATACTTTGCCCCATTGAGTTGGTCAAGAAGGTCATCAATCCATGAGATGGGATAATTATTCCCGACATTGATTTTGTTCAGTTCCTAATAACCAATGCAAAGCCTCTAGGTCTCATCCTTATTTTGTACATGTAAAATTGGGCTCCCACAATGTGAGGAACTTGGTCAGATATGCCCTTGTTGTAACAAATCATGGATCTACCGCTTAATCTCTTCATTTTCCAAAATGAAGTGATGGTATATCAACCCATTGTGTAGAGGTGCTCAGGGGTTCAAATCGATCGAATTCTTGACTTGATAGTGTAAGCGCACCCCTGTGGATGAGGAGAATATGTCCCTATATTCTTACACAACCTTATCCACCTACCTTTGTTGCATGGAGGAACCTTTCCCAGGGCCCATGGATATGGCCTCGATCTTCCCCTTACTCTAAGAGTGAATCAAAAAGAAAAAAAAAATCTTGATATGGGAGATACTCTTACTACATTTTTTAGTGGATATCAAAGAGATGGCGGTAGGCAGGGCTACCTCTGGTATCCTGTATAAATTATTGCCCAAAGTAATAGTAACAGTGCAAGGCCTAGACTCATACATAACTTGATTCTTCCAAAAGTATGGTTGGCCTAATAATACATCACAAAATTCAAGAGGAGCAACATCACATAGTAGATTATCTGTGAAGGACTTGATGTTGTAGGGAAGGTGACACCGCTTGTTGACGCGGATATCTTATCCTTGGTGAAGCCACCTGATGGTGTATTTTTATGGGTGTGGTGAGGTAGATAAGACCAACCACTTCATGATCTCTGCTAAAATGAGGTTATTTTAGCTCCCACTGTCGACAATGAACAACAATGGTGAACCATTCACACACATCTGTGAGTGGAAGAGGCACTCCTTCGAGCTCAATCTTCTAGACCTTGTTGGTGGAAAAGATGGCATAGGTATCCACATAAATAATCTTCTTCCCTTTGTCATTCCCCTATACAGTATATTCACTAAGAGTCAGAACATGCATCTAACTCTGAAGCCTTCATCTTGGCCACCAGTGATTGGTTGTATCGATACTCACTTGTGTTGTGAGTGGGGATAGGTGGCACAAATAGAGTAGATGTCTAGGAAATCCATCTCATCCTAGATATATTTGTTTAGAAATTTGTGGTACTTGAGTACCAGATTTCATTCAGAATCCTTGATACCCAAATTCGTGTGAAGGGTGTGAAAGATATTTGTGAACTTTGACACATCTTGGTCCCTTTCCTATCGCAGCGTGGTCCACTTTATGTACTTATATTCATAGCTCCTGACATGGTAATAATATTCCTTGATGGCACATCAGAAATAGTTCCAAGTGTGTGCAGTTGAAAATATTGAGGGTACCCTCTCATCCCTCTTCTCATAGTAATCGTCCAACCAATCCTTGATGTGGGGGGCAACTTTGAGGAATGAAAAAGTAATATTTCCCTATTGGAAAAATTGTGAACTGAAAAATATCTTTCCAATAGATTTAACCATTTATCTATGACATATACATCTATCTAGCCTTAAAATATGGGAATGTCAAAGTTTATGTTTAATTTAAAGGGTGTGGCGCCTCTAGGGTGGATGTTGGATGAAGATGTGTCACTTGTGGGCATATACTGAACGATATGAACAAAGTTTTCCATCATTGTGTTCCTTTCTCACTCGGGGTCTTCTTCAAGAAATATTTTGAAAGGATATCCTGCTCCCTAATATTTCTTTTCTTCAACCATGGGTGGCCATCAGGGTCAGCAAGTATGGTCTTCTAAAGGTTCAACTAGTTTGAGCCCTAAATCCTTATAATTTGATGTTGTTGGGGACATGCACAGAAAAAAAGAAAGAAAGAGAAGACCGCTCTGATACTACTTATCTAAATTTATGAAGGAATAAAATTAAATACAAATATAAACTGAAACATATATATACAATGAAAACAAAACTTCAATTCATTAATAACAAAATACTGAAAATTATTTACATGTAGAATGGAAATAAACTAGCTCAGGCGATGGTAACCTATATATGAGGAGATGTGGCAGCTAAATGCCTTCTAAACAATATTAAAATGAGGATTGAAGGCCTATTTATTATTGAGAAATAATGGAAAAATATAAAAATCCAAAAACCTAACCCTATGAGATGAAACACAAAAAGTATGTGGTCCCCGTTGGGGTGAATTGGTACATCAACTTCCCGAGGTCGTAACGTTGGCATATGATCTTTGTTTGATGTGTATGATGCCTTGTTAGCAGTATATATCCGAGGAATACAAATTTCAACTACTAAAATGAGATTTTGCCTCTCGTTTTCCTGTTTTCGAAAAAACCGTCATTTGGGGCCTCAAAATGGCTTTGAAGTTCAGGACCCTAAAAACTACCAAAAATAGTAAATTGTGCTGCAATTAAGGAAACTGAAAATAAAAATTGGTGGAGGTATAAGTGTAATGGGTGGATGGCTACCAATATCCACCTAAATCAAGTACTTTGTCCTATGTTTCCTCCTACTACGTGTTGTGCAGTTCTAGTGGATAGTGAGGTCATCCCTCAGCGCATGTGATGCTCAACTATGCAATCTCTATCTCATCTTCTTTGAGCAATGCGCATTTTGCATCCTCAGTTAGTAAGCTCATCACCTTGTCTCTTGGACTTACCCACTACATATAACCTTGATAATACTTCCCTAATTTCACATTGTGTAGTTCCAGAGTATAGTGTGGTCATCCTTGGGTCCCTATAGTCCTCAACTATGCAATTCTTAGATTCTTGCTCTCAAAACCCTTGCATGTTGCCTCAACACAGTAAACATATTCCATGAGTAAGAAAATGTAGAATAGGTGGTTTTTGGACTTATTTTTTATTTTCATGAGTGTATTTCATCTACAGGTGTTATCATTTCAACATGGAATAGTGATCCTCAAGGGAGCTAATCAAGGAGAGGCTATAAGAGAGCACATGCAAAGAAGGAGCAAAAGAAAGAACCATCATGAAGGACGTGAAGGAATCTTGGAACAAGACAAAGACATGGAAACTCATGCTAACTTGGAAGGTTTTTACCCTTATCTATACCATTTGGAGGCTGAAGATGAATAATAATAAAATTTCCATCATGAAGAAGTCAAATTCATGGTTGTAAGGAGAAGATCTTGGAATTGATGAAATGAAGTCTTATGTCATCGTCACGAAGTCACGGATTCTCAAAGTGTCATTATATTCATATGTGTCAATGTATTTTTCCACATCACATGCAGAATGTAATTATGTAAATTCAAAAAATGAGAAAATGTAAAATATGTGGAAGCCCAAGGGTCCCACATGGAATGTGAACAGTCACTAGAAAGTTTTAAAGCCATGCAGAAGTTCAAAGGTCACATATAAATTCAAAAATTCGTAGTAGGAACTAAAGAGTCATGATGGAGGTCAAGAGTCACATGGGAGGTGGATATTCACCTCATTTTTAATAAATACACCCTCATAGCTCAATAGAAGGGACTTTGAACTTTTCGCCTTGGCTTCTCTAGTTTGGCATAGGAGAGAATATATTTCTTTGGAAGAGAAAGTCGTGAATTAATGTTCCATTATTGGTGCTAGTATGGTAGCATTGTAATTTTATATCATGGGACTTACACTTAATATATGAAGCTCTCAAATCTAGCACACTTTCATGCATATGCCATGAATGATTTCAAGACTATTCTTTCATTGTTTTTGGTGCATGCTTATGTTAACACATACTAATGAAAATGAACTATATCCCTAGATTTGGTATGTATCTTGTTGAATGTGTGTTGTTACTTGTTTTATGATCATTTTTATCTTGTGAAATAATTTGTAGGTTAATCATCTATTCTTTCATGCTCTTGTGTGTCTCTTTTAGGATATTACTACTACTTTTCTTCTAGAGGCACACTCTCTTTGTTTCCTTTTGTGAAATTACCTTATATGCATTACAATTGTACGCCTCACAGTGTCAACTTACTTTATTTTTTCAAATATTGTTTTCATAATCTATTATGTTGATAATTGTAGCCAAGGAAAATTCCTTAGAATAATGGCAACCAACCTTGTTTCCAAATTGGGGCTCCTACTCCAAACAATTTTAGGTCTAGTTGGGACATCATACTGGGGAGACCCCTTGTGTTGGTGTACTTCCAACACTGTCAACATTACCTTATCATTATGTCCTTTTTATCAAGATGTCAGATTCTGCTTACTTTTTTCATTTGAGATCAACATACTTCTGCATGGTTTGTCTCCGTATTGTACGAAAATCCTTCTCCATACTTTCAATTTTCAATCAAAGTGCCCATGGAACAAACTAAACAACAAGCAACAATATCTTATCCTTGAAGTGGTCATTTTCAATCTTATTTGTTTATTTAAGGGACGATTTGGATGTTTTAACAATATCATCATGTCTATGCCATGCTATATTATGGAAGATTCTTGATATTTAGTTATTCCAAAGCATACCAAACTCCTTTTTCCAAGAATCATGTAACCATAAGGAAGGACTCTCATGTTCATGTTACGAAGCAAATTATTATTTCCAACTCTTTTGCAATATTCTTGTAGATGTGAATTCTACCTTGTAGAGAAGAGTTACTAAAGATATACATACAATAATCTAGTTTCCCTTTCTTAGAATGAGCTTGTTTCTATCCTTATCGAAGATAAGCTTCCTGTTAGGCATACACATAAATAATGAACAACCAAAAAATATAAACATTGAATTCCTTATTATTCACAATGATACACATTTATATTACATTGGTGTGACTCTTGGATTCATATTCCAAGGTCTCTTGGACTCCCCTTAAATTTTTAGGTCCCACAACTTAACCCTTGGAAGGTAAAGTGTCCAACATTCCCCCGCTTAATACAAAGTAGTATTTATGACTACAAGAAGATATTTGTAATAAAAAAAATGAAAAATATGCATGGAAACACTAGGCTAAATGTGCTCTATGAAATTTTGGCATAAGGGGGTGGTTTAAGGATGACCACCAACATTGGAACGCTTAGTGTAGTTCCTGGAAATCTTATGAATCTGTGAAGAAGTTGAGGTCTTCTGCTAGTGGAAGTGCTCCTAATGATTTGAATAGGGATAAATTAACCTGGAAAACGGAGGTCTGCAACCTGCATAAAAAGGGATAACCTCAACCTGAAAAGGGAGGACTCAACCTGTGGTGGTTTAAGGATGACCACCAGCTATGTAATGCTTAATGTAATTCCTGGAACTCTTCCATAAATGGAAAGAAGTTTAAGTATTTTGTTAGAGGAAGTGTCCAATTTTTTTTAAAGAGGGAGAATATCAACCTAAAAAGGGAGGTCTCAACCCAACATAGATGGTTTAAGGATGACCACCAACCAAAGGCATGCTTAGGCTACAACTTTGAATTTGGTGTGGTAGGTTGTGGCTCAGGCTTGCTTGATGTGTCTTTGAAGCTTGTATATGACCATCACTTCCCCCCTATTAAATACAAGGGGATATGATGGTGAAAAATCAACTAGAATACTATTCAATACTGTAGAACAAGTTCTGAAATATGACTAAAATATATTCTTGGTTGTTGATTCCCATTGCCAAGAAGCGATCAATCCAAGGTGAATCTTTCTTCTTGCAGGAGGTTTTTTTTTTAAGCATATGTTTGATGAATGAGTGGCTTTATGATAGTGCTCACATGGATGAATATCAAAACAATGATCTTTAATATGGTCAATTCGGTCATAATGTTAGCATTTATCAATTTTTTGTCGCTGTTTTGGAAGAGGAGAATAATCTAGAACAACTGAAGGTGAATTATCATGAATAAATCTAGCACATTGAAATTAAATGTCTTTGTAATAGTCTAGAATATGAAAGGACACATACTATTCATATCAAAGACCATTTTTATGCTTGTTGTGGACAAGTCTTCCCAAGTTATGATGATGGGCTTGGGAAGTGTAGACTGCATTTCTGCATCTGCATGAAAATATGTTGCTTAATTGGGCATGGGATCTCAATCAACTGCAACATTATTGAATTTTTGTTTATGGGAGTCTATTTCAATGTTCTGAATAGAAAATGGTTTAGAATGATGACTCCATTGTTGTAATTCTCCTAGCTAAAGCTGACATTGAAGCTGTAAAAAATCAATTTTCTCTTATGCATTTTGTAGACATATTCTAATGTCAGAAACATATGATTTGTTGATTTTCACAGTTTCATTAGTTGTATATTGTATTATAGTTTTCAAAAGCTCTAATGACTCATAAAATTTGGCCATTATCTGATCACAATTATGAATCAATGAGGAAAAGAAACACCCATTCACAATATAAAGATACTGAAATATCCTCAGTAAATGTGCACCAAATAACCAGTGTGAAACCAACAAACACTAATTACTGTAATGCATTCACAATCCACTAGATATGCATAAGAGTTCACTCATTACAAACATATAGAATGCAATATCAATGCATACTTCCAATGCATCATTTACTTGTAGTTCTAGATGGTAGATTTTACTTGTAATTTGTTAGCACTATAAATGTTAATAGTCTGACCGCCATTGTATCATTGTTTTCAAAAATTTCTTATGTCCTAGCCTATGTCGAAGTTTGATTCATTTTCAATTAAGGTCAAAAAATAGTCTCCAAACAAAAATACTATTAAGTTTATAGGTGGTATTAGTGTCTTAAGTTCATAAAACAAGTTAAAACCCTTGTTTTAAATTAGGTTAGTGTCAAAGGCTGTTGGTCATTTTGGTAATAAACTTATAGATGTTCTTTCTGGGATAATAGCTACCTCTATTTAAATTTCATTGTTAACACAGTGATATAATAGAGGGCAACTATTTCTCCAAATTGAAGGTCACATTACTAACATAGTGAAAAGAGCCGATATTTCTTCAGAAACCTGTTTCCATTGGTAACACAGTGAAAAGTGCAGTTATTTTGCTAAAATTTGGTTATATTGAAATATAGAGGTAAAGACATAAGGAGCTGCAAAGAATATTTTCAGAGAAAATATCATTCCTATTTGTAGATGATTGAAGACCTCCTATGTTATAAACATGATTATTATTTTTAATAAGATTAATTATTTTTTGACTTAGGAGAATTATTATAGATGAATGGTTACATTATTAATGTAGCTAACCTATAGCTACCCTACTAAACTGAAGCAGAGATCATGGTACAAGGTATCAATTAATAAATGATGCAGTGGAGTGTTATGCATTATGGGGTGACTTGGTGCTTGTATTCAAACTATTTCAAATCATGCCATTACTCCATACCATGATTAGAGGTGCAGAATTAGAGGGTTAAGTTCAATGATATCTTGACCAAGGTCCTCTGTGAAAGATACAACTAACAGGATTCACGTCCACCAACAACCAGTTTAGCATTCCAAGGCAGGAAAACAAGGCTTCGTGTAGGGTTTTGCCTCCAGGATTGAACGACTGTGTGTTTAGTAGGAGCCTAGTTATTGAGAAATATGGGAAAAGGTGGGAATGTAAACAGGTCAGAGCTAGCAAATGCCAGGTTTGTTAATGCTAGTGCCAAACCTCAATTTAAATTAGCTAGCTGGTATAATTTTTTGAAAAAACTTTCTAGAGAAAATGTGTCTTTAGCTCAGGCCTTTGACGAGAGCTTCGATGGGGAGAAGGTCAAGCCAGGGAGAAATACTTTCAAGACATATAAAGCCATTTGTGTAGGTGGATTTTGCGCATGAGTGTACAAAATCGCACCTGCTTAAGAGGAGTGGTTTTTTCCTCTTAAGTTCCTAGTCATAGGCAAAAAATAAAGGGAGTCAACATGTTTGTGAACTCGCTAATAAATAAAACATACTAAATAGTGAAATAGCATGCATATTTGGAAACAAAACGGGAATTAAACTAAACACATTATAAAAAATCTCTAAATAGAGTCAAACAACTTCAATAATCCAAATGGTGGTGCTTACGCCCCCTCTTATTGAGTGAAAGTAGGAATAAAGGATGAAACGTTTACCAACTTTCCAAGGGGGCCTTGGAACTATGGAGTTCTAAGACTCGATGCAAGGATGTCTTTACTTCTAAGCTACCTTGGTGCAAAGTCCCTCTCTCTACTCCGAAGGATGGGAGTTGTTGGGTAGCCAACAACTAAATCCCCTATATCTCTGCTCTCGATCACACACTGTTGGATTTCTTGGGGCAATTATGGCCAGCATAACAATGTGTTATCCTTTTTTTCATCTCTTGGTGGCCTTTTATAGGAGAATTCAAACTCTCCTTCCCTCTCTTGGTACATTGATGGATAGTGACCCAAGAGAGGAGGATGATTCCATTGTGTGCTCCTTGAGGTCCTAAGGAGGCTTGGGTAGTTTTCCTTAGGCGGCCTCAAGTGTGGGATCAATTTCTTTAAGTTTTCCTTGTGGCCTCGGAAAGTGACTTCCACCACTCTCAAGTCCGCGCGAATTTTTAAGTAAAATCTACACAAATGCATGCTTATCGAATAAAAGTGCGTGTAAAGACACATTTTTCTAGTTTCTTCAGTCTGCATTTTGATTTTCCTTCTAGACCTTAGAGATTTTTTAAATTATTTAGATTCTCTAATGTGCCTCAGCCCTATAAATTCTTCTACCTGAGATTTAATAATGTCACCTTTGCTTGTCCGATTTTCCAGTGATAACACCATCATAGCCCGAGCTACCCCAACCTCGGCCACTGGAGAATGTTGGTTCAAGAATAAAATGTTTCCCACAGAAGTAAGTCTCTACCTCAAACCTAAAAATGTCAATGTTAAATGGAATCCAACTGCACATATTTCCTATTTTCAGTCTGAATGGCAACATGTGATCACCACTGTGAAACTCTACATTAAATGTTAGGGTAGATTTTCCTATGTCCACCAATATCAAATGAGATTTCTTGCTCATATTTCATGTGATAATCCTATGGACTTTCCCTACTTCCTATACAAATATTTTCTCAATATGTCCTTAAAATTGCATAAGATTCCTAACTATCCTTTGCACAACCTATATCATAGGGGTTTGATTAAAATGTTGATTGTCTACCACCTTAAAAAGAAGAGGACCAACTGGGATAAGTTCCTAATAGAGGAAGGGTTTGGTAATATCAAATCTAGGAGAAGGGGAGGGAGGCCCAAGAAACAATATGCTGATGAAAAAACTAGTGCAAATCCTATGCCATGAAGTTCACAACCAGCTCGGTCTATCCCATCAACCAATAGGAAAACTAGAAGTTCAGCCAGGAGGGATAAAACTGAAACTGGTCTCCTATACCCATGATGCAACTTGCAAAGAAAGTCTATGAGAGGAAAACTCCAAAGGAATCTCAAACTTTAGCAGCATTCATAGGAGAGCATTCTATGAGATTCAAGCAAGGGAAAACTCTTAAGTCCACATGTGAGGAGAACATAGCTTCTTCCTTGAAATACAGAGGCATAAGAAGGTTGGTCTTAGGAGATAAAATTTTTGAGAAAACTAGTCCTAAAGTTCCAGTCCAAATTCTAGTTGAAATGTTAGTCCAAGTGCCAGTTAAGGTTTCAGTTGAAGTGCTAGTTCATTTTCCAGTTCAAGTGTCTATTCCGGTTCAACACTCCATTCCAGTAGTTGCAGAAGAACAAGAAGAGTTCAGGGAACCAACACTTTCTCAGTTATTCTCTTCCTTCAAGACACCCAAGACACCTACAAGGAGAAAGGATAAGAATTTCATTCATTCTTATTCATCCTTTGAAGAGGATACCATTGATGAAGATATTTCAGAGATAGAATATGAAGAATGTCAGTCTAGTGATATGGTGCAGAAGAGAAAAAGGGTTACCTATATCCAAAATCCATACCTTAAGAGGCCTCCCACTCGGCCAAAAAACAAACTTAGATTGAATAGAAAGTTGATTTATAACCCAATACTGAGGGATGAAGTCATCAATATTGATGAAAGCCCAAATAAGGAGACCAATACAGCAAGAGCTAAAAATCAAAAGCATACAAGAAAAAGAGCTAGAAGGCTCACTAAGGAAGAGTCTCTCAAGATATTTGCTTCAATACTTGATTTCATCTAACTCTTTTAGGATAAGCTCATACAATTTTTTCCTAAGTGAAAAATGCAGCTATTTGCAGAATTTATGGCTATTGCTACCTAATTTTGAAAAAGGCGGCTATTGTTTCCTAGGTTTTTGGATAAAGGGAGTGGAATCAATTTTATTCAAGTCTCGAGAGATGCTGCTAAGGAGTATTTACATGCATGTATTATCCACAAAGGTAGCTACTACTAGGTTTCATTTTTCAAATCTTCCTTCTAAATTTCAGGGTTTTGTTTTGCACTTTTTGGGGAAAACATTCACATGTCATTTCCAAATGTTGTTTACACTTTTTGTGGAGGTGGTTGCACCAGAATAGAGGATCAGTCTTCCAACAGATTTGCACATCATTTAGCCACTTCAAATGGCTAGCCATCATGATGTTTACTTTATTTATGTTATATCACTTTGTATTAAAGTTTAAAGATAAGCCTCATCTTTTGTATGAGATTGTAATAACTTTTTAGAATAGATTCACACCTTTTGTGGAGATGTTAGTATAATGTTTTTGTATATATGTGAAAAAAATATATGAAGAAAAGGTTCGTGGTTTAAGAATATTTTTCTCATATGATTAGTGTACTTTTCAGTGAATGAAATTAGAAAATACTTTTGAGGACTTATTTCCTACTTGATGTGTGTTTTGTTAATTTTCACATGTGATTCCACATCTCATTTTCTTCAGCTACAGTTTGTAATTTCACATGTTGTTGTATGTTTTTATTAGTCCCTTGATATGTTTATGTATTTTTTAAACTTTCATCAGTCTCACAAAATGAGATTTCTTGATGAGTTATACGTAACGACAATTTATAGAGCATCACTTATTACAGTCACTTTTCAGGATATTTCAGTAAGATTATTGTAAGTCTAGATATATCCTTCTCTTGTTGAAATATTTTCAAATTGTTCCTTGTGTTACTTTTCACCAAAAGAAATGGATTTCTACCTTGGAAACCCACTATCTCTCCTTCTATTTCACACTCTCTTCTCTCTTTAGGCTACAAACTTACCTTTTCGCTTCTGAAATCCCTTTTCAGTGATTGAGGGTTTAAACCACCTACCAAAGTTTTAATCCAAATCATTAAATTTCCTTAGAGCTTAGGATGTGACTGGTCAAGCACTTGGAGCATTCCAAGTGTTGATTCTAGCACTAACATCTTTTGGTGCATCTGCAGAGAGACGAAGGCCTTGAAACGAAGTATTCTCTCGAGTCTCTTGTTTTGAATTGCTTATAATAAATTCTTGATGGTGAAAAAGAATTGGTCACTTGAAGAAGACTACAAATTGGTTCACCTGGTGACTCCAAAAAGAGGAAGAGGAGTTTCAAGACCTCCTACTACAAGGAGAAATCAAAGATCACATACAATGACTCAAGTTGTTGATCTAGAAAAGATCATTAAAGATGCAAAAGGAAAAAAAATATCAATTGAAGCCACATCTCGGTCAATGAAGAAGGTACACAAAAATTACATTCCAAAGCAAAAGTTAACTTCATCTACTTTAGAATAAAAAAAAGTTTTAGTTTCAAAAGATTCTGATGAAAAATCTCTAGTTGAAATTGCTTCTTATGCAAATAAAGTAGATGATGTTAACCTAGGCTAAGCTAAAAGTTTTTCTCACTCATCATTTCATAAATTTGAGATAAGTACTATTCCATTCAAAGAGGAAAAAAAAAAGGTTTTAAATGTCAATAAGGAATCAGAAAATTTTGTGCTGACAGAAGGGGAGTTAGAACAAGTATTGGAAATTGCACCTTTTCTTGATAGGGATGTTTTGACTGAAGAAGATTTTAAAACCATTTTAAATTTCCTTAAAACTCATCCTGAATATTAGTCTTTTATTACCCCTCAGCAAGAGTGTTTTCCTTTGTCTAGAAATCCAGTTGTTGGGTCATCCTTTTCTCATCCACCAGAAGGGAGTGTTCCTGAAGCCCTCATGTTCAACTTATCTGACTTCCTAGCTCAGCAAAATAAATTTGAATTTACCTCATCCCCTCAAGAGATATAATTTGAATATGATTCTTCTGTATTAGGTGAAGTCAAGACCTCCTCTATTCATCTCTTTGAAAACCCATTTTTTTCATTCCCAAAACTTGAAGAGTTGGCCCAAGATTTCCAATTTTCTGTTGTCCCAAATCAGATTCAAAATCCACAAATTCTAATTCCTAATTCCCAAACAGCTACATCAACTAGTCATCCATCAACTGTACATCAGCAAACCATGGATCAACCTGCCCTTACAAGGATGCAGCAAATAGTGGCTGCAAGATATGCACCATTTTCTCTTCCTCAACCTTTGCAACGTCTTCCTCAAGGAGATTATCTGAAATATCTTCCAAACTACACAGGGGAGGGAGGAGTCTCTACTAAGGAAAATTTGGTTTCTTTCTATAGTTATGTTGATAACCAAAACATTGAACATGAATATGCCTAGTCAAGACTCTTTGTTCATAGCTTGGATGTAGAAGCTCGTAAATGGTTTATAATTCTGCCACCAAACTCGATAACAGGAATAGATGAATTGGAAGAAATATTTATGAAGTAATGGGGTTATAGGAAAGAATATGTGTACTACCTTACAGATTTTGGAACTCTAAAAAAGAAGACATATGAGTCCTTGGCTGATTTTAAAAATAGGTTTAATAAAATTTATCAAAAAATTCCTAAAGAAATTAAGCCTCCTGATACTACAACTATGATAACTTTTGCCAATGATTTATATTTTGAGTTTTCTTTATGGTTAAGGGCTGAGAAAGAAAAAATATTGATGGAGATGCAAGAGGCTACAATTGGAGTGCAGCCTAAACTTATGGCTTCAAATAAATTCAAAATGGAAGAGGACAAAGTAGCAAAAGACAAAAAGAAAATGAAAGAGGAAAAACATTCTTCCTCTAAAACTCTTACAGCAGAAGAAAATATTGATCAAATGTCCAATTTGATCAAGGAACCTTCCTCTAATATGACAAAATTGGAGTTAGAAAACAAACCAATTTCTAGAGCCAATCAAAATCAAGCCAATAGAAATCGGGCTCCCTTCAAAAGACCTTTTCAGCCTCAACAAATTTTACAGTGCCCAAGGAGGAATGTTGATGATCAAAATTTTTAGCCTCCTTTGAATAATTTTTCTGAAGAAGAGCAACAAGAACATGATGAAGAAAATAAAGAAATAAACCTTGTAGGAGAAACATCATAGTCAAATTGTTTGACTTTGCAAGAATATGAAGACCATTCAAGGATATATTTATTTTCAGATGATGAGAATGCTCAAATTTATGCACAAAATGATAAAAAAAATAGCAATAAATTCAAAACAGAAACTATCGTTTGAGGTCTAAAGGTCCTATTCAACAACCTCAACAAAAAGAAGATTCAGACAAACAAGCTTCCAAACAAAATGCCAAAGTCAATGAGGTTCCTCCACCTCAAAATTCTACCCCAGTTATCAAAATTTCTGCATAAAATAAAGAATAAGCTCCAAATTATTTCAGTTTCAAATAAAGTTGAATAAAATTAAGATTCTTGTCCCACTTCTAGAATTGTTGAAAAATTCAGCATATAAAGAGTCTTTCAAAAGTTTGTTACAACCACCTCTCACTCTTGACTCAGTCAATCTTGAGGATGAACATCCTACTATTTATTTCGGCTACCATGTCCAAGCTCAAAATGATGATAATTCACCACCTTTCTACCTATAACTCAATATACATGAAAAATTGTTGCATAATTGTCTATTAGTTTTTGGGGCTTCTCACAATCTAATGTCAAAGAAAGCGATGGATGAATTAGGATTATAAATCGCCAAGCAATAAAATGACCTATACACCTTTGATTCCAAAAAATTCAAGTTTTTATGAGTGATTAAAGACTTGGTTGTTTCTCTTACCCAACTACCTATGAAAATCTTAGTGATGGACATCATAGTTGCATACATACCTTCTAGATTTGGGATGCTGCTTTCCAAATCTTGGTCTAAAAAATTGGGAGGCACCCTTCAGATGGATATTTCATACGCCACAATCCCAGTGTTTGGAAGGGAATTCAGAAGGTTTTATAGGGAAAAAAAATGGCCTATATCATTAGTGATCAGCACAATCCTTCAAATCATCCTATATATGCTGAGGAGAAGGAATTCAGGTCATCCATATTACACCTTGTTGTTGATGATAACAATTTCTAGCCTGAAATAAGTGAAAAACAACATTTCCAAGGTACAAATGAGCATCATTTAGAGGGAGGAAAAATCCGGAAATTATACTTTGATGGAGCCTCATCAAGAGAAGGATCAGGGGCTGGTGTAGTCCTCATTTCTCCCACTCAGCAAAGGGTAACTATATCATATAAACTGTAATTCGGTACCACTAATAACACTGCTGAATATGAGGCGCTTGTGCTAGGTATGCAGGAAATGAAAGACTTGGGAGATGAGCAGCTAATTTCTTTTGGTGATTCATAATTGGTGATAAAGCAGGTGAGAAACAACTACCAAGTGAAAATTTCCAAATTGAAGAAATATAGGAATGAATTGTGGGACTTAATTGAGCATTATTTTTTAGCATTTAATGTGAATTTTGTCACTAGAGAGAAAAATCAAATGGCTAATTCACTAGCTATCAATGCTAGTAATTTCAAAGTTCCTCTTTATGTCAAGGCAACATATGATGTTAAAATTAAAAACATACCTTTTATTCCTAATAACATCAAATACTAGCAAGTTTTTGAGGATGACAAAGAAATTCAAAATTTTTTGAAGTGCATTGAAGAGTTTGCAGCCATTCAAATTGATGATGAGCAGGACATTGTTGAAAATCAAAATAGTAAGCATTTCAAAAAGACCGTGGCTGGGAAAAACATTATAGATATGAAAACTAACCATATTCCTAAAGGCCTAGTTCCTTTAGAAATATTGTTTGACAATAATGATATATTTTTAAAGCCCCAAAATAAAGCTAATGGAGAGAGCACAATTGATTGTAATATTGGTACAGAATATCAGTGAAAATTAGTCAAAGTTTCTAAATTTCTTTCTCTAGAAAAAATAACAAAATATATCAAGCTATTGAAACAATATGTAGATATTTTTGCATGGTACTACAATGAGCTGAAAACTTATGATAGAGGTATTATGGAGTACAAAATTCCTCTGAAAGAATATGCTAAGCCTGTAGCACAAAAAATTAGGAATATCAATCCCATGCCACTCCCTATCATTGAAAAATAAATCAAAAAAATATGGGAAGAAAAAATAATTATGCCTTTGAGATTTTCTAATTGGGTAGCTAATATAGTCCCTGTTTGGAAAAAGAATGGCGAAATAAGAATTTGTGTCGATTTTCGCAATCTGAATCGATGTTCATTGAAGGATAACTATCCATTACCCAAGATGGATTATATTTTGCATAAAGTTATAGGCTCCAAAATATTTTCAATGATAGATGGCTTTTTCAGGCTATAATTAGATTTCAGTTGACAATCAAGAAAGAGAAAAGACAACATTTACTACACCCTGGGGGACATTCATGTACAAAAAAATGTCATTTGGTATAATTAATGCATTCGCAACATTTCAGCGAGCAATGGATATTGCCTTTGCGGGAGAAAAATACATATTTGTAGTCATTTACTTGTATGCTATTACAGTCTATTCAAGATCTGATGAAGATCATTTGAAACATTTGAAACAAGCTTTTGACAAAACAAATGCAGAAAATTTGGTTTGTCCTTGAACCCAAAGAATTCATCCTTGTTGTTCACGAAGGAAAATTATTAGGACATATTGTGATAGAAAATGGTATCTGCATTGATCCAGGGAGAGTTGAAGCTATTCAGAATATTGATTTTCCAAGGAATAAAAAATAATTGCCGTCATTTTTGGGGAAAATTAATTTCCTGAGGTGTTTTCTCCCAAATTCTGCAGAGCTGATCAAACACATAAATGTCTTGCTCAAGAAATATGCAGAATTAAAGTGGAAGGATGAAGAAAAAAATTCCTTTTCAACAATCAAGTATGCCTTCAATGAAGCTCCAATTTTGATTAGTCCTAATTTTGAAAAAGATTTTTTGATTTTTTCATATGCTTCAAAAGAAGAAATTGCAGTTGTCTTGTTACATAAGAACAAAGAAGGTTTAGAACAACCCATTTCATTTTTCAGTCGTGATTTAAGATATGCTTAATTAAAGTACATCTTGACTAAAAAACAAGCATATGCACTAGTTAAGGCTTTAAAGTCTTTTCGAGTTTATGTTACATTCAAAAACTATTGCTTTTATGCCAAATATATTTGTCAAAGATGTATTGTTGTAGCCATATACAGATGGCAGGAGGGGAAGATGGCTGACCAAAATTATGGAATTTGATATTGAGATTAGACCTACTAAATTGATAAAAGGACAATTTTTGGCTCACTTGATGGCTGAATATAACTGCAAGGCTCTAAATCTGAATATGGAGGTAGCCGAGGAAAAAGATGGAGAAGATATTTATGATTATCTTGAAATATTTCATTCAAATTGGTATTAGGATATGGTATACATTTTGTTAAATTTCAATTGTCCCCCTAAAATGGAGAAGTTAAAAAGGATTTTTTTAAGTTAAAAGTTGTTAAGTATTGCACTTTGGAAGACCATATTTACTGGAAAGACCCTATGGGAATCTTATTAAGATGTGTAAATGAAGTGGAGTCAGAGGATATTATGACACAGATGCATGCAAGAGTGTGTGGAGGAAATTTGTATTGGAAAGCCACTGAAAATAAAATATTAAGAGATGGCTATTATTGGCCAACTCGTTTCTCTGATTTTTTTTCCAAAGTCAGGGCTTGTGTCGAATTTCAAAAGTTTGTTGGTAAACAGAAGTTGCTTCCATTACCTCTTATTCCTATTTCAGCAAATGTTCCTTTCTAGCAGTGGGGGTTAGACTTCATCGGCAAAATTCATCCACCTTCATCAAGACAACATAGATGGATTCTTACAACTACAGACTATTTCACTAATTGGATTGAAGCTGAGACAACCAGGAATTCCACTTATATAATAATAATCAAATTTCTATTGGAAAATATTATGTCAAGATTTGTTTGTCCATAGAAATTAGTGACTGATAATGCAATGGCTTTTAGTTCTACTAAGATGCATAACTTATGTCAGCAATATGGTATTGAATTGACTCATTCCACACCTTATTACCCTCAAGGTAATGGGTTAGCTAACTCATCTAATAAAATCTTGGTGAGAATCATTAAGAAGATGTTGCCTGAAAATAAGAGAAATTGGGACACTCAACTGGTGCATGCTCTTTGGCCAGATAGGGTAAGTGGGGAAAAATCAATTGGAATGTCTCCCTTCCAGCTTGTATATGGTACTAATGTTGTAATACCTTTGCAATTAGCTCTTCCTGTTATGAAGTTTCTGCAATATTAAGTTCATGATGAAAATCCAATTCAAAGGATAATGCTGTAGCTGATAGAAGCACATAAAATTAGAGAATTGTTGATGGACAAAGTACAGAAATATCAGAATAAAGTCAAATATTTTTTTTGAAAAAAGATAAAATCATGGAAAGAATGGTAATTTTGAAAATCTATGTTTTTGGCCATTTATAATTGCTCAAGTCCCGGAAAACAATACTTTAATGCTCAAGCATCTAAATGATGATCAGCTGACTATAGTTCTAGTTAATGGTCATTTTCTTAAAAAATTATTTGTTTAATTAGTCAGTTAGTCATTCCATTGTAAATATCTAGGGTGATGTGTCAATAAAACTCCATGAAAACTAGTACTTGTGTCTATAAATATGTTCATTCATGAGTCCAGTGAGGCAAAGGTCAATCCTAGTCATAATTTCTAGGAGTCTTCTGAATTTTGAAATTTTTAAGGCACTAATTCTATAGTCCTTGAAGCCTCACAGGGAGGAATTCATCCCCAATAGAAGCCACTATTAGCACTGTAAATGTTAATATTATGGCCACCATTTTATCACTGTTTTCAAATTTTTCTTATGCCCTATCCTATCTCTAAGTTTGATTCATTTTCAATAAAGGTTAGAAAAGAGTCTCAAAACCAAAATACTTTTAAGTTTATTGGTGGTTTTAGTGTCTTAAGTTCATAAAAGAAATTAAAACCATTGTTTTAACTTAGTTTAGTGTCGAAGGCTATTGGTCATTTTGGTGATAAAATTAAAGATGCTCTTTCTAGGATAATAGCTACCTCTACTTAAGTTTCATTGTTAACACAATGATATAATAGAGGGAAGCTATTTCTCCAAATTGAAGGTCACATTACTAACATAGTGAAAAGAGACACTATTTCTTCAAGAACTTGCTTCCATTGGTAACACAGTGAAAATTGCAGTTGTTTTGTTGAAGTTTGGTTATATTGCAATACAGAGGTAAAGGCAGCTATTTCTCAGGCATAAGGAGCTGCAAAGAAGATTTTCAGAGAAAATATAATTCCTGTTTGTAGATAATTGAAGACCTCCTATGTTATAAACATGATTATTATTTTTAATAAGATTAATTATTTTTTGACTTAGGAGAGTTATTACAGATCAATGGTTACATTATTAATGCAGCTAACCTATAGTTACCCTCCTAAACTAAAATGTAGATCATGGTACAAGGTATAAATTATTAAATGATGCAGTGGAGTGTTATGCGTTATGGGGTGACTTGGTGCTTGTATTCAAATTATTTAAAATCATGCCATTACTCCATACCATGATTAGAGGCGCAGAATTAGAGGGTTAAGTTCAATGTTATCTTGACCGAGGTCCTCTGTGAAAGATACAACTAACAAGATTCATGTCTACCAGCAACCAGTTTAGCATTCCAAGACAAGAAAACAAGGCTTTGTGTAGGGTTTTTCCTCCACGATTAAGCATTTGTGTGTTTAGAAGGAGCATATTTGTTGAGATATACGAGAAACGGTGGGAATGTAAATAGGTCTGGGCCAGCAAACACCAAGTTTTTTGATGCTAGGGCCAAACCTCAATTTAATTCAACTGGCTGGTATAAGTTTTTGCAAAAATATTCCGGAGAAAATGTGGCTTTAGCTCAGGCCTTTTCTGAGAGCTTTGATGGGGAGAAGGTCAAGCTGGGGAGCAAGACTTTTAAGATCTCTGAAGCCATCATAGCCCAAGCTACCCAAACCTTGACCACTGGAGAAAATTGGTTCAAGAATAAAATGATGCCCACAAAAGTAAGTCTCTATCTCAAACCTGAATGTGTCAATGTTAAATGGAATCCAACTGCACATATTTCCCATTTTAAGTCTGAATGGAAACATGATCACCACTGTACAATGCTACATTACATGTGAGGGTAGGTCCTCCTCTGTCCACCATTATCAAATGAGATTTCTTGCTCATATTTCAACTGATAATCCTAGGAACTTGGCCTACTTCCTATACAAATCCTTGCTCAAGATGTTCTTAAAAATGCAGAAGATCCCTAACTATCCTTTTCACAACCTATATCATAAGGGTTTGATTAAAATGTTGATTGTCTACCACCTTAAAAAGAAGAGAATCACATGGGATAAGTTCCTGACAGAGGAAGGGTTTGGTAGTATCAAATTTAGGAGAAGGGTAGGGAGGCCCAAGAAACAATATTCTCATGAAAAAAATAGTGCAAATCCTATGCCAAAAAGGTCACAACCAGCTCAGTCTACCCCATCAACTAATAGGCAAACTAGAAGTTCAGCCAGGAGGGCTAGAACTAAAACTGTCTCTCCTATACCCATGGTGTAGCCTGTAGAGAAATTCTATGAGAGTAAAACTCCAAAGCAATATCAAACTTTAGTGGCATTCATCAGAGAGAATTCTATGAGATTCAAGCAAGGGAAAACTGTTAATTTTACATGTGAGGAGAACAGAGCTTCTTCCTCGAAATACAAAGGCATAAGAAGGTTGGTCTTAGGAGATAAATTTCAGAGAAAAATAGTCCTAAAGTGCCAGTCCAAGTTCCAGTTGAAATGTCAGTCCAAGTGCCATTTTAAGTTCCAGTTGAAGTGCCAGTTCATGTTCTAGTTCAAGTATCTATTCCAGTTCAACACTCCATTCCAGCAGTTGTAGAAGAACAAGAAGAGGTCAGGTAGCCAACACTTGCTCAATTATTCTCTTCCTTCAAGAGACCATAGACACCCAAGACACCTACAAGGAGGAAGGATAAGAATGTCATTCATTCTTATTCATCCTTTCAAGAGGATACCACTAATGAAGAATTTTCAGAGACATAATATGAAGAATGTCCATCTAGTGATATGGTGTAGAAGAGAAAAAGGGTTTCCTATATCCCAAATCCATACCTTAAGAGGTCTCACACTCGGCCAAAAAAAAAACTTATATTGAATAGAAAGTTGATTTCTAACCCAATACTGAAGGATGAATTCATCAATATTTATGAAAGCCCAGATAAGGAAACCAAGAAGGCTAGAGCTAAAAAGAAAAAGCATACGGGAAAAAGAGCTAGAATTCTCACTAAGGTAGAGTCTCTCAAGATATTTCCTTCAATACTTGATTTCATCTAACTCTTTCAGGAGAAGCTCATACATTTTTGGCCTAAGTGAAAAACACAGCTATTTGCAAAATTTCCAGTTATTGCTACCTAATTTTGAAAAAGGTAGCTATTGTTTCCTAAGTTTTTGGATAAAGGGAGTGGAAGTTGTTTTCTTCAAGTCTCGAGAGATGATGCTAAGGAGTAGTTACATGCATGTATTATCCATAAAGGTAGCTCTTGCCAGGTGTCATTGATCAAAGCTTCCTTCTAAATTTCAGGGTTCTATTTTTCATTTTTTGAGGAAAATAGCCACATGTCATTTCCAACTGTTGTTTACACTTTTTGTGGAGGTGGTTGCACCATAACAAAGGAGTACTCTTCCAACAGATTTCCACATCATTCAGCCACTTTGAATGGCTAACCATCATGTTGTTTACTTTATTTATGTTACAATACTTTGTATTAAAGTTTAAAGATAAGCCTCATCATTTGTATGAGATTGTAATAACTTTTTAGAACAGATTCACATATTTCGTGGAGATATCAGTCTACTGTTTTTGTATATATGTGACAAAACTCTATGAAGAAAAGGTTTGTGGTTTAAGAATCTTTTTCTCATATGATCAGTGTACTTTTCAGTGAATGAAATTGGAAAATACTTTTGAGGACTTATTACCTGCTTGATGTGTGTGTTGTTAATTTTCACATGTGTTTCCACATCACATTTTCTTCAGCTACAGTTTGTAATTTCACATGTTGTTGTATGTTTTTATCATTCTCTTGATATGTTTATGTATTTTGTAAAATTTCATCAGTCTCACAGAGTGAGTTTTCTTGATGAGTTATACATAATGACAGTTTAAATAACATCACTTATTACAGTCACTTTTCAGGATATTTCAGTAAGATTATTGTAAGTCTAGATATAACCTTATCTTGTTGAAATATTTTCAAATTGTTCCTTGTGTTACTTTTCACCAAAAGCAGTGGATTTCTGCCTTGCAGACCCATTGTCTCTCCTTCTTTTTCACACTCTCTTCTCTCCATAGGCTACAAAATTACTTTTTTTCTACCACATCAGGACTCAATCCCCTCATTAGTAGGATGAAGAACTTGACTGAAATTCCTTTTCAGTGATTTAGGGTTTAAACCACCTACCAATACTTTAATCCAAATCATTAAATTTCCTTAGATCTTAGGATGTGACTGGTCAAGCACTTGAAGGAGTCCATGTGTTGATTCCAGCACTAACATAATTACTAATTCTATTCTCCATATAGTGTAATGTTCCTCCCTCTCTCTTGAAGTGTTGGACTTACTATTACCCTCTCCAAATTACCATTCTCCTTTCTAGTGATATAATAATTCACAGTCCCCACAGTGTTCTATTTATTCTTCTTATGAAGGTAGTAGTACAAACTCACATGCCCCTTCCTTGGTTAATATCCCATGTTAATTTCCTCTAGAGATTATTTAAAGTACCTAAATATTGCAAAGATGGTTCATTTTGTACAAATAAAATAGACTTAAATATTCAAGAGTACCATATAACCCAACGAGACAGAAAGTATGCTTCCAGTGTTGATGTAGCCTTTTGAACCTCATCAAGGAGCATGAGTCTACTAGAATAAAACCTTCGAAGAATGGTTCCCACCATTCATTGGAAGACCCTCCATTTGCGATAAATCATGGTATCCTTTGGCACTGAGAAGATGGAGAAAATTTGATCTCGGATGGAAACCATGGTGATGATGATCTTGAAGTCGGTGATGGAGTTGACGTTGTGGGAGAGGATCATTATAATGAAGGAAGCGAAGGTCGATTGTACAGGTCGATGGGTCTAGAGGAGCAATGCAACAAGACTCCTCATTGTACGAATAATATTAATATGACAACGGTGCAATTATGATCATGGTAAAATATTAATTGAGAAATGAGAAAGAAATCAAAGGGATTTCACATGAGACATTTTTCTTTGGCTTTGGAAAGTGATAATATCACTTTCGTTCATGGTAACTATGATTTTCATGTCTGTCATGGCTCCTACTTATCCACCATTGTAAACTCAAAATTCACAAAGCCCGGCTCAAGATTTTCGAAAATCATTAAATTCTCATCCTATAAAGCTCCACCATTGATCCTAGTGGTTACTAGGGATTACTGTGGTTGAGAGAACTGAAAAGAAAATTAATTATTCGAACAAAAAACTACACCCCAGCCCCATGTGTATCATAAAAACGAATTTATATTCCCATTTTTTTATTCATGTGCATTCATTGACAGGAATATATATGATACTTACTAATCCTCTATTGGAAAAGAGATTTTTTCATGATCTTCCACCACTATAACTGATACCACTCTTGTGTGTATACTAATGTGCTTTGCCTTGTCAAGTTGTAGACGTGATAAGATGATATAGAAATCTGATTGGGTTTTCTAGCAGAGATAATATTCACGCAGAGAAGTTAGTCTCCATCACCCGACAAAGTGAAGGAAGATGTTAGGTATGTATGTTGTTAGTGTCAATATGTCAGTGATAAAACATACTCTTTCAACTAATTTGCTAGTAGTCATAGGTCAAAATTTTTTGGTCTTTTCAAACAAGTTTTCAAAATAATTTTTTGTCACTGAAGGAGTCTAGGTCAAAAATTCTTCTCCCTTCATCCCATATATGGCTATCAACACCTCAAAGGTCATTCCATTCATTTTTATTTAGAAGTCTCAGGTCATTCGCTCCATCTCATCTAGGTCTGTTGTCTAGGTGTCATTGTTTTTCCTTTGAAAAGTTCAATTTGTCATCAAACAAGGCAAATAATCCTTCATTTTCACCATATAAGTCTTCTAAAAGGAGTCAGCATACTTACGTGAATAAATTAAGGCAAGTTGTCTTATTTCAAAATTTCTTTCAATGTCAATAGATTTCAAAAGGAAAAATTGTCTTATTGTTTTCACTACAGGACAAAAAGGTCATTTCAAAGCTTATAAAGGACAAAAGAGGCTCATCCAAACTCATTATTCTCCTTTCATGTGTGGTAGAGCTCCTCTCTTACCTCCATTGGACTCCATAATGGTCAAGGGTTTGAAACAAAGGCAAGAAATTAATCCAAGGAACATGTTGTTACGCTTCTGAAGCCCTTTGTTATGTTTCTGGAGAATTTTTTTATGCTTTTGAAGCCATTTGTTACATTTCTGTTTCCTTGTTTATGCTTCTAGAGACATTGCATTACACTTCTATAAAATTTTGTTATGCTTCTGTCAAAAAGTGTTACACATCTGCATTGGATTCCTCAGGACACTTGTTAAGCTCACAAAATGTCAAAAATTCGATGTTTTGTTGTCTTATGAGTTGGAATTAGAGTAATTGAGCTGGTTTTTGCCTCTTATCATGAGGGAACATGTAATTTAATGTAAGGGACAAACACTCCTAGTTCATAGATGAAATTTAGGGAATGGTTTCTAACCTCCCTAGAATATAGGAAATGACTTGTCTCATGTATTTATGATGCATTTTGGATGGGATTTCAACCTAATGACATGTCATGGTTCATAATTTATATAAGTATACTCTCTTTAGTATTTTTTTGGGTTGGATAGTCTTATTTTGCAATGGAGCTATTGTAACATCATTTTGGAATGAAATCAAAGATAATCTTGTAGAACTTGTGTTGAGAATATTGTGGTATGCATTGGAGAATTCATCCTTTCTCTATATGTTTATATATTCATGTTGAATGATATATTTTCCTCTTTCGGATACATGATTCGATGTGTTTATCTTGTAATATTATAAGCAGAAATCATGTCTATTCAGTTTACATGATATAACTATTTTCTTCTAAATGAATGAATTCACCTTAGTTCTCATTCAAACTTTCTATCATTTCATCCTATGCCCAATGAATAATTAAGCATGCTTTCAAACTACCTCTCTAGCCTCACACATTCTCTGCAAATTAACCTTAAAATTCAAACCTAAAAACCCTAGACCTAGCCTTCTCACTGACCTTTCTATCCAGCACTTCAAATATCAAACAAAAATCATATTTACTAAGCTTACATACCTAGCCTAATATCAATATATATTCAGTAATTCCATTTCTTCCGAAGAGTGACAGAGGCCTCTACCGAGGTCTCGGCCATTAGCTGTGAAGCCCAAAGCATGGTCGCGTTTTCAACCAGTTCCATTCACAAACTTGGGAATCATGGGGGGGGGGGGGGGGGTGGTGATAATACATGTAAAATTCTCATGTGAAATTCTAACAGTCAAAGGATATTCCTCTTTATATTCGCAGGGGTTGGTCTTCTCACAATAGAGAAATGGAAAAAATATAACAACCTCTATTTTAATAAATTATCAGAAGGCCACACACCATGGATTCGATACCATGTTATGCATACATTATATTATATTGGTGTGAATCTTGGATTCATTTTCCAAGGTCTCTTGAACTCCCCTTGACTGTTCATCTCCCACACCTTAACCCTTGGCAGATTAGGTGTCCAACACTTTCCTTCCTAGTAGGAGAAAGACTTTAATTATGCCTTTTGAATATCAACTTGACCAAATTCATCCCTTCATCCTTGAATATTATTGTTTCCATACTAAATGTAATACCTTAGAAATTTCATAATGATTCTTCCAAATATTTAATAACCTTTTCCTTAAGGATGTTTCTTATTGGAGGATCCTTGTGATCCTTTTTGTAAGGTGCATACCTCTAAAATTATGTTAGAAAATACTTGGATGAAATGTGATGTACAAGATGGTACAAATCATTTCAAGCATGTAAGCTAGATGTATTCTTCCAAATAAATTTGATCATGTAGACTCTAAATATTCTACTATCATATGCTTCCTTCAATTTTTCCATGCTTCACAAAAACCAATACTCTTCTAGATAATGCAAAATTGCACACTACTTTAACTGCTACTTTTTAATAAATGAAATACAAACTGTAAATAAACCTGATAGATGTGGAGCTCCATCAATATTATAGATCCTTGGTATATTCAGCTTTCAACTTCTTCTAAGGTTCTTCTTTTTCTTCAATTATGTGAGCTCCACTCCTTTCCTTCCTTTTATTGTTTTTCTTGTTTGGAAAATCACTCTTAAACTACCCATATTCATTATCCATAGCATTGTATTTTGTGCATATATTGTTTTCCTTTGGAATTTTGTAATATCCAGAAATGGAAAAGACAAGAATATAGAAACACAATAAACTGAAACTGGAGCAATGTACACACAAAATAAATACACCATAAAAATAGATAGAATAGATGAGCCATTTTATTAATATGGAGGTGGATAAACAAGTACAATAGTGCTCAAAATAAGAAGCACTCAAGCCAAACAAGTAGACAAGAGTGACCCTGAATCCCTCTCCTCAAAGGCACTGCTGGACTGATGGACTACTCGAGTTTATACTGTGTTGTCTCTATTGTAAATGTGAGGACTACAACTGATGGATGAAAATAAAAGTGTATATATAGTAGTTATGGAGCTTATATGATTCCTGGATTTCATATCTAGGCTATATGATGAATACCCAAGATAACTCAGAAAGGATTTCCAGATCTGACAATCTTGGAAAATCACCCTCTTAGGGCCTACAACATATAATTTTTGGGTATGCAGGTCTACTACATTAAATAAAGATAAATATGTCTGAAAATAGATATAATCAGCTCAATTCATAGAGGGTTGATACCTCCTCCATATCTCCAAGCTAGAAGCTTGAGATCTAGCTCCTCCTTCCTCCTCCACTAGATGCAGCTGCTGAATACACAACAAATGGAATAAACTGCACTGTCAAGGAGGCTGAAGCTATATCCAAATGATACATGCTGCAATAAAGCTCAATAAGGATGGAAATTATATGCCAAAAGTGAGGAGATGGTCCCTCATAGGATTTCTAGCTGAAATACTGGAAAATTTCTTCCTCTTTTAGATCTACAGGACTGGACTGCACAATTCTTGGGGAACTACTGCTGCATGCAGGTATGATTTGATGTCCTGAATTCCAGATATCAATATGCTTCTCTTGGAAGATTGATCGTGAAGCACAAGGTGAAAGGATAAATCCTCCACCGATTTCCTAGCTAAAATTCTAGAAACAACCTCTGCCTCTCAAACCCTCAAGAAGGATTGCGTAATTCATGGGACTAAATGTGATGTTGAGAGGGGCTAAAACAGGCACCAATGTCAAATGATGTATGGCATCTCAAAATAACATTTCCAGAGTAGGCACTCGAAGTCCCCCATGGATAAGGGTGGGATTTCTGCTCAGAAACACCCGTGTGCTAAACAACACTGTAGACTTAGCTAAATCATTGAAGTGTGCATAGAAATGTCACATGAAAAATCCAGATCTAAAATCAAAATATAAATCCTACCTTATATTTCTATCTTCGTCTTCCTTTTATGCTTTGTGAGCCTTCCCTAGCATTGGCCCACCTCATAATGATGTTGCACATGTGGCCACTAGCCTCCATGAAGACTGTGTTGTCTCTCCATGATCTCCATCATTTCTGCATTTAATTCCCACTCTCTCCATCATGTGTGCATTAGATGCACCACTTCCTCCACTATTTCATCATTAGTGCTCTATCATCTTAATTTTATTTCACCATGATTTTATTTGAATTCCTCCACTATCTCCATTATCTTCTCATTAATAACCCATAATCTTCACTCTTCCTTCATTTAAGAAGTTGCTCCACTACTCCATAATGTAGATCTACTATCTAATTATTGACATACCCACACCAAAAGTGGATTGTATTCATCTAAGGGGTTTATGGGTCCCTCCACACTCTTATTTACTTAATTAATTAGAAAAAGTAAGAACTCTAATATTCCAATTAATTGATGGAAAACTGGGAATATTATAGTCCTCCCCGCCAAAGTGTTTCTTGTCCTTAGGCAACTGCAAAAGTAGATGCTATTTCAATCCATCTCCCTCCAAATGGAATCTATATATGGAAGGTCTCCCCATATGCTCCAATGTGTTATGCATGCCCAACTCCATAGTTGCCTCTCTATAATGTCTAGAATGGCTTCCAACTGAATGGTTAGATGCCTCTCCTCATCAACGAATCTCCAAGTGACAACCATTTTTTGTTGAAGAGCCTCCTGTATGCATGAGATATATGAAGTGAAGTGGTTTCTTCCCAAAGTGGAAAGTATCAACTCATGAACTATCTCCCCAACCCATGCTACATGGAGTAGATTGCATCTCTTCATGTTTCCGACCTTGGACCTTTTGGCCTTGTTGGCTCCAAGCATCATCCTAACACTGCACAAAAATAAGAAGTAGAGACATATGGATGGGCATGTAAAATGTCAAACCATACTTTCCTAATAGTAACCACCGCAGTAAAGCCTCTTGCTGCCATGCCAAATCATCATCAACCCAAGTATGAGAGCCATACTCTCTCAAAAGAAGCCACCACAACAATGCCTCTTGCTGCCATACCACATCATCATCATACCAAGAAATGTGGCCATATTATCCCAACATAAACCAACGCAGTAAGGCCTCATGTTGCCATCCTCCATCATCATAATGCAAAGTATGAGAGAATTTCAATCCATACCCTCCCAAGAGTAACCAAAGCAAAAAGGATTATTGCTGCCACCTCACATCATCATGATGTAAGTCATGGAGCAACAACATACTAATTGAAATGTAGAATGTCATATCATACCAATACAAAAAAGATCCCCACTTCCACATCATGTGAGTACCATACAATGTCCCACACAAAGAAACATCCATAGACATAAGGTATGTCATGTGATGGCCAAACTCTCTCAAAAATAACTAGCGCAACCATGCCTCCTGATATTTAATATCATCAGTAATATACATGGCATGGATCATACAAATGTGAGATTTTGGGTAGTAACCATACTCACCCAAAATAAACCAGCACATTCATGCTTCTTGTTTTGTTGTATCATAGATATGCAAGTGAGTTTTCAACCCCTTGCTCATCATCCTCATCCATCCATCCCATTGTGGATGATGAATCATGTCATGCTCCAACTTGGTATCCACCCAAGGTAGAATACCATCCTCTTGCATCTTATAAGCTTTGCACTTCATGATATGTTGAAGTGCACCCTCCTTGAGGTCTCTCGATGATATCCTCTCATCAATGGCCTAATAGAACCCATGAGGTTCTATACATGTTTTAGGTAGAAATATCTCCTTGAGTTGTGAGATGCTCATCAAGAAAACTCCATCTTGACAATGGAAAATTCTCTCCATTATAATATGTCTACCATCTATTATCTGTCCCTCAAGTGCTTCATGAGTGAAGTTGTCCTTGGGATGCTCCAAGAATAATGGGGCCCTCATCTCATCACTGTTTCCCAGTGACAGTGATTTTGATTTGCATGATGATGCATCTGTTGTCTCATGGCCATACACAATGATGAACTCATATCCTGGCATTGTAATTATTAGGACTAGGCTCATCCCATCCTCTGAAACTCCACACTTCAATGTAAAGTGTTGTGTGTAGATCAACAATGAAAAACTGGGATAGCTATACATCTCCTCATTGAACAAGTCAAGGGTCCTTTGCACAGTGATATTTTGTTGCTCCAAAGCAGCAAGGTGCTCTAATCCTTGTTTTTAAATTGCCCTAATAGCCTATCCCCACAAATCTCAAGTTGAGGTACTGAAATAAGATGGGATGGAAATATTTGCAAACCTTGGATAAGCTGAATCTCAAGAACATCTTACGCAAATACAAGAGTTCCTCCAAGCGGTATAATGGCCTCTCCAACTGCTAGTAATGGTGATGGTTGCTCCTCTTCTAATGCACCAGTGCTGGTATCTACCTCCTCTCCCTCATGCATCTCCTGAATCATGCATGGGACTCCCAATCTCAAGAGCTCAAGACCATCGTGAAAAGATGCAAATGTTCATCCTCCTGATGTAAGTAATTCTACAGCTAGTGGTGGTGATAGTTTCTCCCTTTCCAGAGTGATAATGATGACATATTCCTTTTGTTCCTCATGTGCTATCTCCTCAATGATGGGAAGTGTCTCTATGGAAAGTGTCTCTAATTTTCTTCTACCAAGCTTCTACTTCAATCTTTGAGTGAAATATGCATAAGCATTCACTCCTGCATGTTTCAAATGACTGAACCACCAACCCTTTTCTTCACCCTCAAGTTGCAACACTGCAATCTCAATAGCCTCTATTTCTGCTACTGGGTATAGCTGAAATAATGCATCTAACTCCTTCCTTCAATCCCTTACTGTGCTTGTGGATGATCCATCAAATGTAGGCAAGAAAAATCTATGCCTATTTATTCTATTGTTGTTCTAGGATATCCTTTCTTCTTTGAGCTGTAAAATTTTTTGGAGAGTTAGATTCTCCTTGAGTGCTCTAGACTGTGATTTTTACTCTGGAAGATATTTACTTAGAGTCTCATACACCAAGTTTACTCTATATTCATACCATTCACCTTCCTCCTCAAAGAAATTGGATCTAGTAGAATTTTGTGGATCTCTTTGCTTTTCCGGTTGTTTATGTTGCTGATAGGAAGTTCTTGGACCTTCCTCATTCTAAAATCTTCTTGGAGTCTCCTTTTTCCTTTCTCTCTTCATTTTTTTTACCTCCTTGGAGAGATCTTGCATTGATCTAAAGATAAGTGTGGCAAAACCTAATCCCTCCATCATTTTAGATCTCTACTTTATTCTTCTTATTCTGATGTCATAAGATGTATTCCCCACAATCTGAGCCAAAGATCATGCTCTGATGCCACTGTAATATCCAAAAATGGAAAAGGCAGGAATATAGAAACACAATAAATGGAAATTGTAGCAATGTACACATAAACTAAATACACCATGAAATAGATAGAATAGCTGAGCCATTTTATTAATATGGAGGTGGATAAAAAAGTAAAACAATGCTCAAAATAAGAAGCACTCAAGCTAAACAAGTAGGCTAGAGTGACCTTGAAGCCCTCTCCTCAAAGGAACTACATAACTGCTATATTTCTGGAGTTTATAATTCATTGTCCCTGCTACAAATGCTGGGATTGCAACTACCATATGAAAAAAAAGTGTATGTTTGGCAGTTCTGGAGCTAAAAAGATGTCGGGATTTCAGATCTGGGCTCTATGATGAATACCTAAGATAACCCAGAAAGGATTTCCAGATATGACAATCTTGGAAAATCACCCTCTTAGGTCCTGCAACAATAACTGCTAGGTATGTAGATATACTGCATGAACTGAAGATAAAGATGGCTGCAAATAGATACAATCAGCTTAATGTATAGAGGGTTGATCCCTCCTCTAGATCTCCAAGCTAGAAGCTTGAGATCTAGCTCCTCCTTCCTCCTCCACTAGATGCACTTGCTGAATACACATAAACCGGAATAAACGTCACTGTCAGGGAGGCTGAAGCTATATATTGATGCTATATGTTGCAATAAATCTCAATAAGGATGGAAATAATATTCCCAAAGTGAGGATATGGTCCCTCAAAGGATTTCCAGCTCAAATACTGGAAACTTCCTTCCTCCTTCAGATCTATAGGACTAGGCTACGCAATTCCTAGGGGAAATGTTGTTGCATGGAGGTATGAACTAATGGACTAAATGTATCATATCAATATGTTTCTACTGGAAGAATGATCTTGAAGCACAAGGTGAAATGATGAATCCTCCATTGGTTTCCTAACTGAAATTCTAGAAACAACCTCCTCCTATCAAACCCTCAAGAAGGAATGCATAATTTGTGGGAATGAATGTGCTGTAGAGAGGGGATGAATGTGGCACCAATGCCAGATGATGTATGGTAGCTCAAAATAACCTTCCCAGAGTAGGCACTTGAATTCCCCCATGGGTAACGGTGGGATTTCTGCTCGGAAGCACCTGTGTTCTAAAAAACACTGTAGACTTAGCTAAACATCTGAAGCGTGCATAGAAATGTCACATGAAAAATCCAGATCTAAAATCAAAATCTAAAGCCTGCCTTCTATTGTTTCCTTCATCTTCCATTTTTTCTTTGTGAGCCTTCCCTATCCTTGGCCCACCTCATAACTGCGTTTCACATATGGCCACTAGCGTCCATGAAGACTACGTTGTCTTTCCATGATCTCCATCATTTCTGCATTTAACTCCCACTCTCTCCAAAATGTGTGCATTAGATGCACCAATTCCTCCACTATTTCATCATTAGTGCTCTATTATCTTACTTTTATTGCACCATGATCTTATTTGACTTCCTCCACTATCTCCATGATATTCTCATTAATGACCCATGATCTCCACTCTTCCTTCATTTAGGAAGCTTCTCCACTACTCCATAATGTAGATCTATGATCTAATTATCCACATACACACACCAAAAGTGGATTTTATTCATTTATGGGGTTTATGGGTCCCTCTACCCTCTTATTTAATTAATTTATTATAAAAATTAAGAACTCTAATATTCCAATTAATTGATGGAAAATTGGGAATATTACAACTTTTCATACTTCCCTTTCTTCTTATTGGATTTTACAACAAAGGCTTGAGAATTTTCATTTGATTAGGTGTCATCCTTTTCCTTCAATATTGTTTCTTCTATGATAAATTGAGCCCATAGTTCATCAAAGGGAGTAATATATTTTCTTGAGTAGACACTAGCTACAAAACTGCTCAATTTAGGTGGCAAAACACTCAATACACAAATAGAAATCTCTGAATTGAAGATGATTTCCCCAAGCCCTTGCAACTGGTCCCTTAATTGTGAGATATTCATAGTATGTGTGGTCATATCTTTATTCTTTGATATCCTTGTTTTATATAGTTGATTCCTCGAGGATATTTTATAACCTGAGGTACTTATAGAGTATAATTTCACCAACTTATCATAGATTGATTTATATTTACTCAAAACATAAACAAAAGGAATGAGATGATCCTTTATATATTTAATAATAATCCTTTGTGCCGTCACTTCTCCCTTCTTGTATTTTTCTAAATTTTTAGTCTTCTCTTTTTCTAATTGAGTAATTTTTCCAATAGCATATTCCATGAATCTATTTTTTGTGAGCACCAAATCAATCATTTTCTTCCATACTAGAAAGTTTTATAATCCACTCATCTTATTTCTTTCCTTGCAAAACATAGCCATTTGATTTTTATATTGAGACATGGAAGACAATATGGTACTTTTCAACTGAGTGTCCTTCTAGAAGATGTCTTCAACTATTTTGAAGCTTTCAAGAACCTTGAAAAGATTTAAAATATGTCCTTCAATAGCAAAGAGTCTTTAAGAGAGAAGGATATATGTTATTCTTCAAGAAGATGGAGTGCAGTAGAGAGCCTTCATTGAGAGATTATATTATTCTTCATTCTTGTTCAATAAATCCTCTTCCTTATGTCCCTCCTCGTGTCCTTTAGAAAATGATGTCCTTCAATGGATTTCTTTTTCTTATGCTAATAATGATGATCTTCAATTTGCATTCTTCTCAGCTTAGCTTTGATACCATGTTGGAAAATCTAGTAAGGAATCTATTTAAACAATTCTCTTATCTTTAATAACTACTTGTGAACTTATGTTAGCTCCTTCTTATTCTTTATTAGATTATTTTCATCAAACAATTATAAAGATAATAAACCATCAATATCATCAATATCATAAACCATGAAGACCATATAAGATAATGAACACAAAATATATGCTCTTAGCTAAGGAAAAACCCCTCGAAAGGAGAAAACCTAGAAAGAATCTCTTCTGTTTTTATAGAATTAGATCGAATGAGAAATCCTAGACCTAAAGACCAGATCCAATACCTCCTCCAAGCACCAAGTTAACCCTCCAACAATTCCTTCTTTAAAAAATCTTAAGTCACCAAAGTCAATGAAAATCAAACTTTAAAATTTCTGGTCAACTCAAAGTTGGGCCCTCTATTTCAGACCTACAATTCTTGACCTCCTACAGTTAACCAAAAACCCTAATCTCACACGTGTGAGAGAATTCAAGAATAAAAATAAAATTTCTCTTCTTTCCTTTGAATTTCTCTTGTCTTCTTGTCCTTCACTCTTCTTGCTTCCCTTTTCTTGTTTCAAATCAAACTTGAAGTGTGTTTCTAAATGGGTTGAATTCTCTCCCTTTATATACGTTTTTTAGGGGGTCATTTTGACTTTATAAACTCAAAATTATTTTTTATTTCACTTATAAATTTCCCAAATGGGTCTTATACATATGAAAAAATACTTTCTTTACTTGAGTAGCCCTAGAACATGAACATGAACATGCTTTGACCTAGTGAGAAATCAACTTAAGCATGAAACCCATGCTAGAAAATAATTATTACTTTTCTTATTTTTACAAAAATGTACAATTTCATAAGTACAAAGGTAATTATGAAGATCGAAAATAGTTACATTTTCTAACCCTTTCTCGGCTTCATCATATTCAAGGAAGGGATTCATGTTGATCCCACTTAGGTTGAGGCTATCATTAACTTTCCTCCTTCACGCAAATTTTTCCAACTTCAAGCACTTCAGGGAAATGATAATTTCTTTTGTACGTTCATTTAAAACTATGTATATATCACCAAAGGTTTTATGCATTTGTTGAAAAAGGGGGTAACGTTTATATGGGATGAGAAAGCTTAGAGATATTTGATGTTTGGGAACAAGATTTGTATTCTACACCTTTAATGCATCCTAATTTAAAATGTGGCTTACTTTTATATCTCGTAGCCTCTAAATTCACTATTGGTATGGTTTTTTGAGAGGAGATATGGGCAACGAACACCCTATCTATTACCTCAACAAGGGCCTTCATGGTCCGAGGCTTTGTTATTCCCATGTCGAGAATTTGTCTTTGGAAATAATTGTTGTTTTCCAATAGTTACACCATTATATGCTCTTATGAAATACCATTGTGATCATTGAATCCAAACCCATGAAACACATACTTATTCATAAAATCATTAGGGAAAAATAATCTAAATGGATTGTTATACTTCATGTGTTTGATTTGGAATTTGTGGTTGCTAAGTCTAATAAATCCCTGGAATTTGTTCAGTTACTAGTTGAGTTGATGAAGAAATCATGGTTGAGTACCCACTTCCCAACGAGTCCTTATTTCTCATTAGCTCCTCTTATCCATGGTACAAATATGTCTTACTATATCTCCAAACTCAGATTTTCGGTTTGAATTATCTCATGATGAGTGTCAAAATATACACCTTTAGTATAAAAATTATGATATGATTATTAATACCCTCTATATTCATGTATTTGATGCAGTATTATGTCTATGTCTCATTCATGATGAATTTGAATGAGTCTTGAATGATTGTCATGTCAGAGCATGTGGTGGTTATCTATTTGGCCTTTCCATTACTCAGAAAATTTTGTTCGTCGGGTATTTTTAGCCATAGATCTTTAAATATTGTATTTCTATGGTCTAAAAGTGTCATGATTGTCCAATATTCTCTAGAAATATGTGTGATCATCCTAATCCACTTCACCCATTGGTTTTTTTCATTCCTTTTTCCAAGTGGGGCATTAAATTTATGCAATGTAGCCCCCCCACCCCAGCTTGTCGTGACCATTATATCATTGTTGTTGTTGACTATTTCACTAAGTGGGATGAGTATATGTCAACATTATCTAAGGGAAGTGCCACTGTAACGTTATTTCTATTAATCATATCATCACTAGGCTTGGTGTACTCAAGATGATTGTCACTGACCATGATGCACACTTTCATAATCATATGATGTAGGAACTAGTTTCCATGTTGGGTTTTCACCATGAAAAATCAACCCTATATTATCCCCAGGATAATAAAAAGTAGAGGCCATTAATCATGTTCTGAAAATATGTTGCGTAGGATGGTAGATAATCATAATTCAAATTGGTAGCTTATGCTATTTTCTGCATTTTGGGCATATTTAACCTCAATGAAGTCATTGACTGACTTCACTCCTTTCCAATTGGTATATGGGGTCTAAGTTATCTAGCTGTTGAGTTGTTACTTGACACTTTTGTCAAGGAAGAACATCTATTACACTTTTCACATCTCGAAAAATAGTTCCTTTACACTTTAGTTGCCAATGAAACCCATAGGAAATGTGTCAAGGCATATTATGATAAGATTGTTTGACCTCGTGTATTTGGATAAGGTGACTTGGTTTCACTCTATGATCAAGATAATGATAAGTTAGGGGTAGGAATACTTGAACCTATGTGGCATGGGCCCTATATTGTTAAATGTGTTCTCAAGAAACATGTTATTAAACTATTTTCCACATAGTGATTCGACTTGATCTCTTCAAAATACCCTTCATTTTGCGTAAATTTCTCTAATGTCATTGGATTAATATATTATACATAGTTTAGTTTCCGTAATATTTAATTCTTTCCAAGAATATTTCTTTTTTCATACTTTTTATGCCAATGCAGATGGTCTACTTCTAAAATTGTTAATTCCCTAGGAGATATAATCAAGATATTAGCCTTATGAGTTTACATGGGGTGAGTTATTATGGAAGTTTCTTAACTTATCTTTGCCCTAAGAATCCAAATGCATTCACCCATGGAGGCTTATAAGCCTATTTATACCTATCATTCTAAAGGGTTAGGCTAGTCCTGCTATATGTTAATTTTTCTTAGGGTTTTATCGTTCTTTACTTTAGATACTTGCATTTAATTATTTACACATTGAATTCACACCACAAAATCATAAAAATTTTCAGAAACATATGCAAATATATAGAAAGAAAAATATCATCATCAATGCAGTAGAACATAAAGGAACAATAAAAATAAAAACATTCACATATAGAGACACCAAGATTGGCCGGAGACCAGGAAAAAACCTGTTAGTGTCACTCTAGTCATACTACCATCAGTGATCAAAATTGCTCTTTTGCATTTGCATATTAGGAGTCCCATAATAATCAATTTCGCCATTCCGTTAGGTCATGGATTCATTGATGGTAGTAATTTGTTACCAGTTTTCCCTCATGAGGTACTTGCTGATTTTCCTTCCTATGATCTTCAGTCATTTGTCACTTTCATTCTCAAAATCATATTAGTAGGTCATAGGATGGGTCTCATTAGTCTCTAAGGTCTCGCCATGGTCAAATTAATGAGTCAAGTGTCAAATAAAGATCATCGAAGTCATGAGGGAGTCAATAAATACAAAGTCATAGCACCAGGAAGATCAAAGATATCATTTGTTTGGTTTGATGCAAGCTTCACCTCAAAACCATGTTTTGAGGTGAAGACATGAAACTTTGCCTTTCAGCCACAATTCAGAAGCTGTTATCTCCACAAATTGATGTCTCTGCATTCAGATAATTTTTTTGCAGTATGTTCAACGCCAAATCATCTTCAAAGTAGATCCATCAGAAAGAGCCCGGAAAGAGCTTTCTAACGGTATACTACACTCTCAAAACTGGCTTCGAGATTGAATTTTGTGCTTAAGTGAAGTAAAAGCCCTCTATTCTCTAAGCCCCACCTATTTCCCATGTTTCCCCTTTAACTTTATATTCAAATCCCTTTGAAAACCCCTTCCTTCCCCCTTCCGATTATAATATCGCATTGTAAATCATTTAATAAAATATGCGATTTTATTACCCAACCACTTCCCCTCCATGCCTTTGGACCTTATAATAAAAAACTTCATATTACAAAGTCCCTCCCCTTAAACACTTCTCCGACCAATACCCCACAAACTTTATAAAAAATTTATATCATATATATAAACCCCACCAATTTAGCGCAAAATCGCAAAATCGCAAGTTTAGAGATTCAAGTGTCTTGTTGATGTGGAATTTGCGATGTGCGATGTACGATCAACGCAAAATCGCAAAATCGCAAGTTTAGAGATTCAAGTGTCTTGTTGATGTGGAATGTGCGATGTGCGATGTGCGATCATCGCAAAATCCCCATCGCAAATTCGCATCGCAAATTCCCATCGCAATATTTCCCATCGCAATATTCCCATCGCAAAATCCCCATCGCAATATTCCCATCGCAATATTCCCATCGCAAAATTCCCATCGCAAATTCCAATATTGCGATTGCGATTTTATCCCCGGGCCCACCATACAACACTTACTCCACATTATAATATAAAGGCCCTTTCCCCTTTGTAAGTCCCAAAAATGCATTTTATTACATTTATTAAAGTATTTCCCATGGTTTAATCCAACCGCATCGAAAGTTTTATTTTGTATATATTTTCCCGCTCCCTGATCCCGATTGTGATTAAGATGCTGGTCTCGCCTCCTCTCCCTTCCTTCTTATTCACTATTTCCCTTCACGTAAGGCATTGTTTCAGTTCATTCCAGTTTACTGCAATGGCATCTTATTAAAAGCCGGATATTCAAAAGGAATAATGGAAAGCAAAGTGAATAGCCGGAGGCCGAGACCCAAATCGTAACAGTCACATCTTCAGTTACGTTGTAGAGAAATCTACGTTACAATTTTTTTCCTTCTCACTCGCCAGATGTAATGCAGCTCTTCCTTTACGAAAATACTGTTGGCTTTTGGCCTTCTATCTTCAGTTGTGATTTCTCCCCTTCCATCGATTTGTATTCCGGCAAAATTTGTCTATTTATTGTAAATTCTAATTATTTGCAGAAAAAGGTCTGAGGTCTAAAAACTCAGAAGTAGGGGAATAGTGTGGCAGTGAGCTCTGCGCTCCGTTGTACAGTTTGGCAGGGAATTAAATAAAGTGATGCAGCTCTGATTTATGGGATTCATGTGGTATGATTTTTAACATATGTTTCTCCTTTATGTTTCATATGTACATTGTTATGTTACACCATTCATTCATTAACATCTCCAGTTGAATGTTTTCAAGTTAGAAAGGTAGAATCCATTTTATATGCTCTGCCTTGGGGAATCATTCATACTCTGTGTATTTTCTTCTGTTTGAAAATGATTCATTTATTATGCCCTTTTCAACTTATCAACAGTCTTTCCATTTCATCTTATTTAGACTTGATTGCTAAACCTCCTGCCTATCTTGCCCTATGAAATATTCTGCATCCCGATTTAATTCCTCAGTTCATACTGTCCTCTTGTTCCATACATCCCTGAAATTTTAGTAATTCATCAAAAATATTTTTCCCATTTATATACCTAGCCTAAAACCAGTTCATTACCATTTTATTGAATATCCATTCTACGGAGAGAGCCCTCTCCTGTCCTTGTAGGGCTAGCTACAAGGTTGAGCATGGTTTAGTTGTTACCCTGATTTGCCTTTTCAGCCTGAGGTTCAGATTGGGTGCTAACAAAACCCACAAGGGGAAAAATCTTTCAAATTATTCTTCTTATTAGAATTTCATAAAAAATTTATCAAAGAGAGAGTATAAGGATCCATATATTCAACCACAAAAATATCCAGCAAAAAAAACTAAACAAAATATGAGAGATGAACCCAACAAAGATAATAATCAAAACCTTGATTCAGAAGTCTACGGTCAATTGTCAAACTTGTGGTTACCTTATAAAATGAAACCTTAGTTTCCAAATATACGGAGAGAGTGTATGTGTGTGTAGTTAAAACCCTCCAACCACATATATAATTCAGTGTGCATGCAGTTGCAACCATAAATTCCCTATGGAAACCCTATGGATGCGAATGAAAACCCTATATCACATGTGCATGTTTCAAACCCTGCAATTTTGGACCTATACGAACCAAAATTCCGTAAACCAACCTCAAACTTGTGCTAGCCAAAGCAAAGAAATAAGAATGATTGATTATCTCCAAATGAAGGTCACTTTACTTGAATTTATATCCATCCAAGTGTGTCAAATTTTCTTTTGGTCTGACCTATCCTTTTTGTGCACATGGGGGTTTCCATATTAAAGTATATTTCCTTATCCAAATTAAATTCTTTCAAGGGCTAGTAGGGGTCTTCCCTGATGAGGAAGATCATCAAATATAGGGAATTTGTCCCTGAGATTCCAAAATTAACACTCCCTCTCATCTAGGGAGAAATTACCAATTGCAACCTATGTCTTATCACAAGTATCTCATCATCATCAAATGTTGTATTTGTTCATCTCTACTCATATATTCTCATCCCTACCCATATATTCTCATCCCTAATTATATTTTCTTGTCTCTTATTATCTCTATTTGTCTTTTTATCTCTGCTCATATGTTGAACACTCTCGAACCTAAAAGAAGAAGAATTTTATATTGGAGGAAATCCAAGATACTACCTTCTACCCGTTGAGGAGCGCATCTCAATCCAGAATCCAATGGAAATGAGGAGGGTTCTATGAGACACTCTAACCTAAATTCAACTCATAATGGAGCATACATATTCTACCCAATGTCTAGCAATATGTGAGATACAATATCTCATCCATATTATTGCTGCATAATCTTCCAAACATTGAGCCTCAAGATTCAAGTGGTAGAACACCTGCATCATAATCCATATTGGGTGAGATACCTTAATTACCAAAGGTAAGCATCACACACCCCCAAGTACTCTCAACCCGTTATCCAGACAAGGAGAAACAATCCCAAAAATCTCGGCTTGTGGGTATGATGCCAAATGAGGTATACTTTGCATAGACCAAGACAAGGGAGTTACATATGCCACCCTATGGGTGTAAGATAGGGGTGATACCCTATTTTCCTAGGATCCCTCAACCCCAGGAGTTGTACATATAACTTCCTCACCCTATGAGCTCAAATAGGGGGGAATATTTGGCTCAATTCCCTAGATCAAATCTTCTCCATATATATCATAAACATATCAACATGATCATATATGATACTTGCTTAAATATTTCACTGAAAAATTTCAATCATAATGCCTCATACATTTCCAAAAACAGCATGCCTTAATTTTCCTATTCATGTAGCACATTACATCAAAAATTATGTTAAAATAAATACATGTCATAAAATTATACCTTATTCTTCCTTTCTCCCTCTTTTTATCACTATCCCCAACTTCCTAAGGCTAACAATAGAATTGGAGAAAGGTAACCACAGACCAAACTTTAGGTTAGGTAGCTAGCCCTACCCGGACCAGAGAGGGCTCTCTCTATGTCACTTTGAAATCAAAGTGATGACTGGATATAATGTTTTAGGCTTGTTATGATGCTCAATAGACTAAGTTTTTTGTTTGTTTAGAGTTTTGTTGGATAGGAATGGCAGTTTAGGAGACTAGGTCTAGGGTTTTGATCTCATTTCAAAGGTTTAGTTGCATAGGTAAGGGTGAGGCCAGTTAGGTAAGATAATAATAATGATTAATTTTTCATTGTGCATAGAGTGAAATGAGAGGGAATCAAAATGAGCATTAAATTGAATTCATTCATCAGAAGAGAAAGACAATTTCATGAAAATATTATGAAAAACAAAGCATGGAAAACTTGTTTTCTACCAATAAAATGATAAGAATTAGCATAAAGAAGCACATCTGTGAAATATGAGTAACATAAAATTCAACATCATGAGTTTACAAATAAATAAATAATTTTCAAAGGCATACCACAGGAGTCTCAACACTATGTCTGCAACATTGTCCTTGATTTCATTAACAAAAGTTTGTATAATAGCTCCACTGCAAATAATAACTATTCAACCCAAAAAAATACAAAAGAGAGTATAATTATATAAAATGTAGACAATGAAACCTCATCAGGTCGAAATCCCATCTAAAATGGATGATAAATTCAAAATATAAGTCATTTCCTAGTTTTTAGGGAGGTTAGAAACCATTCCATGAATTTTAGCTATACACTAGGAGTGTTTGTCCCTTACATTGTTTAAAAATTCCTTCATGATAATAAGACAAAAACAAAGAAATAATTCTAATGAAAACTCATAGCCTCAATTTTGTGACCATTTCTTAGCGTGACAAGTGTCCTAAGGAATCCAATGTTGATTTGTGACAATTCTGACTAAAGATTTAAAAAAAAAAACAATTTGCAGAAGCGTAACAGAAATTTGGAGGCAATTTTGAGGCATTTTTAAGAGTCAAAATTCACTTCTGAAAGAATGGTAAACTAGACTTGTTTGTCTAGTTTCCATAACATCTTTAATTTTCAAAATGGACCACGGGAAGGCCCCCAAAAATCCATTCTCCGAGGGTTACTCCAAAACCTTAACAAAGTGTTCCGTAAGTGTAACAAAGCCCTTTGAGAGGGATTTTGGAGGTCTTCCCAGAGGATTTTGTGGCTGCAAGTGTTATGGTTGGAAAGATTAATATTTCTTCTACTGAATGTAGTCATTAAGCACTGCAAAACCCTGTTCCAAACCCATGAAAATTTGATTTGAAGACTACTTTTCTAGAATTGCAGAAAATGACCTGGAGAATGTGTATAGTCAGAATTTATATCAAACCATAACACCTGTGAATAAAATGAAGGAGTTTTTTTTTCTTTGGCCTATTATTGATAAAAACCTCTTTCACTTTTGTGAAATCCATTTCCATTATTTTATAAACGGATTTTTAAGCCAAAATATCCTTGTGTACAATGCAAACCCTGACAAATGACCACGAAGCTCTTAAAAATGATGCCATGGGTCTGAGTTGGCTCAAACTTGGAATGGTGACCTCCCTTGCATCTCTTCTTCTCACTCTCCATCTTATTTATCATTGAAAGGATGAAAACCCTAGTGTTTTGGTGGGATGAGTGAATGAATGGAAGTTTGGAAAAATAGTGTGTAGGAAAGGGTGAGTTTGGTGGATGAAATGAAGGGTCTTGAAGCTTAGAAAAATTCTAGAAAAAATTTAGTAATTTTTTTTGTGTGTTAGCTTCAATTTTCAGGTGGAATGAGGGAAATTAAGTGTGAGGAAGGTGTCAAAATTTCCAAAACATAGGAAATTCCCAATTTTGACTATGAGAATAGCATGTGCAATAGTAGGGTAAGTTGGTGAGATGAACTGGGGGTGATAGGGTTGAGTAAAAATTCTGATAAAATTTTAGGGGATAGGGTATTTTCTTGACTCCACAATGAAAGTGGAATGAAGGAGAATGGATAGTTCTAGGATGGTGAAAACCTCAAAACACAGTCAATTCCCAATTTGGACTATGGGAAAAACTAGTGTAAAATGTTTTTTAGTGTTTGAGGGCCGTGAAATTAATTAAAAATTAAAAGAAAATTTTAGTGGATATGATGGAACCTTACCTCCACAGTGAAGGTGGAATGAAAGAAAATGGAGGGGTGTAGGGTAGTCAAAACCCTAAAACACAATAACCCTATGTTTTCATTGTTTTCACTATGTAAAATATCTTAGAATTAGGGTTTTATTGTTTTTGGCATGTTATGGAGGGTAGTGTGGGTGATAGGCTTGTGATGATGTAATATGGGGGATGTATGAATCATGGTTTATGTGGTGGGTTAGGGTTTAGTTTAACATGTAGGTTAGGTTTTAACAAAACATAAATTTTTTATATGAGGACAATGAAAAGGATGGAGAAGAAAACAGGCATGAAAATATTATAAAAGCATTAAAAATCAATCCAAATAGCAGTAAGAGATGGTTACTTACCATTTAGGGAGGCCACACCAAAGTTTTCGAGCAAGATCTTAAGAGTTTGGAGGGTTCCCTGAGATTCAAACACTAGAATTTTTCACCTACATGAGCGTAACAATGCAACCATGAGTGTAACAACAGAGTGTTTTCACTCTACAGGAGTCATTAGGGGAATTTTGAGGTCTAAAATGGGAATATTACGAAAAGTGTACAAAAAAAATAAAATTTATAAGAACCAATAGGTTTCAAGATGATGATGTCAACCATGGGGGATGATTCACCTTTTTTTAAGTAAAAGGGTAAAAAGATTTAAAAATAATAAAATAATAAAACTACTTTTTCAACTTGTATTTTAAAATTATCTCCCAAATTGTTTACTCAATTTTTGAGTGGGAGTACTTGTTGGATGCAAAATTTAGTTTCTCATCGAAGGAGTACCCATGTTGCATACTTTTTATGGACCTTTCTACATGAAAAATGAGAATTACATAAACAAACATGATTATAATCACATTTTTCATGTATTTCTCATTTTTCGTGTAGAAGGACCCATCGAAAGTATGCAACATGGGTACTCCTTGGATGAGGAATTAAATTTTTCATCCAACGAGTTCTCCCGCTCAAAATTTGAGTAAAAAAATATGGGAGATAAGTTGAAAATATGAGTTGGAAAAGTAGTTTTTTATTTTTTCCCTCTAAAATTTGATGATGTATTCAAATCTTATTTTATTATTTCCACTATTATTTTATAATTTCCTTAGGATGCCCTTTTTAGACCTCAAAACTCCCCTAATGGTAACAACAATTTTTTTTCACTCTACAGGAGCGTAACAATGGCTACGTAGCACCCGCGTAGCGCTTCATAAATGTAACAAAGGAGCTCAATAATGAAATGCAAAGCCCAAAAACATAAGAGCTATGGATTTTGATGAGTTGAAAGTGGTTTTAATGAGATTTTGAGGGTTATGCTTTGGAGTTTAGGAGATATGGAGGGAAAATTAATGGTAGAGCTGCTCTCACATACAATGAAAAGGGTAAAAATGAGTTAAGTGAGGTTTACTTTGCCCTTTATAAACTTGAAATGTCCCTTACCTTTTGACACTTTCAAATGAATTTTGAACCTTTTAGACCCTTTGTGCAACTTGGAAGGTGACTTTTTGATATTTTTTTGCAACTTGGAAAGTGACACGCTTCCCTTTAAAATGGCATAAGAAGGCATAATTCTTTGACACTGACCTTTTGCTTTTGCTTTTGCATTCTTTGACACTTGAAGTGTTGTTTTTGGCATTTTAATGATACATGAAGACACATTTTGCCTTTTTATATAATCCATTTCTTCCAAAAATAGTGACCTCAAGTCCTTGTAAAATAAGTTTGTGAATCATGTCTTGCTTGTCTTGGCTATCAACAAGGGTTGCTTTTGCAGTTGCAACAACAAATTGCACTACTTGTTCCACAAAAGGATTACCATTGTCACTTAAAGAAGAACAATTTTGAAAGATAAGAATATTCAAAGATAGCTTATGATTTTATCTCGCTTATAGCCTGCAAGAATGACTTACTTTTCCTGCTAGCCTGAGAAGGAGAAATAATTTATGCAGAAAACCGAAAATAGCACTAACTACCAAACACAACAGCACTGACATCAAATCCACTGCCTACTTTTCCTTGTGCTATATAATGTGATGTCTGAGATACTACATGTACCAAATCCAAGTCCGTATCCAACATATTATTTGAATATATTGTGCAAGATGTACTAGGCAGTTTATCTACACCAAGATAATGATGGAGACCTACAACAACAACTGTTGTCATGGTAGCTAACAAACCCAAACTAATCTTTGAAACTTCTAGTGTACATGTAATTTTATATGACATATATGAGTTTTCTAGATTATTTATGTTCATATTAATTGATGAGAAGAATAGAAGTGAAGATAATGTCCATTTAGTTAAGGGTAATCCCTGTGCAACAATTTTTTGTGGTAGGAGAGACAACAATTTTCTTTTTCATGAAACAATAAGAGTGTTTTTTAAAAGCCTTTAAAATTTTCTCATTGGATATGACCCTTTTTAAAACAAGATGAGGTGTGTCTGAAAACTGAGAATGAATCCTTTGTCTTAGACTGAGATAGTAGGTCAAATTTCTCACAGTCAAGATGACTTTTTTTACCTTAAATGAAACAGTGAAACAAAATTTCTAATTTTCATGAGACAATGAAACAAACTGGAGTTGTTTGGACCTTTTTGGAATTTGAGCCATATAAAACACGAGAGATGGATTTTATTTCACCTTCAAAACAAGGTAGCTCCTTCAATATGGTTTTATAAATGGAATGGAGGGTTGTTTCCTTATTTTAGATGAAAATTTGAAGATTTTCAAAGGCATAAATGAGCCTAGACATTGACCTATATGAAATGGATTGACCTAAACCTAGACCTCTTCAGTGATGATGATGGAGATGTTTACCTTGAAATTGATGATGGAGATGACCTTGAAAGGGGTGGAAATGAATGAAATGAAGGAGAAACATACGTGATTTAGATCTCTTGAGTGATCAAAATTATTTTTCTGAGAACTAGTTCAAAAAAATAAAATATTTTGACCTATGACTTTATGGAAAACAAATTAAAGAGTAATTTGATCACTGGCATACCTGAGCTAAAACCTCTCATGGAGGTAGAAACCACAAGCCTAATCTTGTTTCAAACAACAACAATGTCTCAACACAAGGATATATCTCAATCCTAGTAACATATGATATTTTATTCCAATCAAATCCCACTCTTTCTTGTCGCAATGTATCATTTTTATATCCAAAACCTACTCAAACAACCCTCCAAAGAGCTTCCTCAACCAAAATTCCCCATAGCTAGCCATGTTGGTAATAATGTACTCAACCTAGGTCATTCTTAAATATACAAAATTCAATTTCCTACTCATCAACATTTCATGGCAGATCCCAACTTAAAGAAGCACCCAAATGTGTTATTTCTCTCAATAATTATTTCCAGCGTAGTGAACATTAGTGCATCCATGCAATCGTACATTTCCTATAGTATATCTTAGACCAAGAATGATCATCCCATGCAAATATCTCAAAAATTTTCTTATCAACCCAATGTGTATGAAGTGGATCAATCATTAATTGACTCAAGTTGTTTTCTGCAAAACATGTATCTAGATGGATGTTCACAAGGAACATCAATGCTTCAATAAATTGTTGGTTACCAAGTTAGGTCCAACAATATATATGCATAAATTCTTGAAATTCAATTCCATCGGATGTCCAAGGATTTTCATTTTTCATTTCCAAATATTTCCAATATCTTCATGACATATTTCCCTTGAGAAAGGAAAACCTCTCAATGTCTTTGCCAAATTTCTAATCCTAGAAAGTAATGCATCATTCCAAGGTCTTCCATATCGATCTCAGAGACCAACTCCAACTTAATTTGATTATCATAGGCTCGTTACCTTCCAATAATAGGTATTCAACATATAAAACCAAAATCAAAGGCATACCTTGGAATACTTTGATCGACACATCTTCCAGTCTTTACCAAGTAACTCTCAATGTAGACATACCAGGCTCGAAACTTTCTTCAAACCATAAAATTATTTTTGCAAATAGAATACTGACCAAACCAATATACTTAGCCTCAAAAAAATCAATATTGTGCAATTAAGTTTGTTTATCAAACCAAATCTAATATCAAAGCCATAAAAGTTATGTAAATATCACAAACTCTTTGAAGCAGGTGTCAGGAAGATATGACACCCAAATACCAGGTTACAACCTTGTTTGTTTGTTTTTTTAGCAACTACCATCAAGAAATATCAAACTTCATCAATTCATCCACATAATCATGATATGAATTATATACAGCAAGGATAAGTCATATATGTTTCATCCATTCATTGTGATATTTATAAAATAAAAATCATTGCATACTAAATCATAATAGTTTACACTTCAACCAATGTTCCAATGCCAATGATGCCCATTATCACCAAATTGATCTTGGTTGGCTGCTCATCAATCAACTAAATGTAACTATTTCACACCACTTATAACTAAAGATTAGCCTCTTCAGATTGAGAGGGCTCTCTCAAAGGGGGGTTTATGATTTTGAATAAGGATAATACTAGATGGCTAACTCTATGAATAGTAACTTGGTTTTGTATGATTGCAGGTTGAAAAATGAAGGCTTGCTACCATTGGGCTTATGGAGTCTATAATTAGTACTCTTAGTGATAGTGGTTCTTCACATGGAAGCTAAGGAAGATAGAGGTTTTTAACAAAGATAATTCATACACATAACATAGGAAAACATAGTCATTTCACCCCTAAAGGAAGTCAAAGTATAATATTATGAATTATGAGTTATTAGAGATGAAATATACTGCAAGTGATTAAAAATAAATATATAGATCAATAACACATCAAAAACCTCATGATAATCTCAGGTCTAGAAGTAGAATGTCACTTTGTAGTACTGATCATGGATAAAACATACAAGCAATAATTTGGTGCAATATTATCCAACCCCTTGCTCTTCGATGTTTAGTATATAAATAGAAATTATTTAAAATGTAGATGATCTGCCTAAGTGGCTATATCTTCGAATTCTACTTTGACACCTATCATAACTGAAACCACTAACTTGAAATAGAAAAATGACAGCTATCTTTTAAAGAAAACAAACTCCTAGTAGGACTCTATCCTCTATTTATTACATTCATTTATCCTATCAATGAAACAGTTACATAATGAATATCACATGCTCAAAGGAAAAATCACCATCATTCACCACCACTTTACATCTTCAAAGAACCCCTAGATCTGTGGAACACAATCCTTCTTTTTAGGGATGGATGACCTTGACTTTAAACAATGTTTTGACTGATGAGTTGGCTGTGTGGCACTTTTTTTGAGCCATGAATCTCTGCTGGTATGGTCCATTGACATGCTGGAGGTCTCTAAATAGCCGATGTGCTGTTGAGATGCTCACAATTCTTTAAAAACTCATCGCTATGAAAACAGGGCAGGTTTAGACAGTTTCGTAGCGAGTTTTAGTAGCATAGGAAAAATGTCTTTTCCATCTATCTATTTGACTCCTTTACTGTTCTAGTACCTTTACTATGCCATGGAAACTTACAAAACATCAATATTCGTCCATAAAACTTGACAGAATTGAGTTTTAAAGCAAAAACACACCTATAGGAATTTTCATAGCGTATTTCTAGCTTCAAGCCTGAGGTATGTTACGAAACTGTGCAAAAAACTAGAATTTTCTAATTTCAAGATTTTCTTCAAACATTGTTCTCCATCTACAAAATTTGGGTTCTCTGCATGTTATTAACCTCATCAAGAATATTCCATCTCAATTTTTCATTCTTTTTTCATTTCTTCTTCATTCACAATCAGTTGGTTGATGGGCTCTTCTACCACTTTCATCTTCAGTCCCTTCTTTTCCAACTCGACTTGAATCAAATCTAGCTGGTCCTAAAGATCTTCCACTAGGTATTTTAATGCCCTGTTTTTGGATTGTAAGTGCAAATTTATCCTTTTGATGTGTTTGAACTCTCCTCTTAGTGGCTGAGATCACTTTATCAACTTTTCTATATTGTCCAAAGTTTTTGAAACACTTCTGAGTTGATCTTCCCAAATTTTCCTCATATGCTCATATTGAACCTTCTCAGTTCTACATTTCTTTTCTTCTTGCTTCAAAACTTATATCTCTTTACCTTCCTCCAATTTCTCTTTGAGGGTTTCAATTTCTGTTTTTTCAATCATTTTCTCCTTACCCTTTCTTTACTCGATAACTAGTTCTGTTAGGTCCCTATATCACTAGTATAGTCCCTTATTATTGTTAGTGTAAACCCCTTATTGTTATTATTGTACCCTTGTAACCCCCATTTTGTTATTATTGTGCCCTTAAATTATTATTGTTAGGTCGGCTAGGATTACATTGTGGCCCACTAGAATTACATTATGGCCCCATGGACTCCTATATATAGAAAGGAGGTTTTGTAAATTGTATCATCTAAGAATTGTTCATTCATGTAATATATTGGAGGTTGCCCCCTTGAAGTGGCTTATTTCTAAGGCGTTGATATCTCTTTTCTTCTCTTTTTGGAGCTGGTTTCCCAACATTTGGTATCAGAGCTTTGGATTCTAGGGTTTCGCTGCTCCAAACAGGTCATCATAGTATTTTCGCTATAAATTTGTTTCTATGAAGTTTCAGAAGCTAAAATGTTTAGGGTGCAAAGCCAAAATCCTGAGGAAGATTTTCTAAAAATTTCAGAGCTTGGTTTGCAATATTTTCGGAGATATGATCTTTGGAAGTTAGGTCTTTTTTCAGGCTCCTAAACAGGTCATCGTGGAATTTGCGCTATAACGTTTTTTCTACTGAGGTTCAGAATCTGAAATTTTTATGGTGCAAAGCTGAAATCCTAAGGAAACGCGTCAAAACATTTCAGAGCTTGGTTCACAACATTTTTGGAGATATGATCTGTGGAAGGTAGTGCTTTTTCAGGCTCCCAAATTTCATCTCAAATAGGTGATCGTGGGAAAATTTCAATAACTCTCTCTTTGAGCATCGGATTGGAGTACCGTAAAAATTGGTCACAAGTACATGGACTTAAGTTTCTTGGATAACAATTTTAGAGGCTAAGGATGAAACAGTGACACGTGGCAAGTCATACAAGTTCGCTATACTGAACCAGTCCATAATTAGGTCATTGTGGGAGATTGGACATAACTTTGTCTTGAAGAATCCAAATCAAGTCAGACATGTAGCATTCAAAAGATAATTAAGAAGGCTACCTCAACCCCAAATTTCAGATATTGAAGAGATGTAATAACAAATATAATCCTATTGCAATATCGAGCTCCTCAAAAGCAAGAAAAAGGTGTGTAATTTTTATTACGAATTGCATAAGTCTTGTTTTAAGAATCAGTTTGAATTGATTGAAAGGGCATATTGTAGAATAGATATTAGTATTGGATTATAAAATGGCCCTAAAAAATTCAACACCCACCAACCTTTAGAGCTCTGGCAGCTCTTGAGAACTGAAGGTAAACGCATGACATAATAAAATTACAACGGCCATTTTGTAGTTGGCTAGAAAGAGCAACAAAAATGACATGGAAGTTTTGAAAGAAAGGCATGGAAACTACGATGAGATCATTTTTTGAAGAAAGGCATGGAATCTAAGATAGATGGCATGGAATCTAAGATTGATGGCATGGAGGCTGGGATGGAATCTAAGATGGATGACATGGAAGCTAAGATCGATGAGAAAATGGAAAACATGAAGAATGTTCTAAAAGCAGACATGGAAGGTTTGACAAAGTTGATACAAGAAATGTTTCCTAATGGCGAAAATATAGTAGAGGAAACTCATGATGAGAACAAAATAAATGTTAATCATGATTTCATAAACTCTATTGTTGGACGGAAGAACCAACATATTCCAAAGATGGATATGAGGAAGTTTGATGGCAAGGATCCCGTAACATGGATACTACAGATGGAGCAATATTTTGATCTCAATAATGTGCAAAATACACAAAAGGTACGCATTGAAACTTCACATTTAGAAAAAAATACATTTGGATGTCATCGATCGCTTTGCTCCCATAAAAAAATTGTCACTTGGTCAATTTTTACGGAGGAAATGATAGCACATTATGAGGATACAAAGAGCAAAACCTTCTTTAGCGAATTGATAAATCTCAAACAAAAGGGTTTAGTGGCAGAGCACATTGAGGACTTCCAAAAATTGAATACAAGGGTAACTGATATTCCATAGGAACAAAGGATTGATGTCTTCATAGGGACTTTAAAGGATATCATCCAACATGAAGTTCGCGTTTGGGAACCGGATTCATTAGAGAAGGCATTTAGGTTGGCAAGAAAAATTGAATGTAAAATTATGGCGGCAAGGAAGCCTACCACTCACATATATAAAGATGGAAGTGTTTCTACTCCTATACTTCCACAACCTACAAGGTTGACACCACAACAATTGGAAGAAAAAGAGAAAAAGGGCTTTGCTATAGTTGTGATACTTAAATACAATAAAGTTCATAAGTGTGCTGAAAAGAAATTGTATTTTACATAGATTGTGAGAGAAGAAAGAAAATGAACAGAGGGATATACGCAAGGCTTAGGCCACAGAAGAGGAGGAAATAGATTCAGCATATCATGCACATCAGCGGTACACTCCTCAAATTCTCAGATAGAAGGACGGATCAAGAAGAAAAAGTGAAAATATTGTTGATTGATTAGGAACATTTTTATATTTTATTCATTGTAAGGTTAGCCAAGGAATTAAATTGTTTCCTATACTGACACCAGAATGTCAAGTGATGGTTGCACATGGAGGAACTATAAATTGCTCTGGAAAATGCCATAATATCAAGCCAACCATGGGGGAATATGTATTGACTAGTCGAATGCTTTCCATTCCTATAGGAGGTGTTGATGTTGTACTAGGAGTACAATGGTTACAATATTTGGGGACAGTAGCTTTTGTTTTTCAAGAACTTTTCTTGAAATTTTTTTCAGAAGGAAATGAAGTTGAATTACGGGGTATTGTGGGGAAGCCGAGAAAGATAATAAGCTCTAATGTCATGACAAATCTTCTAAAAAAATAACAATGAGGCGTCATTTCACAATTATGTTCACTAGAAGTTCCAACATCAAAATCATCTATTTCTGCAGATATTCAACAAGTCTTGGACAATCATTTCAAGGTATTTGAAACTCGGAATCCCATCTATTCGTGATCATGATCATGCTATTCATTTGATTCCGGAAGTGTTCTCAAACATCAGGGCCTTATAGATATCCTTACGTCCAAAGTGAAATTGAACGTATGATTGCGAAATGTTAGAGCGGTATATTCAGCCTAGTCAAGTTCTTTCTCTACTCCTGTAGCATTGGTACAAGAAGGATGGATCATGGCGGAAGTAATACTGGATTATAGAGACTCAATAAGCTCACCAATATTCAAGATAAATTTCCCATTCCTTGATTGATGAATTACATGGAGAAATTTATTTTACCAAGTTGGATCTTCGTTCGGGATATCATCAAATTAGAATGAAGACTGAAGATAATATGAAAACAACATTTCGAACTCATGAGGGTCATTATGAATTTTTGGTCATGCCTTTTGGCCTTACCAATGCACCTTCTATATTTCAAGGGTTGATGAATTCCATTTTCAAATCCTTCCTTAGAAAATTTGTGCTAGTATTTTTTGATGATATACTAATCTGCAGCAGGTCCTGGAAGGATCATGTTCAACATATTGTGGTGCTCAAACTATTGCGGAGAAACAATTATATGCAAAAACATCAAATGTTTCTTTGGAGTACAATAGGTGGAATATCTGGGTTATATTGTATCTCATGAGGGTGTTAAGGTAGAACCTAACACAATTAAATCCATTAAGGAATGGAAAGTCCCCGCAACCATAAAGCAGTTGCGAGGATTTCTCGGGTTAATAGGGTATTACCTCAAGTTTGTTAAGAATTATGGGAGAATAGCAGCACCTCTAACAACATTATTGAAGAAAGATGCATTTTCATGGACTCTTGAAGCAACTAAGGCCTTTGAACATATTAAAGAGGCAATGTGCCTAGCACCAGTCTTAGCTACGCCAGACTTCACAAAAACCTTTATTGTGGAATGTGATGCCTTAGGAAATGGAATTGGTGTTGTTTAAATGCATGAAGGAAGAGCCATTGCTTTTGAAGTTGTCCAATAAAAGGAAAGTATTCTGAGGAAACCTATTTATGAAAGGAAATGTTGGAAATACTACATGCACTAAAGAAATGGAGACCTTACCTAATGGGAAGACACTTCAAGGTAAAAACTGATCATGATAGTATTAAACACTTTTTGGAACAAAGACTATCTTCAAAAGAGTAGCAAAAATGAGTCACAAAGATTTTAGGTTATGACTTTCAAATCGTCTACAAAAAAGGGAAGCTAATGTTGCAGATGCACTCTCAAGAAAGGATGAAGAGGTGTAAGCATTGCTTTGTGCCATTGCAATTATCCAACTATATTGGATAACCAAAGCAAGGGATGAATGGAAGAAGGACGAAGAAGTGTAGACACTCATTCAAAAGTTGCAGCAAGATCCTAGTACATTTGATACATTTAGTTGCAAAAATTATTCCTTATGGTACAAATATCACTTATATATTTGCAAGAATTCCCAACTAAAACAAAAGATTCTTTTGGAATTGCACACTTCTCCTTTAGGAGGACACTCAAGAATTTTAAAAACTTACCACAGGGTGAAGAAATAATTTTTTGGGATGGCCTTAAATCTGAGTATTCAAAGTTTGGCTGAGAATTTTAGTTTGCCGTGAAAAAGTGGAGCAATTAAGACCCCAGAGACTTCTACAACCACATCATTTCCAGTCAACGTTGGGAGGATATTTAGTAAGTTCTGAGGTTTCCTAAGTCCGAAGGAAAGAGTGTCATCATGGTGGTAGTTGATATACTTACAAAGTATGCACACTTTTGTGCATTATCTCATCCATTTAAAGAAAATACAGTTGCTACTACATTTATGGACACAATTCAAAAGCGACATGGAAACCCAAGGGTTATTGTGAGCGACAGAGATCTCATTTTTACTGGAAATTTTTGGACGGAGTTATTTTCTTTTTTGGGTACTCAATTAGCTCATAGTTCATCTTACCATCCTCAATCTGATGGTCAAAGTGAGATAGTAAATAAATGTTTGGAAGGATATCTTCGTTGTTTTGTATCTGATAAAAAAACGCAGGGGGTCAAGTGGTTACCTCTCGCTAAATGGTGGTATAACACTTCCTTCCACTCTTGCAAAAATGACCCCATTTATGTCACTTTTTGGATATCATGCATCATCCATCACATAATCTTTAAGAGAAAATTCTAAGGTTCAAGGAGTGGAAGATCAGATCGAGCATCAACAAGAAGTTCTCCAACTCTTAAAGGATAACCAAAATTTGGCACAAAATCGAATGAAACAATAGATAGATCAACATTGTAGTGAGAGAATTTTGATGTAGGAGACTGTGTATTTTTACAGCTACAACCATACAAACAAATTTCCCTCAAGCAATCTAAGAAGGATAATAAATGATCACCAAAGTATTATGGTCCTTACAAGGTGTTGCAAAAGATTGGTACTATGGCATACAAATTGGAGCTTCCTGCTTCTTCACGAGTACATCCAGTTTTCCATGTTTCATGCTTAAAGAAGGTTATAGGTGAAAATCTTCCTGTTCAAAAAATATTTCTAGAACTTGATGAGGAAGGAAAATCATATTGGAACCTGAAGAGGTCACGGAAACAAGAACTCAACATCTATGGAATCGATCAATTTCAGAGTATCTCATCAAGTGGAATAACTTAGCCACTGAAGATTCTCTTTTCTTCTCTTTTTGGAGCTGGTTTCCCAACAAGTTCTTCTTTTGATGGTGAAGACAAATCTATGATGCTTGGTGGTTGAGTAGCATCATTTATTTTCTCAGTCTATTTTCTTTCCATGACCTTCCTTGCATGTCTGGTCATTGGTTTCCTAGGTTGAAAAACGAAACTGGCATCATCACCTGCAAAATCTAGTTTTTTCGCAGTCTTACATTTCTTCATATTTCTTCCTCCATCTTTAATGTCTTCAGCTTGCACAATGGGTGAATCTTCAATGTCAATTGCATTTAGGATATCCTCCAAGTTTCCTTTAGCCAATGTCTGGCTCCTAGTAACTCTATTGTTGCCTTGTCTGCTGACTGTCTGCTTATGATTTGCATGTGTTGTTTGAGGTGTGTCAATCTTTTGCAAAGGTTTTGCTTCCATGCTCACTAGTTCTAGAGGAGATGATCTATTTTCTTCTTCAACTTCCTATTCCATAGCTGGTGATGGAGTAGTTCTAGGTTTGGAGGCTTTCTTAGGAGTAAAAAAAGTCAATTTTATAGCCACTCATGAACAAGAAGGAAGTCCAATCTCTGTCTAACCTCCTCAAATCCTCTAACACTAATATCTTAATTAAACCATGATGAAAAAGATAAGTCTCACTTCCTTTTGTCTTGATTTGAACATTGTCTGAAATTTTCCCTAGATGTATGCATAGATAAAAAGGCAAGTCAAGTGACCTCTTACCCACAAAATGCAGAAGAAGTTTGAGATGGTAGGAGTAGACCATGTGAAACCTTCCTTCACAGGTGAAATACTTCTGAATGACCATTAACAACTTTGAGTAATTTTCCTTCATGAAACTCCTAGGGATAGCATTTTTCAAGTCAATTTCACTGTGTTCTTGCTTGATGAACTCTTTCCAATCCTGCATTGTGAATTTGATACCTTTAAACCATTGTTCCCATCCTCTAGGTATTCCTATAGCTGATGAGATGCTCTTTGGTGTCACTGTAAGGTTCAGAATTCCAAACTTTGAAGTTGTTCATGTGAAGCTATTGGAAAAATATTTTGAAACCTGTAAATGAAATCCCTTCAACCTCTTACAGAACTACAAGTAGCCAGCTCTTATGAAAACCTCCAGTTCTTCTGAAAACGCTATGAAAATTTGAAAAACTGAAAAATGTGCCATTTTTATTTTGAATGCATTGGAAATGACAACTGACACCATATGAGGACTGATTTTACATGAAATGACATAAATGGATGTGATCATGAAACTTAGGATAGGTTAAAAAAATGTAAAAATTTTCCTACACCACCTTAAAATGGCTTAGGAGACCTTGTCCATTTGGTGAGCGACCTATATGACCCTATCAAGAAATATTTCACAACTTTATGAGTGATAAAAATGCCAATATAGAATCAATTAATTAATACCGATATTAATCACTGAGAGTTACTATGCCCATGTTGTCCCATCACATCAAGGAAAATCACCATTGTCAAGTACTAAATTTGATCAAAAGCCTAACTTGTCATCACAGTGAATTCAATCAAGACATAAGCCAAAAAATACATATTAATTGTCAAGATTCATGTGAAAATTGTAAGACTTCATTAATTATACAATCCATTATTTCTCATATATACTAAGTCATGTCAATTAGAAAAATCTTGTCAAACATTTGTAGTTTTTACCAAATATTGTGATATACTAGCTCAAATGATCAATTCAAGGAAAACAACATACTCATATGCACATTTCAATCCCCTAAAAGAAAAATATTATCCAACATTCACTTTATCTATAATAAGTCAAACATTATATAAATATTAAAAACTTCCCTGCTCGCATAGCTCTCTAGGATCTGCTCCATGTCTTTAGTTTTTCTATACTCCTAGTGTTCTCCTGGTCTTGTGCATAAAATTTTGGTTTTGAATCCTACAAGCTCAACCACACCCATATGCCTTCTTCTGTGTGGTTTTGAGGCAACAACACCCTTCAGTATTTATCTAAGTGGTTGGGGCTTGGATTAGGAGAAACCTTCTTTTCTCAATTCAGAACTTGCCAAAACCTTTTTCCACAACATCATATGTTTATTCATGACCATAATTATTCCTTTTGTAGTCACGTGTCTTATTTTAAAATAAAAATATGTGTTAAAATCTCCTGAAAACTTTCTCCCTCTACATGGGAAGCACGTTAGTCATCATCATGCAAAACATAAACATGTATATCATAATATTACCATGCAGCAGCTACACGCTGTAAGGTCACAGAGTCAAACTATATCATGTTATAAAACATACATTCATCATTAAAATTAATGTATTCATTGTCACATATGAATATGGAATAAATATTTATCAAATATTAGTGTCATATAATTAGGGAAGCTGGAAAAAAAAAAAACATAATTACAACATCACTTCTTTATCAAGTCAGGGCATCAATTCATATTTTCTAATCTTATCAAAAACTAAACAAGGTAAATAAGAATATCCTTAGCATCAATATTATTGTTGCACTTATGTCATCAAGGTCATCATGCTTATAAAAAGCATTGATAGTATCAAATCACAATATATCAAAATCAATGCATATAGGAAATTATTCATGTCTAAGATACTTGCCAAAAATGAAGTGCGCTAATATATCACATGTAATAGAGATCATACTTACTTTTCATATCCATGCATGATTCATTTACAAATGTTATTTTATTTTCATACATTAGGGCTTAAATATCCTTCGAATATTGAAGCTAAATCACAACATCCAAACATTGCACCATGTTAGCACTCCACCGAATCTCCGAAGGGTGAGGAGACTAGAAAAGGTAACCACAGACTGCTTTGACCTAGTAGGCTGGAGAGGGCTCTCTCCGTGAGATCATAGCCAAATTTATTGGATAATCAATATTTTATGGTAGGTATATTAGGCTCTAGGGTTTGATTGATTTGAATTTTGTTATGGATGGTAAATAAGGTCTAGGAAAAACTAGGCTAGGGCACTGAAAATCAGACTTGTAGAGATGTGATGGGGAAAGGTACGCACACACTTTAGCACTTTAAGGTATCTTAGTCAGTGTGAGAGACTGATAAGGTTTCAAATAGAGCATGGAAATCATGAATTCTTTTATATTAGAGGAAAGTGAAACACAACTGTGATAATTTCTCCAAAATAGAGCATCAAAATAATGAATTCTTCTTATCTAACTTAGAAATCAATCACATTAAGATATGTACATGAATATGGAAGGAATAATACATTCAAACATATGAAAACATAAGAGAAAACACTACTAAAACACATACCACATGAATCCCTCCACAATAGATACAACTCTGTCTATTAGTTCTTGCCAAAATTGATTGAATACACTAGTGTTCAAAGATCAATTACACAACATCCAACCCTTGCAATGACAAAGAGAATGAAAGATATAGACCAAAAAAAACTTATCCCAATCTTAGGGGCCAAATCCATGACTTGTGGAGCTATTTCCCAAATTTCTCAACTAGAATCTAATGACTAGGGAGGTCAACAAACTCATAGCTATCTTTGATGAAATTGATTCACTTGACCCAAAATTACAATTTTACTTGATGTATCTACCTCTAGTAACTATAAAATACATAATTACATTTAATTTTTACATTTTCATTAGTAAAACTCCATGGAATCGATCAATCAACTGAGAAAAAGTGAAATTTCTGAATAAAATAGGAGACTGGAAAAGTACAGCGTTTGCGAAAAAAGCGTAGTGTGTCCCTGAGAAAAGCGTAGCGTGAGCTTCCACTTTAATTTTTACTGCCTTGATGGAGTCAAAATTGAGTGCACGATAGCTCTTTGGAAATATATTGCTGTCTAGATGTCAAAAATGTCCTCAAACACTGAAAATCATGGATTTAAGCCCTTCAAAAAGGAATTCTCCCAAGAATGGTCAAAAAGTGCAACGTGGGGCTGAAAGCACTCATAGAAAGGTGTTTTTAAGGTGGTATTTGGGATTTTCCACCTGTCAAAAGCTCAAATTTTGGAGTGGCAGTAGTAAAAATATGATGTATAAGCCATTCTTTATCCAGCCCCACTGATTTTTCATTATTTAGAGGCTCCCCGAAAAAGCGCGACGTGGCCCACGCTGCAATTTTTGCAGGCTGATTGTGCAAAAAGCTTGTAAAATTTGACCAAAATGCTCAAAATGCCAAAACATTTCCCAAAAGCTCTCAAAATTGTTGAATGAGGTCTTGATGAAGTGTGTCATGCCACCAAGAAGGCATCATCAAGCAAGTCATGTTTACCTTTTTCTTTTTGGCTGATTAGGGTTTCCTTGAGCTTATAGTGCAATTGCTTAACCTTGACATCGCAGATTTTTTTTTTTGATATGTAGTGGTCAAAAATGTGCCTCAACATCTGATTGTACTTGTTGGCCTTGTGAAGGAGATTCTCCATGTGTATGTTTACTCTGTCAACCCAAAATTCCCTATTCTCATTAATTTCCATCGCAATCCTCTCCTCAAAGGTGAGTTCCTTTACAAGAAGTGCCTCATGTTGTTTTTCTTGCTCCAATGCTATTTTGAGGCCCCTTTTTTTGGTCTTTTATTAGTGGTTTGAGCCTCATCCTCGTCAGGCTTATCATGTCCCATAATTTATTTGCCTTTGACATCTTGCCTCTTAGCTTTCATCGAGTCCATTTCCAAGAGTACTTTCTTTTCACTCAGCTGTTTGTTATCTTGATCAATGAAGGAGATAACAAACTTGGACCTTGCCAAATTGTCTTGTAGCTCTTTGATTTTGGAATCATTTTCTTTGATGACCAGGTTTAGGGTTTCATGTTCATCTTGGGCCTCCAATTCCACCATCTCAATATCATGGTGAAGGGCTTCTTTCTCTTGGACAACTCTCTCTTGTTGGATATGATATCCCTTCTTTGTTGATGTAGAAGGCAAGTCCCCTTCCACAATTTGTTGAGAAAACACTTGCCTATGTCCTCTCTAATACGTTTTGAACTCTTTTTCCTTTTTATTCTTCTTGATTGCAGCCCTACTAGATGGCCTAGTTTTTTTTTGAGTAACTGATGTTGATGGTGGAATAGGTCTAGCAGGCTGATTGGGTGGAGATGTGAAGACCTCAACATCAATGAAAGTCTCCCATGCAATGTTCAGTTGATTGAGGTGATGAAGGAAAATGATTTTGATGAGTGAATTATGGAAAAGACGGTTCATTTTAAGCTCATACTCTCTGTTATGTACCTTGTAGGAAATCTTATCAATTCTCCTGTACAAATAATAGGGAATGTTGAGCAATTTCACCCTGGTAAAATGAATGAGTAGCCTTATGTGGTAGATGTATAGCCTGGAGAATATGCCCTCACAACTGAAATATTTCATGATGATTTTAATCATGAGAGAAAACATATTAAGTAGCTGACCAAAAGGGAAGATTTTATTAATGTTGTCTTTGTAGGGTGCTTTGAGGTAGGGTTCATACAGCTGGGCATCCAAATCCCGAGTTTTGAGCCACTTTTCACCTACAGTAGGTATCCCTATTTTTGAAGCAATAAGTTTTGTAGAAATGGTGAATTTCAACCCTGCAATGGTGACTTAGTATTTTCGTAGGTTTTTTATGAATATTCTAGTCAAATTAGGATGGCTCTACACTCTTTGGACCATTTCACAAAACTCAAAACAACCTACATGCTGGAATCATTTAACTGGCAGGGATGATGACATCAATTCTATGGTTTTTGATGGCTCAAGCCGTAAGGTTGTCCCTCCTTTGTTGTAGGTATTTTTCTCTTCCTCCATAGTTTTTCTCTCTTCCTCCATGGTGTTTCTCTTTTCCTCAATGGTATTTATCTCTTCCTCCATAATGTTCAATTTTCTTAGAAACCCTAAGGGAGAAGGGGAAGTAAAAGGGAATGGGATGATAGGTTTAGGGAGTTGGGATAGGTGTGGGAAAATTTAGGGAAGGGTGTAAGGTAGTTAGGAACCTTAGGGAAGTGATGGGGAGTTAAAATGACAAGGGGGGTAGGCTAGGGAATTTAATTACATTGATATAGTATAGCTGCCTAAAAAAGCGCAACATAGGGGTAGGGTTTTAGGGAATATGATTTAGGAGTGGGGAATGAAGGGATGTGAGGTTATTGAGGGATGAATTAGAGTGTGAGGGAGGTAAAAAGTTCTAGGGAAAATCAAATTTAGCTTGAAAACTAAAAAATACGAATTATCCACTAAAAAAAACATGGAGACAAATGGAGGCTTTTCACCACAAAAGGAATGAAATTGATGTTAATAGGAGATGTTGAAGACCTAAAATTACTTATAATAGATGAAGAAACCTTTAGTAGCCCATTAGAACCCTTGTAAAAAAAAATTATGGCTGTATTTTCTTCACTGAGAAAAGTGTAGTGTCCTTGAGAAAAGCACAGCGAGCTCTGCAAAAAGCGCAACACCTTGAGGAAAAGCGTAGCAATGGGCCAAAAACTCGATTTTTTGAGGTAAAAATTAGTTTTTTGACTTGGGAAAGTTGAGAGCTCGATGTTGATGAGTGAGAATGAATGTATTTTGGTCTTTTAAAGCCTTTTAAACTTGAAGAAAAATCATTAAATGAACATGGACCCACATTCCCCTTTTTCAAAATCAGCCTTTCATTTGCTTTTTGTATTTTAACCTTGAAATTGATCTTTTGAAATTTGAACTTTTGGTGGCTTTGGAACACGAAATTTATTCTTGGAAATTTGAACATTTTCTGGTGGAACTTGAGAATTTTCTGCTACTTGGAACTTTGAAGTACTTATTACAAATTATGAACATAAATTAATTTTTTCTTAGAAATCAAATTTATTGATGAAATTACTTTATTGTCACTCCTCCACTTGCTGGAATTTATGAATGAAATGATGATTTGATGAGCTTGGAATCCTAATACCTAATGGAGACTCTAGACTGAATGAAACCATGATCAACATTAATGTAATGATGATTACAACTTATGAATAATGGTACATTCAGTTGGGAGGTGAAATGAGCCATCAACTAGTAAAATTTTGGAAGGTGTAACATAGACCAGATCTACATCCAGTGACCAAATTTTTGCATGATGACCTAGTGGAATGACAAAAATTTGATAATGGGACCCTAACAAGACATGATAAGAGTCCATTTGATAATTTGTGGTAGGATGCAAAAGCTGACACTAACACACCATACATACCTTGTAGTATTTAGACACATTTGCACCTTCTAGCTCTTATTTTCATTGGAAACTGGAGCACTTTTTCAACTTTTCATTAAGTGTCTCTTTCATTTTCTAGTACTATCTCTTCTCTTCCTACACTAGATTTATTTTCCTGCATTTTATATTATCCTCAAGAATTATTTTCTTGTCACATCTCATGTAGAGATAAGAAGCATTAGATACTCGTATATTCATACAGGAAGCAATAATCAAATCTATAAATATAAATAAGAATCTAGTCACAAAGAAATAACATAAATCTAAAAGGCACTTATCTTTAACAAGAGGTTATCATCTCCCTCTTGAAACAAAATTTAATAGTTACTACTAACCATTATCCATATAATAATGTTGCCTTAAATATATCCAATCATCTTTGTAAAAAACTGAGGCTGATTGATACTAGCCCATATAGGGTTATATTTAATCTATCATAAGTGCTAAAAACACTCCTCACTCATAATTTCTTGGATTTAAAACTGAAAAACCCAATCCTTTATCTTATCCCAGGGTTTCTTCCAAACCCTAACCTCATGATATCCATAAAACCCTAAATTTCCTAGGGTTTCCTTCAAACCCTAGTATTATTTTAGTTCTCCTCCATATTCTCTTTCTCTTATCAATGATGTCTTCTGAATGGTGGTAACAATGAATTTTCTTCATCCTAGCTCTGATACCATGTTAATTTTTCTTAGGGTTGCATTGTTCTTTGATTTAGATAATTCCATTTAATTATTTACACATTGAATTCACCCCACAACATCATAGCATTATTCAACAACATATGAAATTATATAGAAAGAAAAATATCATCATCAATGCAACGAAACATAAAGGAATAATAGAAGAAACAAATTCACACATAGAGACACCAGGATTGGTCGAAGACCAGGGAAAAACCCCACAAGGGGGAAAACCCTTTCAAACTCTTATTCATATTATATTTTCATAAAATGTTCAACAAAGAGAGAGTACAATGATACATATCGTCAACCACAAAACTATCTAGAAAAATCAACCAAAGCACATCCAAGATATGATCCCAACAATGTTAATAATCAAAACCATGATGCAAAAGCCTACGATCAACTATCGAACTCTCTAATCAACTGATAAATTGACACCCTAGTTTCCAACTGCATGGCGATAGTGTACGTGCATGCGGCTAAAACCCTTCCACCACATGGATAATAATGTGTGCATGCGGCTGCAAAACAAAACTGTAGATCATATGTGAAAGCTTCAAACCCTACAATTTTGAACTTGTACAAATTAAACTTCCGCGAACCAACCTTATACTTTCACAATCCAAAACAAAGAAAGAAGAATGATTTGTGATCTCCAAATGAGGGTCACTTGACTTGTATCTATATAGCCATCCAAGGGTGTCCAATTTCCTTTTGGGTTGACCTGTCCTTTTTGTGCACATGGGGGGTTTCCATATTAAGATATATTTTACTTAAACAAATTAAATTCTACCAAGGGCTAGTAGGGGTATTCCTTGATGAGGAACATTTTCCAAAGGAGGGAATGTGTCCCTCAGCTACCAAAATTAACACTAGAGTGGTGGAGACCAATAGTGAGAACTAGTGTCTTGGTTATCATAGATCTCTTTTAATTTATGAGGCAAGGGAAGGTTAATATATTAAGTTATAGAAGGATCTACCCTAGTGTTGAAGGTATATCATGTATCACTTTTGATTATTAATGCCTGTTATTTATTCCCTTCCTATATACATACAATTTTGATTATATTCATTTCAAGTAAGTATAGGAGCTAATATTCCCTTTGTGAAAGGAAATTGTTCTTATTTGGTGGTGATTGTGTGAAATATACATGATCAAGGATTATTTGGAGTGGTATCCTCATGTAAAGGCGAAGCTATATTGATCTACATAAAAATCAAAATATGGCAATTAGTCTGTGAGGGATCAATTTCTCACACCTACCCTTCTTCTTGAGTAGCTATGAATTCATGGATGAGTGACATTACATGAGGAAATTGATTGCTGGTTTGATTTATTGCTTTCATGCTCTTACATTCTGGTGATATTTAGGGAAAATATCACAGAGAAAAAACTCCTTATATTTGTGCATTCATAGCCATAACACATCTAGCTAAAACGTAAAATATTATTTTTGAGTTCTTCAACATACAAAACATTTATTTATTTATTCCTACCCATTATTACTCCCCCAAATTTCTAAGGCTGCAGAAGAAATCCCAACAGAGGTAACCACATAACAATATTTTAGCTTGGTATCTAGACCTACCAAACCAGAGAGGGTTCTCTCCACAAGGTCACAGCCAAGAGGGTTGGATAAATTAGGGTTTAAGGCTAGGTATGAAATGCAGAAGGGTTTGTTTTGTTTTGATTGGGTTGTTGGGTGAGGATATTAGGTCAAAGAGGCTAGGTCAGGGAAAATAGGATTAGGGTTATATACCATTCAATGGGGAAAGTTAGGTAGGAAGGCTAGCACATTAGGGTTCTTGGGATGGAATGATTCAAATAGGTGAGGATCTAGGAAGAGCATGAAAGATGAATTCTTGCTAAACTGAAAGAAATATGAATAAACTATGAAAAATTTCCCAAAACAGATCATGTGAGATGAACTTTGTTTCTCTAACTTGAAAGTGATCATACAATAGACATGAATTGGAATATCGACCAATAATACATTCATAAAATGAACTAAAAGAAGAAATAATGCTAGACAACCATACACAGGTATCCCAAAGAAATAGTTGCAACACTTTTATTAAGCTCCTGCCAAAATGATTACAATAGAGTCTCTGATTAGTATGCCAACATCCAACTGATTCCAACCAGTGAAATGACTAAAAAATTACATGACATAGGCCTCAAAAAAACTCCTATTAGCCTTAGAGGTCGAATCTATGAGAGGAGGAGTAATTCCACCAAAACTGAGTTGAATACCTAGAGTATAGGGTGGTCAAACTAACTCATTCCTAACTTAAGTGAATTGATTCATTACACCTCATCATGAATTTTCATCTAAAGTGCTTACCCTAGTTAACAGTAAAAAAATAATATTTACATTAACTTCCATCAATTACATAGGTAAAATCCTAATTTTCCCAAGTTAAAATCAAATTTGCAGTAAAAATTGAAAAAATCAGACATTTGCCAAGGGCGTAGCGCTAATGCCAACAGTGTAACGCCATTTGGCAGGCCATTTTTGGAGGCCTTGGCAGTGTCCAAATTGGGCTCAGGGTGGATTTTTGGAAAGCCTATCCTATATACTTTCCAAAAATACCTTTATTTCTCTGAATGGAGTTGATTTTCCCTTTCAAAGATAGATTCTCCCACAACGGGTCAAGGGCGTAGTGCCAAGGTAAAAAAAGAGGCAGGACATTGATTTTTTAAGGGTTTTTTAATCTTTTCACCTGCCAGTTGTCCAAACCAATCTTAAATTATTTTTTTCTGGAATGTACTTTTCATCTTGCATCTTTTGGTGGTCTTTTTGTGGCCAAAAAGTGCCTCAAACAAGGGCGCCCTTTGTCTACCTACTTTGTTGATGTAGAAGGCAAGGCCCCTTCCACTATGTGTGGAGAAAACACATGCCTATGACCTCTCTAGCATGTTTTTTCCAATGTCTCTATCTCAGCCATATTAGCCTTTTTAGGCTCATTGATCTCAGTTCTGTTACCATGTCTCAATGTAAAATGGAGATGATGGTGGTGACATGAGTGAAGGAGGCTGATCTAGTGATGATGCATAAAATGTGGGCTGAGATGGAGGAATGGATGAGATGATGAAGGAACATTTTGGGCATGTTTAATAGGTGGAGTAGTGAATATGTCATTAGCTATGAAAGAACTCCATGAAATTTTCAATTGTTTGAGGTGATGGAGGACTATGATTTTGGTGAGGGAATGGTGAAAGAGATTGTTCATTTGGTGCTCAGATTCTCTCCTTTGGACAATATATTCCATCTTTTCAATCCTCTAAATGAGGTAATAAGATATATTGAGCATCCCGACCCTTGTGAAGTGCATGCGCAGCTGGATATGATACATGTAAATTCTTGAGAACCTACCTTCACAAGAAAAGTATCTCATGATGATTTTCGTCATAAGAGCATATCTCTCTAGGAGGTAATAGAAAGAAAAGTTCCCCTTTATTTCTTTCTTATGCCTAGGTTTGATGTATGGCTCAAAATAATTCTCCTCCAAGTCTTCTTATTTGAACCATTTTTTCCCAACATTTTGGATTCTGGTGGCAACTGATATAACGTCAGTGGACAAGGTGAAAGTGACACCAGCAAGGGTTACCTAGTTTTCATGGATATTGGATATGAATAGCCTGCTCAACAGAGGATGATGTTGGACCTTTTATACAGTCTAACAGAATTCAAAACATCCTACATGCTTGAAACATTTCACTGCCATGGGAAATTTCATGAGTTATCTGGTATTTTTTGGATCAAGTCTAAGGATTTTCCCTCCTTTGTGTGGCCTCCTCTCCTATATTTCTTCTCCGTCAGTGTAGCTTATGTTTTTTTCTTCTTCCATAATGTCTTAGGGTGAAACCCTAGGGAGATGGAATGATAGTGAAGAATGAGTTTTGGGAAGTGGGAATGGGATGGGGAAATTTAGGGAGATGGGGGAAAGAGTTTATGAAATGAGGGAAGTGATAGGGAGTATTATTGTTATGGGGTTTGGGATAGGGAATTTTATTACATTTTAGGGATTTTGGGAGCCTAGGTCTTAGGGTTTCAAAGGAAAAGGGCTTAGGGAAAGGGGATTATGATATAGGGAGTGAGGATAGGGTAATTATGATGTGGGAAGGGAATTAAAGTGCTAGAGAGTGAAATTGAAATGCAACTGGGATTTACGGAATGATACTAGGGTTTCAAACTCAAAAATAGACACCAACTCTTTAAACAAGCTCAAACACCAACAAATTGACTTTGATAATGAGAGAGATGATGAAAATGATAGCTTACTTGATTGCTAGAGGATCTAGAGTACTTTTGCTGAATATTTGAAGGTGATAGCACAAGATTTGAAGCTCCTTAGTCTTTGTAGGCAAGGGTGCAATGCCGGTGCTAAGGGCACAATGCAGGGGTGCAGCGCCAAACGTAGGGCGCAACACCTGAATCTGTTTTTGAAAATTTCACCTTCCTTGTTGAATTTTCATGCTTTTGTTGAGGTTGCTTGATGATGGCAAGAGAAAATGAAGTTTTAATTGATGCTCTTTGTGTTCAAATACTTTGTGGGATTTGATTTTGATGATTTTGAAACCCACTTTTACAATGTTTAATTTAACTTTTAAAACTTTCCAAAATACCCTTCAACTATTTTTGTTTGCTTTGCAGATTGATCATGCTGGGGTAGGAACTCTTCATATTTTGGAATTTGATGTGTTTGGAATATGGAATTGAGTTGGCATCTTTGGGAAATTGAGTACTTATTACATATAATGAAATAAAATTACATAAAATAAAATAAAATTACATCTCTATTTTTTGAAATAAAATTACATTTCAGAATGAAGCTCACACTTGAAATAAAAATTACAACTTTGGAAACCATATTTACATGCTTACAAATCCTCATTAGATGATAAATGGATATTATTTGGATCACCCTCATTCTATTGCTGACATTATGCAATGAAATGGTGTTTTATTAAGACCTTGGAAAAATGAAAACCTAGAGATCTAATGAAGACTTTGAGTGACAAAACTTCATGGTGAACTGTCTAACATATTGACATGATAAAAATGACTTTCATGACTGAAGTATGCTCAAAAAGACATGAAGTTCAGCCAGAAAATATGAATTTTTGAGGAGGAGTGATGTTTTTGGACTAAGACTACCATTAGTGAGTAAATGTTTTGAATGAAGACCTAGGTGTAGTGACAAAAATTTATGAGCTCCTAGAATGATATGAAAAGAATATTTTTTATCACCTAGGGAAATATGAAAATACTGACACTAAAATTGGCCTTATTGGGGATGATAGCTTTGAAAGAGGTCTCAAGAACCATAGAACTCAGGATTTTGTAGATTAGGGCCTCTTCCATTGGGCCAATACAATCAAAACTCAAACAGTAACATGACTGAAAACTAATAACTCAGAAAAATATACTAACTCAATACAAACTCAAATTAATCAAAATTGACTCAATACTAACTTAATTGACTGAAAACTAAAATTTTTGAAAATGTTGGAAAATAAGTGAAGCTCCATGGCCTTCACTTCAGGCTCCAAACTCCAAAGATTCTCTACTTCACACTTGCATAAAATGTAACTAATATTTACTATGAAATGGAAAAATAATCGAGAAATTTGTTTAAGAAAAAATAGTGTTTCAAGATCCTACCATTAAATGGTCCTCCTAAACACTCATGTCCATTCATATCCTCAAGAAAATAAGAATTTTTTCCTCGACAAGCTGAATCTCATATGGCCCTTTCCATTAATTCTCAAATTTACCTTGCTTACCCTTCTCTTCATTTCTGGCATCCCAGCGGAGTACCACATATCCTATATTGAAGTTGTCTTCCTTAGTTTTCCTATAATATATCTTCTTTATCCTATCATGAAGTTTTGAATTATTCTGAAATACTTCATCCCTTGTCTGTTGAAGGTGTATCATTTAATTAATACAATGTTGAATTTCATTTTCCTCAGTCCCTGATTCTTGCAGCAATTTCATTACCGGGACTACTAATAATGAAGGAAACACAATATCGGCACCATATACAAATTGAAAAGGAGACATACCAATATAATTCTTATTACTCACCTGATCTTCCCACAATGCATTAATCAACTTATTATGCCAATTATTTTTATTCTCTTCTAACATATTCTTAATGATATTGATCAAGGATTTATTAGAGGACTCCACCAATCCATTACCTTGCAGGTTGTAGGTTGTAGAGTGTCCCAACTTAATCTTATATCTGTCACAAAACACAGTAATCTTCTTAAACTTGAATGTTGTCGTGTTATCTGTGATAATATTAGTAGGACAACCAAAAAGGGACAAAATATTAGTTTCTAAAAACTGAATGATGACAAAATATGTTACTTTCCTGGTCGGGATCACTTCAATCCATTTTTTAAAGTAGTTTGTGGCTGTAAATATCAACTTATGTTGTGCGGATGATGCTGGATGAATCTCACCTATGAAATATAGGCCTCACTGCTGAAATGGTTCATGTACTAAAATAGGTTGGAGTGGTAATGGGAGAAGCTTTATCTTACCCTGAAAAACTTAACATTCATGGCAGCTCATCACTACTTTGTAAACATCTACAAAAAGTGTCGGCCAATAATATCCCACTCTCAATATTTTATTGGTCGTGGTCTTCCAATATAGGTGGCCCCCACAATCTCCTTTGTGTAAGTCATTCACCACTTCCTTAGATTCTTCTTCAACCAAAAAATTCAGCAACACACCTCTAGGATCCTTCCAGTAAAGTGCATTGTCCATAATGCAATATTTTGAATATTTGAGTTTCAAATATCTTCCTTGACTCTTATTCATGCCTATAGGGGGGTTTAGGTGTTGCAAAACATAAACAATATCAAAATATAGTGGAGATGAAAAAAGGATATCAGATACTTGAATGAGATTCACTTATTCTTCATTTTTTAGACAAAGATGAAATCAAGTTGATGTCAAGAGCATGAAGATTTGACTCAACCATGAGCTTGGCTAAGCCTTGACCTTTGATCATCTTGGTGGGCTTGATATCAAGGTCATACTCTAGTAAATCTACTATCCATCTTCCCCTCCTACCTTCTAGTTCTGTCTGCATGAGAACTTCTTTCACAACTGCATTAGGTACATAGGCAAGAGTGTGTGAATGTAATATGTAAACTTTGAAATATTTCAACGCTTTGGCCAAAGCCATAGCCTGTTTCTCTATGACTTGTAGGAAAGGGATGCATCTCTGATATTGCGACTGAAAAATGAAATTGGTAGCTCTGTTTTATCCCTTTTATGCATCAATATTGTTTCCATATTGTGCTTAGAAGCAATTGAGAATATTATGAAATCACTAGTATAATCAAGACTTATCAAAACTGGGGCAGTAGTCAAGGAAAACTTAACTGAATGGAAATATTTTCGGGCATCTTCAGACCACTTCACACCACTATATTTCTTCAACATATTTTTCAATTATCTAAGATGCTCTGCTAAATTAGGAATGAATCTACGTAAGAAATTCATCTTATCATTGAATGCTTGTAATTCCTTTTTGCTGCGAGGGAAATCAATTTGCTGAATTGCTTGAACACAAGAAGGGTCAATCTAGATCCCATCCTTGGAGATGATGTGACCAACGAGTTTTCCCTCCTCCATGGCAAAAAGGATTTTCTTTGGGTTGAGAGATATTTCGAACTTCCTGCATCTCTAGAAAAAAATTCTCAAATGGTGCAAATGTTCATCATTATAATGTGAAAACACTGTCAAATAATCTAAGTAAACAACAAGAAAACATATTTTTCATTGGAAAATGCTATGTCCATGGCCCGCTGGAATGTGGCTGCTGCATTTTTCAAACCAAATGGAATTTTGGCATATATGAAGGTGCCCCAAGGTGTAGTAAATGTTGTCTTGTCTTGATCATCTTCATGCACCAAAATTTGGTTGTAGACCGAATATCCATCCAACAGTGACATCCGGGAAGAACCAAAAACTCTTTGAAGTATATGGTCCATCTTCGGAAGTGGATAGTTTTCCTTGAGGGATACTTTGTTCAAGTTTCTGAAATCTATGCAGAGCTAGATTTCTCCAATTTTCTTTCTCACTGGAACCAAATTTGAAATCCAATCAGAGAATCTGATCGAGACAATGATACCGGACTTGAAAAGTCTATTTACCTCTTTTTCAATTGATGGCAGAAATTTGGGATTTATCCTTCTCAAATTTTGTCGAAAGGGCTTTTGATCTAACTTGATCGAAATAGTGTGCTGAATGATGTTATTGTCATACACCTTTAAATATGCACATTCCCATTCGAAAACATCAAAAAATTAAGAAATTAATTTAACATATTCATCCTTTACCTCGGGAGATAAGGGCTTGGATAGTTTCACCATATTTAGCTTGTTGGCTATCCCAATATTTACATATTCAACACCCTTTTTCGTAGGCATCAATGTAGGCTTCCTTGCTACGTCATCTTGGTCAAAAAATTCCTCCAAAGGTATGATACCTTTTAGAATATTGTGTTCTTTCAACTGTATTTTATCCATCTAAGTTTCTTCTATATCTTGGTCATCTTTATCAGAAATTTGATCTATATAACAATTCTCAAATTCTTCTTCACCTTGGAGAAATTTTTTTATCTGCTTATCATCCCAGAAAAATTGCCAATATTTCAAGTTATCGGGAATAGTGGGTCAGTGCCTCACATGAATTTCAAATTTTCTATTTAAAAAGATGGGGATTTTGAAATTTCTTGCAGCTTTAGCCAATGAATCTTCCATGAGATTTTGATTCCTTGGCACCACTGCAAGTATACACTCTACAACATTCCTATATTTTCTCATTCGAGGATGATTATCTTGATATTCACCTTTAACTTGCTTGATCACAAGATATGAATCACCATACATTATAATCCTTCTTGCACCCAGTTTCTTCAAGATATTTAAGCCAGTAATGAGTGCTTCATACTTGGCTTCATTTTTTGTGCAATCAAAAGCTAATTTATAAGAGCACAACCTAAAATTTGTAGGGACCTTATTCCATTGACGAAAAGGGCTGCAGACCTAGATTTCAATGCCTACCCCATATTTCCCCAGGGCACCATCAAAGTCCATGGACCATAAACTGTTCTCATCCTCCAAATGCTAAAACTCTGATTTCTATTTTGGCTCAATTTTATGAACTGTCTCTTCATGCTTTTCCATAATTTCTTCCACTTTATCCCATGATTGTTCTGGATCTTTCAATACTTCCTCTATTTGTTGTTCTAAATTTCAATGCTTCCTTTGATTTTAGTTCTGATAAGCTAGGAAAATTCATCTTTTCTTTTGCTATAAATTCTGTAGTACAATTATGGATCTCTGGAAAAACTTCTACATCTACTAGTTGGATATCTACAGCATTTAAGCTGCTATCATTAAACAAAATGGATGACTCTAAATCTGTATGTACAATGTTTATCGGATGATTGTTAGGCTTTTCTTTTCTTGTGATCATAAATTTCATCTTAGTTTCACGGTACTATTTTCTCAATTGCCCAAAAACAGGGATAGTTGTATAAGAGAAGTCTAATTGCAATATGCCTCATAATTTTCCCCCCTAGGATCTTGACAGCAGCATGCCAAAACGTGGTAGTATATTAGCTACTGCCACATCTATTAAAAAATTCTATGCTGGAATCTACTCTATGGAGACAACCAAATCTTTAATTGAGCCGATAAAACAGACTCTTCCTAAATCGAAAGAGTATAAGTCATGGTAGGGATGAGTGATGCCAAAGCCCAACTTCTCCCTTATGGTTTTTGGCATTAGATTGTGGGAGGCTACAGAGTCTAACATGGAATTATGTAATATGCACTGGTGGATTCTTAGACTCAAGTAAAAAGGAGGAACCTCACTATCTTCTAATCGACCGTCTATAGTAGGACCAAAAATGAGTTCAGGCTGATCATCTTCGTCATTTACCATGTCATACAAAGGATCTACTTTAAGCATCTTGGAAACATGGGACTTATATTGGTTATTCTTAACAAGCTCTGTTAAAGGAATAGACACTTTTAACTTTTAAATTTATGTATCTAAACTGAAGGGAGTAGTTTTGTCTACCTCTTTAATGACGATGTATCATTGTCCAACATGGTCCTTTGATGGAATTTCTTTATTCTAATTGTCTTCCTTATGATTTATGATCACAGGTTCTTTTCCCTTACTCTGATTGCTCGGAGGATTCTGCCTTGTTTTAGTGTCTTTCTGTTGAGATGCAATCTTCTGAATGGGATTAACCAACACATCTCTGCTCCTTAATGACATCTGCCTATATTGTGAACTAATTTCTTTCAAGTACCCCCGCTGGTAATCATCTAATTCGGTCTTTAATTCATGATAATTATCAAGGATAAAGTATTCACCTTTAGGTTGATATTTCTTTTCAAAATACTCCTCATCTTTGGTAAAAAACATAGGCAGATCATCAGATTTGAAAATGAGGTTTTCCTCAATAATTGTGTCTTCTTCTTCTCCTTTAGCATAATTCTACTGCAAGGGTGTCCTAATTTTTTGTTGCTGTTGTGGTGGTTTTTCAGGAGCCCGCCATTCTCTTTGCTTAATCCTTAACTGAGGCTGTTGCTGACCTCTATAGTTAGGATTTCTGACCTCAGGCTGTCTCTCCGTGATGGACATCCTGTCAACCATCCGTTCAATAGTTCTTATCAAAGTATCCATATTAGCATCATAATATGAGGTGGATGGTTCATCTTTAATAGTAACTCTCCTCTCATTCCTAGCTCTAGCTCTTTTCATCAGCAGATTTGCTTCAACGTTGATTGCATTATTTTTCATATCTTCCAATGTAGTTGGATTTATTTCCCTTAATTGGTAATCCATGTTAGGATCAAATGCACATGGATAACGTATGAGAGCTAATCCTAGAGGAGGCTTGATCTCAATGGGAATTGAATTGTAAATCCTATTAAAGTGAGTATTGAAATATTGGACTAATTCATTAAGATTTATTTTAATGCTCTCATACTCAGCAAGCAACTGTAAGTGAACTGATTCATTACACCTCATAATGAATTTTCATCTAATGTATTTACCATACGTAACAGTAAAAACATAATATTTACATTAACTTCCATCAATTACATAAGTAAAATCCTCATTTTCCCAAGTGAAAATCAAATTTGCAGTAAAAACTGAAAAAATCAGACATTTGCCAAGGGCACAACACCATTTTTGGAAGCCTTCCTGGTGTCCAAATTCGGTACAAAATATTTTGTTGGAAATCCTATCTTGACTACTTTCGAAATCTACCTTTAGTTTTCTGAATGGAGTTATTTTTCCCTGTCAAAAATTGATTCTCCCACAACTAGTCAAGGGCGGAGTGCCAAGGTAGAAAAAGAGGTAAAACAATTTTTTCTTTTAGGGTTTTTTCATCTTTTCACCTGCCATTTGTACAAAAAAAGCTTAAAAACATTGTTTTCTGGAATGTACTTGTCATTGTGCATCTTGTGGTGGTATTATTTTGGCCAAAACGTGCCTCAAACAAGGGAAAAATGCATAGGGCGCCGCACCCTTGATAGTCTAGTTGTCATAAGACTGTCTAGGTTTGCAAAAAATTACAAAAAATTCAAAATTTGACCCACAAAATTCTCAAAATTTGGTAATTTTCTGGTTATGATGTGGTTAGTCACGAAGTGAGACTTCAGCCAATATTTCAAGCCTCCTTTCCTCTTCTTGCATGGTCAAAGCCTCAATTTTTGCATTGTTTCTTTTGAGCTTGGACCTTAAATTTTTTATTTTTTGGGGATATTTCTTGAAATTATTCCTCAGTATATCATTATCTCTATTTTCCGTCTCCAAAAGCTTCTCTAGGTGTTGGTTAGCTCTGTCAAGCCATGGCTCCCGATTTTCATTGATTACCATTGCAAATTGTTCATTCAAGGTGAGTTGATTAGCAAGCTCAACATCTTCTTTCCTTTCTAGTGCTAGAGCTCTTTTCAACCCTCTAGTCCTAGGCTTTCTCCTTGGAACTTGTTCTACTACCTGATCTGTCACACCATATGTTTCAAGTGTCTCTTCAAGCAAAATTTTGGCTTTTCCTGCCTCTCTTTGATCTTTGATGAATTTGACCTCATCAATGGCATGTTTTGTTTTCAGCTACTGGTTCTCCTACTCAAGAAATTCAATGAAAAATTATACCTATCAATATTAGTTTTTAGCTCCTTAATCTTGGCTTCTTTCTCCTTGATGATTGTGCTAGTGATATGACCATCATCATACTTGTTGGCCCTCGTTTTCTTATCCAATTTTTTTTTAGTAAATACACTTTATTACCATACTATCCATCCATATACCATACATATTCACTCTATTTTGACCAATTAGTGCATATCTAGGTATATAAATTAATTTTTGAAATTTTTATAAGTTTTTACAAAAATTGAATTTTAAGTGATTTTTGGACTGGACCGAAAATTCCTGTAATGGCTTCATTGATGTCATAATTGTAGGACACTTGGGATCGAGTTGAACACATTTCTATAAATCTTGGTAACTAATCTTGGACACCTATTGGTTTAGTCAAACCAAACTTCAACAGGCCCGGTCAAAGGCGGTCAAACAAGACCTGTTTTTATGGAAATCCTTAGGAAATAGGTCAAATTTAGCATTTTATGGGATTTTCCAGATGTTGAGAGATTATATGGATGAGATTGACTAGAATGGATAAGATAAGGATATACATGGATGTTGGAGACATTTTAGTTGAATTTTTTTCATATCTCTCTATTTAAACCTAAGACATTGAAGGCATTGATATGTAGAATTTATATAACTTCACTTTGATATTTCTGAAACTTTAAGAGATAATTGAAGAAACTGTTCTATCTTATTTTATATTGTTATATATGGTGAATTCTTGATTGAGTTTCAGTAGCTGAAATTACTCATAGTGTGCGAGGTAAGGGTGGAGGGCTCGCACACCGAGCTAAGTGCACTTTCTGATTAATTTAGTTGCAATTTCCTAAACAAGTTTTGTTTCATGCTTAATCAGTTAATTAGATGTATGATGATATTTTATGATTGATGATGAATCTAATTCTAATTTATATTCTGCATATGAAGGGTCAAACCAGTGTTTAAGTTAAACATTCCTTCTATCTGATCAAGAACTAGAAACTAGAATTCATTTTTCTTGCTTTTAAGTGATTTTCTGAATTTCCTGTTTTCTAACAATGGAATTAATGATGAATGAATTTGTAATGAAGGAAAGAAAGGACCTCTTTAGTTAGGAGCCTCTTCTATTATTATTTCATGCATCTTGATCTATTTTTCATTAGTGGTTTTTGGTTTTTGATTCATGAAGTAGTATTGTAAAGAAGGACAAACAAGTTCTCCTAAGTTAGGAGCTTCTCTTCTCCTTATTACATAATTGAATTAGAGATTATTTAGTTAAGTTTTATATTTTTTATATGCATTTCCTTTAATTTCAATAATTCATCTTCTAAACTTGACTATCGCTGAAATCCATATATATTGGAGATGCTTCTAAGTTCTACAAGCTCGGATTGATAATAAAATACTTATGTTAGTTTACCCAGTAAACAGACCCAACAATGCTCATATAGGTCAACAAGGTCAAAATATTTTTCTGTCTCATGGAGGTCCTCCTCCTCATGTCTAATCTCTACCTGAATTTGTGCCGATGTCATCTTTTGCTTCCCTTTGTCTACCTGCTTTGTTGATGTAGAAGGCAAGGCCCATTCCACTATATGTGGAGAAAAAACATGCCTATGACTTCTCTGGTATGTTTTTTCCAATGGATCTATCTCAGCCACATTAGCCTTCTTAGGCTCATTGATCTCATCTCTGCTAGGTGACCCAGTCTTAATGTAAAATGGAGATGATGGTGGTGACATGGGTGAAGGAGGTTGATCCGGTGATGATGCATGAATTGTGGGTTGAGATGGAGGAATGGATGTGAAAGGATGAGATGATGAAGGCACATATTGGGCATGTTAAATAGGTGGAGCAGTGAATATGTCATTAGCTAGATAGAAATCTTTTGGATTAATCACATCATTAGGATTTGGTCGACGTTTCGAACCATCTAATGTGGTTCTTCCTCGGGACAAGGTGAAGAAGGAAATCGATCTCAATGAATAAATAGTAAGGATGTGACATTTCCCAAAGTTAGCTGTTAAAACTGGTCATTAAAAACTAGTCTTTATTTAGTTAATTAGTTAGAGAATTAAAAAAAATTAATTATTTAATTAATTAGTTAGAAAATTAAAATTTTTTAATTATTTAAAAATATAATCATTAAGGAAACTATTAGGAAATATTGCTCCGTTATTCTTAGGAAGGAAAAGCCTCCGAGAAGTAACTTGAGAAAGCCTAAGTTTATTGCTGTTAAATCCCTTAGAAGAAACCCTAACATTGTCATCCTTAAGGCTGATAAGGGTGGTGCTATTGTTATTATGGATAAGTCAGATTATGTCAGAAAATGGTTGACCATCTTTCCCTTAGTGGTAGTTATGTTAAGAGTAAAAAGAATCCCCTTAAATCTATTTCTAAGGAGATTTCCCTCTCCATTAAGTCTGATACCTCTCTTAATCCCCTCTCGAGGAAGATTATTGAGAGTAATCCCCTCACCCATAGGATTTATGGCCATCCAAATATTCATAAACCTGGGGCCCCTTTAAGACCTATTTTTAACACAAAAGGTGGTCCTTCTTATCATCTGGCTAAATTATTAGCTCGTAAGCTTAGCCCCTGGTATGGCTTACTGATTCTTTTGTGAAGTACTCTCCCTCTTTTATCCAAGAATGTAAGGACATCAGGCTAGAGCCCAGGGATTTATTAGTTAGTTTCGATGTTGTCTCCTTATTTACCAAAATCCCCATCCTAGAAGCTATTGAGGTCATTAAGCGAGTCACAGACCAGGACACTTCTAAGTTGGTTGGCTTGTGCCTCACCTCATCTTTTTTCAGTTTCCAAGGTGAGTTCTATGAGAAAACATGTGGGGTGGCCATGGGCTCCCCTCTTTCCCATGTTGTTTCTAACTTATTTATGGAGGATTTTGAAATAAAGGCCTTGGACTCAGCTCAATTCCGCCCAAGAAAGTGGAATAGGTTCATGGATGACACCTATGTCATTTGGCCCCATGGTCGTGAGAAGTTAGATTTGTTTCTTGATCACCTGAATTCCCAGTCTGATTACATCAAATTCACGATGGAGGTTGAGATGGATGGTTGACTTCCCTTCTTAGATATTATTCTCTCTAGAGGGGATGATTGTTAGATCTCACACCAGGTTTTCTACAAGAAGACGCAAAGTGAACAATATCTTCATGCTGATTCTCATCATTTTCCTGCTCAGAAATTTGGTGTTCTCTGCACTTTGGCTACCTGGGCTCTTAGAATATCTAATGACAGCCATTTGGAATCAAAGAAACCCATCTTTTGTATGTATTTGAGATTAATGGGTATAGCATATATCAAGGTCTTAAGGCCTTCCAAAAAGCCTCTAAAGGCTCAGGAGACAAATCTTCTCGGTTGGATCCTATCTCTAAAGTGAGTCTTCTGTTTATCCAAGGGACCTTGGACATAATTTACCATGTCCTTAGGAGAAATAATGTCGCCTCTTCATTTATGCCTATCAGTACCATCAGGAATTCTCTCGGATCAGTTAAGGACCCCATGGACCCAAAGGACATGAAAGGTGTTTATTTAGTTCCATGCTCTTGCGGTACTCCCTATATTGGGGAAACTGGTCAATCCATTAGATAGAGAATCTAGGAGCATGATGCGATCTCGCACTTCTGCTTTTGCGGAGCATGCTGGGAAATCGTGTCACCATGTATGCATTAGAGACTCCAAAGTCATTGCTAGGGTGGTTCACTTTCATCATAGAAAGCTAAGCGAGGCTATTGAAATTGAGAGACATCCTAAAAATCTCAACAGAGATGATGGGTGGAAAAAAAGTAAGAGCTGGACTCCGACCCTCTCAAGGTGATTCAGCCCCCGTGCGGTGTTTTCCTTTGGTTTTATTCTCTTCCCTTTGTTTTGGTTTCACCTTTTTTTTCTTCTTGGAGCTATATCATTATATCATCTCCTTGCGTTTATAAATAAATCAATATATATATATATATATATATATATATATATATATATATATATATATATATATATATATATATATATATATATATATTTTTCCCTCCTCTCCACTATTTATAATAATAATTATAAATCTTCCCCTTTTTATTTTGTTGTATATTATTCCTTTCTTATTTTTCTCTTAACTGCTTCAATATTTTAATATTATTTCCTATACTATTATTTACCCCTTCTCCTTTACTAATTTTATAATTTACTCATTTTAATATTTTCCCCTTTACCATCATTTACCCCTTCTCCCTTTAATTTTACCAAATTATTATATTATTCATAATTTAATCATTTTAATACTATCCCCTTGTTGGGAAAAATACTAAGAGGGGGGGGGGGGGGTGAATCAGTATTTACTGCATAATCAAAAACTTTTTACTTTTTCATTCCTTAAAACCCATACGCTACTTTCCTTCGGTAAACCTGCGTATATACGCGGATCCCCTTTGTGAAACTCGCGTATACAGAGATCTAGATATGTAATTAACTCTTCACTTAGATCATTCCATCATTCATTTATCAGATGTTCAATAAACTGTAAACATGTGCAGTAATAACAGAATAAGCCATCACACAAAGCATTACACATGAACACCAGGATTTTAGGTGGAAACCCAAATCGGGAGAAAACCACCGCTGCAGTTGCTCAGCCTTCAATATTTTTATTATAGAGAAAACATGTTACAACATATGTCTTTGGCGTGAACTTGACCGGCACGAGGCACCCTGACACTCGTTTTATGACCTCTCCTGGAAGGGAGCTACGACCCCCCGACTCATTTACCGGCCTCTCCTGGAAGGGAGCTACGACCCCCCGATCTCATTTACCAGCCTCACCTGGAAGGGAGCTACAACCCCCTGACTGAAGGCTACAACCCTCAGAACCACCTTGGACCACGTTTCATCAATTTTCACATTGGATCCAACAACTTCAATAGCAGGAGACTTAGCAGGCCACATTTCATCATATTTCAGTGGACCTTTCCAAACTTTTAGCACAAACATACACAACCAACGAGATACTTAACAACACGGATCGGATAAGCGAAAACACGTGAGAAGACCTCAGATGTTCCTTACCCTTTGTGACAAACCCTAGTTTGCATGCGCGCTTTCACTTCACTGATGTCGCGTATATACGCGCTTCCGTCCACACAAACCAGCGTATACCTCAGTGTATATTTTATTGCTTTATTGCGCATACGCGCTTTCTCTTCGCTGAAGCCGCGTATATACGCGCTTCCTCCGCGGCGAAGTAGCGTATAGATCTTCAATCATTACAGAGTAGCATACTTCATCAGATCAGATATTCAGTTCAGATCTACCCTTTTGCTTCAGACAGATGTTCGCCTAGATGTTCGCCTCATCACAGATCTAGGCCTTCCATAAGCAGATCTAGTAGATACAAGTGCATTTCAGATCTAGATCCCCTTCTTCATCATTGGTGCATCATACATTCAGATTTATCTTCAAGTGTAACCCTTTCCATTCAGATCTACTTTAGAGAGAAGTATTCATTCAAGCTCAGACATCTTGCACCCACACTCATGATTTGCACAATGAATTTCTTCTCCTTATATAGGTTTATCCTTTTTCAATACCATGAGCCCCTTTTTCAATACCATGGGCCAAAACAATACCACAAGCCCAAAACTACCTGGACGGGGTCAATTAGGCGGATCATTACCCAATACAATGGGTCAATACCATGGTGGTTACCCTTGGTTTTGTACTTTTTGAGCGCTTTAGCCCATACGCGACTTGGCACGTTCTTTTCCGCATGCATACGCGACTTCCCCTAGGCCAATCCGCGTATACCAAGAGACATACTCTTTTTCATCATAGAATCTAGCACATGCTGAAATCCTTTCTTCATTGCCTTCTGTACTCACTGTAGATACATCAGATTTCCTTCATCAAGAACATATTCTATCAAGCACAACTTCATCAAGTAAGTTGTCATCATCTTTATTAGATGGGTTGCCTTTCAAGGACAACACTCAGCATCATATTGTCAACAAACATTATATCACACCAGATTTACATCATTTACTAAGTCCATCAAGTCAAGCATAACTTCATCAGGTGGATTGCCATCAAGGACAACACATGTCAACAGTCGTATGTCTTCATCTTCATTCAGTGGGTTTCCATCAAGGACAACACTCTGCATCATATTTCCAACAATCTCCCCCTTTGGACTTGATGGCAACCATGATGGTGTTTGGTTACCACAACAGATTTAAGACAATATTTGACACCATTCTTTCTCTTCATTCAAACACCATGTCACTCTCCCCCTTTGACATCAAGGGCAAAGGCGGATCAACACCAACATACTCTCCCCCTTTTCTCCTCATGTAGAAGAAGCGTTCTGCAGATCTGATGTATACTGAAGTGACCAAGCTCCCCCTGAGTTCATGCTGAATCTTGAAACATATTTTTCAATGAAGTACATGACTCTATGACATTCCTATCACCAATGACTCATACTTTCATCAAAGATTCATCCAAGTGGATTTACATATAAGACTCAAGTACCCTACCAAGTGGGTTTACACAATTCAACTCAGCTACCCAACCAAGTGGGTTTACAAATTTGACAAGTCCTTACATGACTGAATATTACAATTTTACATAATGGGTCTCAACAAGACCTTTTCAACAAATTACAAAGATGACCATTTAAGACCAACACCAGAAAGTCCTTAAGAAAGAGAACATATTTCAGAACCATCATAATGCCAACATTGCATTATACTCAGCAAAGCTAATGCTCCCCCTGAATCTGTGCAACCAAGCAATCTTTCCAAATGATTAAGGCTCCCCCTTAGTTTGTGCATCCTGAAAACTTCCACCAACAAATCATCAAGGCATCTTCATAAAAACATTAGAAACAGAATTATGAGAACTGGAACACCACCAGAGATACCAAACAGTATCAGAGATACCAAACAGCACTGCAGCTGTGCTGAAGAGAGCTGAACCAACCAAAAATTGTCAGCAATCAGTCATACGTGGTTTTCTTTACAGGAACTAGCGTATATACGCGACTGTGTTTCAGGAAACCCGCGTATCCCAAGCCATCTTCTAAATTTATGCAGATTTATTCTTTTGACTGGCAGAGAATACTCCCAGCTTCTGTCTTAGATACTCGAACGCTTCCCTGGGCAGAGGTTTGGTAAAAATATCAACAACTTGTTCTTTGGAGGGAACATACTCCAACTTCACCGTTTGCTCAAGCACTTGTTCACGTAAGAAGTGATACTTGATGGGAATGTGCTTGGTCTTTGAATGCATAACAGGATTCTTTGAAATACTGATGGCACTTGTATTGTCACACTTAATGGGAACAGGAGGAGTACATTTGATTTGAAAATCTTGTAAGGTTTGCATCATCCAAAGGAGTTGAGTGCAACAAGATGCGGCAGCCACATATTCTGCTTCTGCTGTAGATAAGGCAATAGAATTTTGCTTCTTGCTGAACCAAGATACTAACCGGGGCCCCATGTAGAATGCACCACCACTAGTGTTTTTCCGATCATCAACACTTCCAGCCCAATCCACATCAGTGTAAGCATGAAGAGTAAGATCAGCATTCTTTGGATACCATAGACCAAAGTCTTGAGTTCCTTGAAGATATTTGAATATTATTTTAACAGCCTGAAGATGAGACTCTTTTGGATTAGCTTGGAATCGTCCAACAATCCCAACAACATGCATAATGTCTGGTCTAGTCCCAGTGAGATAAAGTAAACTTCCTATCATCGATCTATACTCTGGTTGATTCACTGTGGGAGAATCATCATTAGAACTGAGACTGCATCCGGTTATCATTGGTGTACTTACAGGTTTGCATTCTTCCATGCCATACTTCTTCATAATTTGCTTAAGATATTTTGCTTGAGATAAAAAAATACCATTTTCCGTTTGGTGCACTTGCAAGCCAAGAAAGAATGTTAGTTCCCCAAGTAAAGACATTTCAAATTCTTGCTGCATGACAGAAGCAAAATTTTGACTCAAAGATTCTTCGTTGCTCCCAAAAATGATGTCATCAACATATACAACCACAATCAATAGTTTATCATTTTCAATTTTTGTGTACAAGTTACTATCAACAGACCCTTTTGAAAAACCTTGTTGATGAAGATATTTGTCAAGACGATAATACCAAGCTCTTGGAGCTTGTTTGAGACCATATAGAGCCTTTTAAGTCTACAAACAAGATTTTCATCATTTCCCAAAATGAATCCTTCCGGTTGTTCTATATATACTTCTTCTTCTAGATCACCATTAAGAAAAGCAGATTTAACATCCATTTGATAAACTTTGATTTGTTGATAACTTGAAAAAGCAAGAAACATTCTGATGGCTTCAAGTCTAGCTACAGGAGAAAAAGTCTCTTCAAAGTCTATACCTTCTTGTTGAGTATACCCTTTGCAAAGAAGTCTAGCTTTGTTTCTTACAACATCCCCATTCTCATTTAACTTGTTCTTTAAAATCCATTTAGTTCCAATGACATTTTTATCATGAGGTCTTGGAACCAAATCCCAAGTGTCATTCTTTTCAATTTGAACAAGTTCTTCATCCATGGCTTGCCTCCAACATTCATATTTGCTAGCTTCATTGACATTGTGTGGTTCAATTGTGGATATGAGTGCCAAATGATTAGACGATCCTACAAGAGTTCTCCTTGTTCGTACACCAGATTCCTTGTCACCCAAAATTTGAGATTCAGGTTGATTCTTTTGAACATATCTGGATGGAGCTTTTTCAGATAGATCATCTTCAGGTTCTTCATTGGATCCACTATCTATATCATTGCTATCTGATGTAGAAGGCCATATGTCGCTATCATCTTCTTTTGTTGTTTGTTTTTCTTCTTTAGGAGCTGCAGAAGACTCATCAATAACAACATCAATACATTCAACAACCTTTCGAAGCCTTTTATTGTAACATGTGAATGCTTTGCTTGACGATGAGTAACCAAGAAATATCCCTTCATCTGATCTAGGTTCAAATTTGCCAAGCTTTTCATCATTATTTTTGATAAAGCATTTACTTCCAAAAACCTTAAAATGCCTCACAGTGGGAGAATTTCCATACCAGATTTCATATGGAGTTTTGTCACTATTTACCCGAACATGAGCCTTATTGAGAATGTTAACTACTGTATGTGCTGCTTCACTCCAGAACATGTCAGGAACATCAGAATCAGCAAGCATAGCTCTAGCCATTTGAACAATTGTTCTATTCATTCTTTCTGCTACACCATTTTGTTGTGGAGTGCCTGCTACAGAGAACTGTATTTTAATGCCATGTTGTTCACAAAAATCAAAGAATTCATTTGATGAATATTCTCCTCCTCGATCAGATCTAAGACACTTGATTTTTAGATCTAATTCATTTTCTGCCAATGCTTTGAAGTTCTGGAATTTTTCAAGTGCTTGATCTTTGTGTTTAATGAACCCGATCCAACACATTCTAGAGTAGTCATCAATAAATAAGATATAGTATTCTTCCCCACGTAATGACTTTTTCCTCATAGGTCCACAGATATCAGTGTGAATGAGTTCAAGAGGTTTACTTGATGATCCTTCTTTGGCATTAAATCGTACTCTGGTCTGCTTACCAAATTGACAAGATTTGCATATGGTACTTTCCGGAAGATTGACCTTGGGAAGATCATGAACAGCTTGAAGTCTGCTTGCTTTGTTGATTTGAGAGAAACTCATATGCCCCAGCCTTCTATGCCATAGCCAATTTTCTGAAGACTTGCTTAAGTAACATTGATCTATGCCATTTAGTACATACAGGTTGCTTGGATTTCTTTTTCCTTTTAAAATGACTTTACCTGTATCAAAATCACGAACCACACATTCTTTGGAACTAAAGACCACTTCTGCTCCTTGATCACACATTTGACTAACACTTAATAAGTTATGCCTTAATCCATCCACATACATGACATCTTTAGCCTTCACCTTTTCTTTTAGAAAAACTGACCCTTTTCCTTTAATTACAGCAGGAGTATCATTTCCAAAAGTAACTTTCTTTTCTTTTTCTAGAGCATTATAAGTATGAAGTTTTCTTTTGTCACCTGTCATGTGTCTTGAGCACCCACTATCGATGTACCATTGATTTTCTTCACCTTCCGCAAATAATTCTATCCCACAATTTTCAACTGGTGGTTCTTTCTTTTTCCATATTTTAGAGCTTGAGGGAACATGTTCTTTTGGCTGGATCTTGTTCCTACATTCAGATTCTTCATGGCCAAAGTTATTACAATAAGTGCATTCAACTTCACTTTGAAGAGGAGAAAAATTGTTATAGGTATTCTTCTTTGGTTCAGTATCCAACCTTTTCTTTCTTGCTTCTCTTGTCATGATGGTTTTATATGCAACACATTGAATAGATTTATGACCAAAATTGTGACACGTGAAACATTGCCCATTGAAGTAGAAATTTCTGCGATCATGGAATCTTCTATTTGAATTTACCTGTTGGTTGTAGTGTCTTTTAAAGCTATCCCTGTTAGTGTTCCTTGAATTGAGATGGTCCTGCTTTCCCTGTAGAGATCCTTTATTCCCTTGCTGAGTGGCTGAATGATGTAAACCACCTGTAACTGCTTTTAGATAGTTTGGTGCTGAAGTTTGAGAAGATTCTCCGGTATATCCAAGACATGTCTTTATAAGAGGAGAACGTTGTACCTTGATGATCTCATCTAAGGTTTCAGATCCTTTAGCAAATCTAAGATTCAAGGTTTTTGCTTTCTCAACTTCTTTTCTTTGACTTCCCACTTCACATTCTAGTTTTTCAATATGTTTCTTTGCTTCTTCAAGCTGCTTTTCAATGGTCTCTCTGATTATCTTTTGTTCTTCTAAGCGTAGTTTGAGTTGACTATTTTCTTCAAGAAAATCGTTTTCCTCTAGAGCATCCATAAAAGTATCCTTTTCTTCCTTTTTTTCAAATGCCATGAGAAGTCTAAGATCTTCTTCACATTCTTCCTCACTATTAGATGACTCATCACTATCTTCATTAGCATAGTAACTTTTCTTAGAGCTAGATTGGTTCTTATTCCTTCTTACTACTTCTTTTCTTTTATAAGGACATTTTGCAGCATAATGACCAACTTTACCACACTCGAAACATTTGAAGGGAAGCTTACCTTTGAATCTTCCAGTACCTAGTTGGAGCTTTCTCACGAAATTTGCTTCTTCTTCATCGGATACATAGCTGGATTCTTTGACAACCTCCTTTTCCTTTCCTTTTGTAGATGCCTTAAAAGCAGCTTCTCTTATTTGAGAAGGACCTCCTTGTCTCATTTCAAAAGCAATCAGAGTACCATGTAATTGAACAATAGTAAGCGTTTGCAGATCTTGCCTTTCTTCAATAGCTGAAACTTTAGAGTCAAATTTTGAAGTCAAGGATCTTAAGACCTTTTCCACCAGAGTAGTATCAGTTATGGTTTCACCCAAATTTCTCATTTGATTTACAATATCATCCAGACAAAGAAAGAAACTGGCAACACTCTCATCACTATGCATCTTCAAATTTTCATATTCAATTCTAAGAGTTTGGAGTTTTGCACTTTTTACCTTTGTGTCTCCTTCATAGCTTAGAATGATTTTGTCCCATATTTCTTTTGCTGAATGTAGCTGCATCACTTTAGCAAATTTTGATTCAGACATGCTTCCTAGCAAGACATTTACTGCTTTGGCATTGGTTTCATACTTCTTCCTTTCTGCTGCATCAGTAGGAATACTTGCCGGGTATTGATAACCTTCTTCCACGATTGCCCATACATCTGCACTAAGACTTTGCAGATATGCTTTTGTACGTACCTTCCAGAATATCAGATTTCTTCCATTGAATAGAGGTGGCTTTATAGACATTACTCCTTCTTGACTTCCCATTGCGACGAATCTCCTTTAAGCGATCAAGCTTCTGCACAAGGACCTGCTCTGATACCAATTGTTGGGAAAAATACTGAGAGGGGGGGGTGAATCAGTATTTACTGCATAATCAAATCTTTTACTTTTTCATTCCTTAAAACCCATACGCTACTTTCCTTCAGTAAACTAGCGTATATACGCGGATCCCCTTTATGAAACTAGCGTATACACAGAGATTTAGATCTGTAATTAAATCTTCACTTATATTATTCCATCATTCATTCATCAGATGTTCAATAAACAGTAAACATGTGCAGTAAGAACAGAATAAACCATCACACAAAGCATTACACATGAACACCAGGATTTTTAGGTGGAAACCCAAATCGGGAGAAAACCACCGCTGCAGTTGCTCAGCCTTCAATATTTTATTATAGAGAAAACATCTAACAACATATGTGCTGGCGCAGACTTGACCAGCACGCAGGCACCCACCTGCGCTCGTTTACCAGCCTCTCCTGGAAGGGAGCTCCAACCCCCTGACTCGTTTACCAGCCTCTCCTGGAAGGGAGCTACGACCCCCCGATCTCGTTTACCAGCCTCACCTGGAAGAGAGCTACAACCCCCTGACTGAAGGCTACAACCCTTAGCACCACCTTGGACCACGTTTCATCAATTTTCACACTGGATCCAACAACTTCAATAGAACAACACTTGCAAGCCACATTTCATCATATTTTCAAACTGGACCCTTTCCATACTTTTAAGTTCAACCATACATCACCAACAGATACATATCAACACAGATCAGATAGCAGAAACACAGCAGAACAGATCAGATATTTCATACCCTTTGTTTCAGCAAACCCTAGTTTGCATACGCGCTTTCCCTTTACTGATGTCGCGTATATACGCGCTTTTGTCCACACAAACCAGCGTATACCTCAGTACATATTTCATTGCGCATACGCGCTTTCTCTTCGCTGAAGCCGCGTATATACGCGCTTCCTCCGCGGCGAAGTAGCGTATAGATCTTCAATCATTACAGAGCAGCATACTTCATCAGATCAGATATTCAGTTCAGATCTACCCTTTTGCTTCAGACATATGTTCACCTGGATGCTCGCCTCATCACCGATCTAAGCCTTCCATAATCGGATCTAGTAAATACAAGGGCAATTCAGATCTAGATCCCCTTCTTCATCATTGGTGCATCATACATTCAGATTTATCATTCAAGTGTAACCCTTTCCATTCAGATATACTTCAGAGAGAAGTATTCATTCAAGCTCAGACATCTTGCACCCACACTCATATTATGCACAATGAATTTGTTCTCCTTATATAGGTTTATCCTTTTTCAATACCATGAGCCCCTTTTTTAATACCATGGGCCAAAACAATACCATGAGCCCAAAACTACCTGGACGGGGTCAATTAGGCGGATCATTACCCAATACCATGGGTCAATACCATGGTGGTTACCCTTGGTTTTTCACTTTTTGAGCGCTTTAGCCCATACGCGACTTGGCACATTCTTTTCCGCGTGCATACGCGACTTCCCCTAGGCCAATCCGCGTATACCTAGAGACATACTCTTTTTCATCATAGAATCTAGCACATGCTGAAATCCTTTCTTCATTGCCTTCTGTACTCACTGTAGATACATCCGATTTCCTTCATCAAGAACATATTCTATCAAGCACAACTTCATCAAGTAAGTTGTCATCATCTTTATCAGATGGGTTGCCTTTCAAGGACAACACTCAGCATCATATTGTCAACAAACATTATATCACACCAGATTTACATCATTTACTAAGTCCATCAAGTCAAGCATAACTTCATCAGGTGGATTGCCATCAAGGACAACATATGTCAACAGTCGCATGTCTTCATCTTCATTCAGTGGGTTGCCATCAAGGACAACACTCTGCATCATATTTCCAACAATCCCCTATACTATAATTTACCCCTTCTCCATTATTGATTTTATAATTTAACCTTTTCACTAAATTATTATATTTTGAAATAATTAAAAACTTTTAATTTTCTAACTAATTAATTAGATAATTTAAAAAACTTTTAATTTTCTAACTAATTAACTAAATAACGGCTAGTTTTAACAGCTAACTCTAGGCAATGACACATCCTTACTATTTATTCATTAAGATTGATTTCCTTCTTCACCTTGTCCTGAGGATGAACAACATTAGATGGTTCGAAACGCCAACCAGATCGTAATGAATTGATTAATCCGAAATACTTCTATATACATTATGGATCCAAAAAGTCTTATATCTAACATGTCATTAGCTATGAAAGAACTCCATGAATTTTCAATTGTTTGAGGTGATGGAGGACTATGATTTTGATGAGGGAATAGTGAAAGAGATTGTACATTTGGTGCTCAGATTCTCTCCTTTGGACAATATATGCCATCTTTTCAATGCTCCAGAACAGGTAATAAGGTATGTTAAGCATCTTGACTCTTGTGAAGTGCATGAGCATCCAAATATGATAAGTGTAAATTCTCTCTAACCTAACTTCACAAGAAAAGTATCTCATAATGATTTTCATCATAGGGGCATATCTCTCGAGGATGTAAGGGAAAGGAAACTTCCCCTTTATTTATTTCTTATGCCTAGGTTTGATGTATGGCTCAAAATAATGCTCCTCCAAGTATTCTTGCTTGAACCATTTTTCCCAACATTTGGGATTCTAGTGGCAGCTGATATAATGTCAGTGGACAAGGTGAAAGTGACACTAGCAAGGATTACCTCGTTGTCAGGGAGATTGGAGATGAATAGAATGCTCAACATAGGATGATGTTGAACCTTTTGTACTGTCTAACAGAATTCAAAACATCCTACGTGCTTAAAACATGTCACTGCCATGGGATATTCCATGATTTCTCTGGTATTTTTTGGCCCAAGTCTAAGGATTTTCCCTCCTTTGTGTGACCTCATCTCCTCTCTTTCTTCTCCCTCATTGTAGTTTATGTTATGTTCTTCTTCCATAATTAATTAGTGTGAAAACCCTAGGGAGATGGAATGATAGTGAAGAATGAGTTTTGGAAAGTGGGAATGGGATGTGGAAATTTAGGGAGATGGGGGAAAGGGTTTCTGAAATGAGCGAAGTGACAAGGAGTATTATTATTATGGGGTTTGGGATAGGGATTTTTATTACATTTTATGGATTTTGGGAGCCTAGGTCTTAGGGTTTCAAAGGAAAAGGGCTTAGGGAAAGGAGATTATGATATATGGAGTGGGGATAGGGTAATTATGGTGTGGGAAGGGAATGAAAGTGCTAGGGAGTGAAATTGAAATGCAATTGGTATTTAGGGAATGATACTAGGGCTTCAAACTCAAAAATAGACACCAACTCTTTAAACAAGCTTAAACACCAACAAATTGACTTTGATAAGGAGAGAGATGATGAAAATGATAGCTTACTTGATTGCTGGAGGCTGTAAAGTACTTTGGCTGAAGATTTGAAGGTGATAGCACAATTTTTGGAGCTCCTGAGTGTTTTCAGACAAGGGTGGAACACATAACCCAGGGGGGTAGCGCACAATGTAAGGGCACAACGCCAAATGCAGGGGCGCAACACTTGACTCTGTTTTTTTCAAATTTCACCTTCCTTCTTGAATTTTAGTGCTTTTTTTGAGGTTTCTTGATGATGGAAAGAGAAAATTAAGTTTTAATTGATGCTCTTTGGGTTCAAACACTTTGTGAGATTTGATTTTGATTATTTTTAAAGCCACTTTTGCAATGTTTAATTTCACTTTTAAAACTTTGCAAAAATACCCTTTAACTCTTTTCGTTTTCTTTGCATATTGATCATGCTAGAGTAGGAACTCTTCATATTTTGGAATTTGATGTGTTTGGAATATGGAAATGAGTTGGCAGTTTTCAGAAATTGAGTACTTATTACATATAATGAACATAAAATTACATAAAATTAAAAAAAATAATATCTCTGTTTTTTTAAATAAAATTACATTTCAAAATGAAGCTTACACTTGAAATCAAAATTACAACTTTGGAAACCATATTTACATGCTTAAAAATCCTCTTTATGATAAAGGGATATTATTTGGGTCACCCTCATTCTTTTGATGACCTTATACAATGAAATGGTGTTTTAATTAGACCTTGGAAAAATAAAAACCTAGAGATCTAATGAAGACTTTGAGTGACCAAACTTCATGGTGACCTGATTGACATATTGACATGATGAAAAGGACTTTCATGACTAAATTATGCTCAACAAGACATGAAGGTGGGACAAAAAATATTTATTTTTGAGGAGTGATGTTTTTGGACTCAGAATGCCATCAGTGAGTACATTTTTTGAATGAAGACCTGGGTGGAATGACAAAAATCTATGAGTGAGACTCCTAGAATGATATGAAAAGAGTATTTTTTATCACTGAGAGAATTATGCAAATACGAACACCAACACTACTATTTTCAAGTCTTACGATACCTTTTCTAGCAATTCTGACAAATCCATTGTCTCCAAAAGACAAATTTCCTCCCTTTTATTCTTTTAGAGTATAAATTTTATTTTGATCTGTAGTCATGTGTCTAGAGCACTGAATATCAATGAACCAATGAATTTGATTGTTTCAAGCATACATAACTAGTTCACATTTTTTTGTTGGTGGTTCTTCCTGTTTTCTCTTCCAAAACCCTTCTCTTGATCTTGTAGGATAGTATCGTGTCACATGTACAAAATTGTTGCATATATAACACTTTATACTATACTTAGATAATGGTGCATATTAATTATTATTATTTTTATCATAATTGTATTTGATTCTGGTTTCTACAAAATTATTTTCATAGGTTTGATGAGAACCTCTTTCATAATAATTTTTCACATAAGCTTTACAATCTCTTTCTTCATGACAAAAATTATTTCATGAAAAAACAATGACCCAGAAAATTGGTTTGATACCAAAATGAGTATGGTTTCCTTGATGGAATATTTCTTCTGAAGTTGATTTACTTTGGAGATGATCCTTATATTTGTTGGTCCTTTTTGTTACAGCATCATTTAAAACTCTTGCATTTATGATGATCTTGTATGGCCTTGGGCAACCCTTTCCCATTCAAACTTGATCATTTATTAAAAAATGTTATTTTGAATTCCATACGTGACTTTGCCCTTCAAAAAACATGTACACATACCTCTATATAGAAACCACGTATATAATTTAAAATATGAAAAAAATATAAAATATCCTATCTTTTTGGCGGGGTTTAGTGGTTTCATTGAAATCCCACCTATAGGATCCCATGGCCTAACTAAATCAAATGATTTATGGTGGTATTTATACACCTCATGGAAAGGCCTAATTACACCAAGGAGATATGATATCGACATTATAGTCTTTTCAGTCTCGAGATCAAGTATGATTTCCCTTATGCCTCTCGCACTCCCAGTCATAGGAAACCCTTGTTTCCTTGCATAGATGTTCATGCTTCATTATATGGAGTCCATCTACATATTCTCGAGAGGTGATATTTGAGGCTTGGGCTGGACGGATTGAGAGGAATATTTCATTGGTGTCATGGTTAGATCAAGTTGTATCTATCCACTATTCTTTGTTGATATCAATAAAGAAGCTTTGTCTTATTATTGAAATGTTATGATCTAATGCTTTATTATTAATGTTGAATATATATCATGATTCTTATTCTTATGCTTGATTATCTATCATGTTTATTATGCACATGTTTTGAATTACTTTCTATGTATATACTTTGTTGCAGATCTGATCGCTTTGGAGGAAGCAGAGGGTTTGGACCCTACGGGATTGACATCAAACATAGGACCTATGGGTACTTCTCTCAAACCTGGCTTCAGTAGTTTGTATAGTTTTCTTTCCTGAAGGTATGTTTCTTGTTGATTGTCTGCCTTCAATCTGTTGAGGTTGTTAATCCTCACCTTAGGGAATTTTTTTCCGCCAATAGAACTGGTGACTCTACTGGGGAATACAATCTTGTATTTCCTAGAAGGGTTGTTTTTATCTTGATTTAGTTTTTTCTGTCATGTTTCTTGACTTTTCCAATATTATTGACTTTTTGAAATCCAGGAAATCAGTCTGATCCTTTGGATCGAGACTATATTTTTTATTTTTCCTTATTTTTCTATATATATATATATGCTCTTTTTATTGTATATAGAATCATACATACATGTTTCCTATCAAAGAAACTAGAATACACACTAGTTTCATTGGGAAAAATCTTATACATATGCGTTTCTGTCATTATAGAGTCGTGGACATACACGTGTCTGTGATTATACAATCGCGTATATTTGGGAAAATTCAAAATTTTCAAATTTTTCCTTCGGTCATGGGTATGGCCTAGTTTTTTTCTGATTTATTGGGGTCATCTACTGTTTTGGAGAGCCTTGCTTCTTGTTGTTGTTTCTTTCTCTAGCTCGAATATTTTTATTACTTTGCTTTGCATTCTTGAAGTTTACCTATTTGGTTTCTTTTTGGTTATTTGAGAAGAGTCTTTGAAATCTTAGTCCAATGAAGGATTTTGGATTCCCTGAAATATTTCTATCTTTATGAATTTTTTATGCATCTTTTCAAATCAAGTTGTTCAAGTTTTTGGTCTCTTTTTCACTTTAATCTTATCATCTTGATGATTTCTTATGGCTTGTGAATTTTGGAGTCTTTTCTCTTGATTTTGATATTAAAGTGATTGATTTCTTTGCCTTCTTTAATCTTTTGTTGTAAGTCCTTAAAAAAAATATATACAAAAACATTTGTTTTTTTCCTTTATTTTCTTTGGTTTTGTTTTTTTGGTCTTTTTTTCTTTTTCAACAAGTGTGAAAATATTTGCTTAAAGTTAAAATTTTCTTCATTTGGGATATTTTTTGTTGATATTTGTTTCTCCTTTTTTGTCAAAATTTGGCTTTTTATCTTTAAAACACATTTGTTTGTTTAAGAGTAATCTATAGAATCTTGCATTTAATATTTCTAGTATGCATTAAGGTAGTTTTCATTTTAGGCATTTTAGTCTCTTTCGATAAATGTTGAATGTGTGAGTGTGTTTAAAATAAAAATAAATTAGTTGTTTCTTTCATAGATTTTTTGTAGAACCTTGTAGACATCACTTTTCATTGAAGGAAAAGAAGTTGCATTACATGTAGCCTAGTTTTCTATTTGTTTATTTTTTCTTCAAAAACATCACAACTTGCACTTTCATTACCCGTGACCTGAATAAGAACCAATAAAATCAAGTGCCTAATCTAAAATGAACTAGATTTTTTTTCATAGATACATTAATTAGTATAGAGAATTTAGGTTCTTAGAATATGTGCGTGGAGACTAAACTCTCCCAGTCCACTCTAAACTGAAGCATATAAGTTGATTAAAGAGTGAAAATAAAGTATGATTAAGTTTCCCAGGAAAGCTCCTCTAATACAGGATTTAAGCACAAAGACGAGTGAAGACAGGGAAAGAGAGATACCCCCTCTCCTACTTGTTGGATCCTACGCCCACGACTATTTGATCCAACCTCTGATCACGAGTTGGTGACCTTAGTTTCATATCCTAGGGACTGCATAGGTGATTGTGGGGGGGAATGGTCATGGTACCTGAGATAGACATTGCATAACTTTCATAGTAATTCTGGAGGTTGCCCTTGCAAAGCTCAGGTACTTACACCGATAAAGGCTATTGTCTGGAGGTCATGATAATTTTTTTTTTATACCTTCGCTGGTATTCTTGGGTCATAATTATCCCAAAATATATTTGGAAGGTTCATATCTTCACTTTCTTTTATTTTTATGTTCATTCCTAATAACCTGGAGCGGAAAAACCAACACCCTAGATATTTTATTTCCATTCTGTCTGTAATAATATTTCATTTATGTGATTTTAATGAAATGAAGTCTTATTTTTGTTGCATCTCTACGTTTATGTGTGTTTCTATATTTTATTGTGTTCCTGCATAAGTCCTGATCAATGGTATTAGACTGGTTTTATCTTTCTCGATCCTTATTTGCATGTCCCCAATGAGGTCAGGGTATAAGGAGTTAAGGCTCAATCTGGTTGAACCTTTGCAATATCGGCCTTGCAAACCTCGACGAATGCCCACAGGGGACGAAAATAAATACAAGGGAGAAAGAGATCCTATCAAAATATTTCTCAAGGATTCCCTCAAGAAAAAAATGAATGCGATGATGGATAACTTTGCCCACATCCCTCAATTATTGCCCACCGATGGCGCATATGCATCGAGTAGCCACTCTAGAGGTGCAACTCCTTTTAAGGTACAATGAAAATTTGACATTCCCATATTTGAGGGAAAAATATATGTAGACTTCGTAGATAGATGGTTGATGTTAGGTCCCTATATTACTAGTATAGTCCCTTATTGTTGTTAGTGTAACCCCCTTATTGTTATTATTGTACCCCTGTAACCACCATATTGTTATTATTGTGCCCCTAAATTATTATTGTTAGGTCGGCTAGGATTACATTGACACCCCACTAGGATTACAATGTGGCCCCATGGACTCCTATATATAGAAAGGAGGTTTTGTAATTTGTATCATCCAATAATTGTTCGTTAATGTAATGTATTGGAGGTTTCCCCCTCAAATTGGCTTATTCCTAAGGCATTGAAATCTTTTTTGTTCTATTTTTGGAGTTGGTTTCACAACATTTGGTATCAGAGCTTTGAGATTCTAGGGTTTCGCTACTCCAAAAAGGTCAGTGTGGAATTTTCTCTATAACATCTTTCTACGAAGGTTCAGAATCTGAAATTTTTATAGTGCGAAGCCAAAGTCCTGAGGAACATCGTCGCAAAATTTTAGAGCTTGGTTTGCAATATTTTCGGAGATATGATTTGAGGTCATTTTGCAGGCTCCTGAATTTAACCTAAACAGGTCATCGCAGTATTTTCACAATAATTTTTTTTCTACAAAGGTTCAGAAGCTGAAATTTTTAGAGTGCGAAGCCAAGAGCCTAAGGAACATCATCAAAAAATTTCAGATATTTTTTCACAACATTTTCAGATATATGATCTGTGGAAGTTAGGGATTTTTGAGGCTTTTGAATTTCATCTCAAAGAGGTGATCATGGGAAAATATTCATAGCTCTCTCTCTAAGCATCGGATTGGAATGCTATAAAAATTGGCCACAAGTACACAGACTTTAGTTTTTTTTCTATCAATTATAGAGCCAAAGGAGGAAACAATGACACATGGCAAGTCGTACAAGTTCGCCCTACTGAACCATTCTAAAATTGTGTCATTGTGGGAGATTGGACATAACTTTGTCTCGAAGAATCCAAATCAGATTAGAACTGTGGCATTTGAAAGAAGCTTCAGAGGGATAGTATAGGGCTGAATTTCAAATATTTAGGATCTGAAATTATAGAGATAATTCAATTTCAATATCGAGCTCCTCAAAAGAAAGTAAAAGGTGTGTATTTTTTTTTCGAATTGCATAAGTCTTGTTTGAAGAATCAAGTTGAATTGATTCCAAGGGCATATTGTAGAATAGATATCAATATTGGATTCTAAAATGGCCCCTAAAAGGAATTAAACACCCACTAATCCCTTAGAAGGCTCTACTATGACTCATGAAGATGAAGAATGGCAACATGACATATCAAAATTACAAGAGCAAGTGAAACAAATTTCGCTCTCGCAAAGAACAACAAAAAATGAAATGGAAGTTTTGAATAAAGGCGTGGAAACTAAGATGGATGGTTTGAAGAAAGGCGTGGAAGCTAAGATGAATGGTTTTGAAGCTAATATGGATGGCATGGAAGTGGGCATGGAAGCTAAGATGGATGACATGGAAGCTAAGATCGATGAAAAAATGAAAGACAACATGGAAAACATGAAGAAGGATCTAAAAGTAGACATCAAAGGTTTGGCAAAATTGATACAAGAAATGTTTCCTAATGGTGAAAATATAGTAGAGGAAACTCATGATAAGAACAAAATAAATGTTAATCATGATTTCATAAACTCTACTGTTGGAGGGAAGAACCACCATATTCCAAAAGTGGATATGAGGAAGTTTGATGGAAAGGATCCTGTAACATGGATACTACAGATGGAGCAATATTTTGATCTCAATAATGTGAAAAACACACAAAAGGTATGCATTGAAACTTTACATTTAGAACAAAATACATTTGTATGGTATCGATGGATTTTCCCCCGTAAAAAAATTGTCACTTGGTTAAATTTTATGGAGGAAATGATAGCACATTATGAGGATATGAAGAGAAACACCTTCTTTAGCCAATTGATAAATCTCAAACAAAAGGGTTCAGTGGGGGAGCACATTGATGACTTCCAAAAATTGAATATAAGGGTAACTGATATTTCAGAGGAACATAGGATTGATCTCTTCATAGGTACTTTAAAGGATAACATCCAACATGAATTTCACGTTTTGGAACCTGATTCATTGGAGAAAGCATTCAGGTTGGCCAAAAAAATTGAATATAAAATTATGGAGACAAGGAAGCCTACCACTCACTTCTATAAAGAGGTAAGTGTTGCTAATCCTAGATTTGCACAACCTACAAGGTTGACACCACAATAATTGGAAGAAAAAAGAGCAAAAGGCCTTTTCTACAGTTGTGATAGCAAATACACTAAAGGTCATAAGCGTGCTGAGAAGAAATTATTTTACATAGATTGTGAATAGGAAGAAGAAAATGAACAAGGATCTTCAAAAGAAGAGGATATACACCAGCAACCAACCCTAGAAGAGGAAGAAATGAGTTCGACCATATCGTGTAATGCATTGGTAGGAATTACCACTCCTCAAACTCTCAAGATAGAAGGACATATCAAGAAGAAAAAGGTAATAGTGTTGATTGATTCAGGTAGTATCCTTAATTTTATTCATTGTAAGGTAGCCAAGGAATTGAATTGTTTCCTATACCCAACACCAGAATGTCAAGTGATGGTTGCAAATGGAGGAACTATAAATTTCCCTAGAAAATGCCATAATATCAAGCTAACCATGGGGGAATATGTATTTAATAGTCCAATTCTTTCCATTCCTATGGGAGGTGCTGATTTTGTACTAGGAGCACAATGGTTACAATATTTGGGGATGGTAGCATTTAATTTTCAAGAAATTTTCTTGAAATTTTTTCAAAAGGAAAGGAAGTCGAATTACGGGGTATTGTAGGGAAGCTGGGAAAGACAATAAGCTCTAATTTCATGACAAAGCTTCTAAAGAAATAACAATGAGGCGTAATTGCACAATTATTCTCACTAGAAGTTCCAACACCAAAATCATCTATTTCTTCAAATCTCCAAAAAGTCTTGGACAATCATTCCAAGGTGTTTGAAACTCCCAAAGGACTCCTACCTATTTATGATCATGATCATGCTATTCATTTGATTCCAGGAAGTGTTCCTCCAAACATTAGGCCTTATAGATATCCTTATGTCCAAAAGAGCGAAGTTGAATGTATGATTGTGGAAATGTTAGAGGCTGGTAATTTCAACCTAGTCAAAGTTCTTTCTCTGCTCTTGTAGTATTGGTACATAAGAAGGATGGATCATGGTGCATGTGTCCAGATTATAGGGAGCTCAATAAGCTCACCATTAAAGATAAATTTCCCATTCCTGTGATTGATGAATTACTGGATGAATTACACAGAATAATTTATTTTACCAAGTTGGATCTTCGTTTAGGATATCATCAAATTAGAATGAAGACTGAAGATATTCTGAAAACAAAATTTTGAACTCATGAAGGTCATTATGAATTTTTGGTCATGCCTTTTGGCCTCACCAATGCACCTTATACATTTCAAGGGTTGATGAATTCCATTTTCAAACCCTTCCATAGAAAATTTGTGCTAGTATTTTTTGATGATATACTAATCTATAGCAGGTCTTGGAAGGATCATGTTCAACATGTTGATAGGGTGCTCAAAATATTGCAGGAGAAACAATTATATGCAAAAACATCCAAATGTTTCTTTGGAGTACAAGAGGTGGAATATATGGGTTATATTGTATCTCATTAGGGTGTTAAGGTAGACCCTAACAAAATTAAAGCCATTAAGGAATGGAAAGTCCCCACAACCATAAATCAGTTGCAAGGATTTCTTGGGTTAACATAGTATTATCGCAATTTTTTTAAGAATTATGGGAGAATAGCAGCACCTCTAACATAATTATTGAAGAAAGATGCATTTTCATGGACTCCTGAAGCAACTAAGGCCTTTGACCATCTTAAAGAAGCAATGTGCCTAGCACTAGTATTAGCTACACCAGATTTCACAAAAACCTTTATTGTGGAATGTGATGCCTCAGGAAATGGAATTGGTGTTGTTTTAATGCAATAAGGAAGACCCATTGCTTTTGAAAGTCATCCAATCAAAGGAAAGAATTTATAGAAAGCTATTTATGAGAAGGAAATGTTAGCAATACTGCATGCACTAAAGCAATAGCGAACTTACCTAATGGGAAGACACTTCTAGGTAAAAACTGATCATGATAGTATTAAACACTTTTTGGAACAAAGAATATATTCAAAAGAGCAGAAAAAATGGGTCACAAAGATGTTGGGTTATGACTTTGAAATAATCTACAAAAAAGGGAAGTTAAATGTTGTTGCAGATGCACTCTTAAGAAATAATGAAGAGGTGGAAGCATTTATTTGTGCCATATCTATTATCCAACTAGATTGGATAACTGATGCAAGGGATGAATGGAAGAAGGAAAAAGAGGTGTGGACACTCATTCAAAAGTTGCAACAAGATCCTAGTACATCTGATACATTTAGTTGGAAAAATGATTCCTTATGGTACAAATATGACTTATATCTTTGTAAGAATTCCCAACTAAAACAAAATATTCTTTTGGAATTGCACACTTCTCCTTTAGGATGACACTCAGGATTTTTAAAAACATACCACAGGGTGAAGAAAGAATTTTTTTGGGATGGTCTTAAATCTGATATTCAAAATTTTGTGGCGGAATGTTTTGTTTGCTAGCAGAATAAAGTTGAGACAATTAAGACCCTAGGTCTTCTAAAACCTTTATCCATTCCAAGTCAATGTTGGGAGGAGATTTCAATGGATTTTATCACAGGTTTACCTAAGTCCAAAGGAAAGAGTGTCACCATGGTGGACGTTGATAGACTTACCAAGTATGCACACTTTTGTGCATTATCTCATCCATTTAAAGCAAGTAAAGTTGCTACTACATTTATGGACACAATTCAAAAGCTACATGGAAACCCAAGGGTTATTGTGAGCGACAGAGATCCCATTTTTACTGGAAATTTTTGGACGGAGTTATTTTCTTGTTTGGGTACTCAATTAGCTCATAGCTCATATTATCATCCTCAATCTGATGGTAAAACTGAGATAAACAAACACAATGGGTCAAGTGGCTACCTCTTGCTGAATGGTGGTATAACACTTCCTTTCATACTGCAACAAAAATGACCCCATTTATGTCACTTTATGGGTATCATCCACTGTCCATCACATCATATTTAAGAGAAAATTCGAAGGTTCAAGTAGTGGAAGATCACATTCAGCATCAAAAAGAAGTTCTCCAACTCTTAAAGGATAACCTGAATTTGGCACAAAATCGAATGAAACAACAGGTAGATCAACATCGCAGTGAGAGAAGTTTTAATGTAGGAGACTGGGTATTTTTATGGCTACAACCATACAAAAAAATGTCCCTCAAGCAATCTAAGAAGGATAATAAATTATCGCCAAAGTAATATGGTCCTTACAAGGTGTTACAAAAGATTGGTACTATGGCATACAAATTGGAGCTTCCTGCATCTTCACAAGTGCATCTAGTTTTCCATGTTTCGTCCTTAAAGAAGGTTATAGGTGAGAATCTTCTTGTTCAAAAAATATTGCCATAACTTGATGAGGAAGGAAAAATCATATTGGAACCTGAAGTGGTCACGGAAACAAGAACTCAACAGCTACGAAATCAATCAATTTCAAAGTATCTCATCAAGTGGAAGAACTTACCTACTGAGGATTCTACATGGGAGGATGAGAATAATATACAAAAGCACCCAGAGCTACCCAAGCATTGAGGACAACACTTTTTTGAAGGAGAGGGGCATGTTAGGTCCCTATATTACTATTATAGTCCCTTATTGTTGTTAGTGTAACCCCCTTATTGTTATTATTGTACCCCTGTAACCCCCATATTGTTATTATTGTGCCCTTAAATTATTATTGTTAGGTAGGCTAGGATTATATTGTGGCCTCACTAGGATTACAATGTGGCCCCATGGACTCCTATATATAGAAATGAGTTTTTGTAATTTGTATCATCCAATAATTTTTCATTAATGTAATCTATTGGAGGTTTCCCCCTCGAAGTGGCTTATTTCTAAGGTGTTGATATCTCTTTTCTTCTATTTTTGGAGTTGGTTTCACAACAGTTGAATCTATAGAAGGGTATTTCTTGGTTCATGAATTTTCCAACTAGGAAGAGATTACTTTTTCACTCCTCGAAGCCACCCCCCATGTCAAGGACTAGTGGGAAACCTACTATGAGAAAAAGTTTTAGAGGGAACCCTCTCTATTTTTGGTCACACCCACTTAGGATTATTTTTGAGATGTCATCAAGGAGAAATATTATCCCGTGGGGAGCTATAAGGATAGTACATACAATGGAATACACTGCGGAAAAAAATGGATCGAGATGTGCATGAGCTGACGAATCTATTCCATACCCTACAAAAAAATTAGGTATCAAAGATTTAGAGAAACATTTGGTACTGTTGGAAATACTGAGAGGGGGGGTGAATCAGTATTTATTTCAATTAGATCATTAGTTAATCTTAAATTATTATCAGTGTTTGTACAATGATAGCAGCAAACAAGAGGAACACAAATGCACACAATTTTTAAGGTGGAAACCCACTCCGGGACAAAAACCACCTAATGCTTTTCTAATAATTCTTTTCAACTCCAATTGAAAATAAAGCTCCAACTTCCTAGAATCTAGAAAAGCATTCTTCTCCAGCTCCCACTGGATGGACACTCCAACGCCCGAGATTCTTCAGTAGTCAACTGAACGGATGCCCCAACACCCAATGAGCTACAACTCACCCTAGCACCACCCTACCACCCTATAAAAGAATAAAAGAAGAATGGACTCCCGTACCAGGGAAAATGGTCCACTTTACAATGATATAGAATGATGTAGAAGAAGAAGATATACTAGACCATAACCCCAAATTTGACACAACCACCTAATGGTGATCCTAGACCTCCCAACACTGCCTCTTCAACCCTTGGCAGATAGACACTAGTACAATTTGTACAATAATGTATTTACAATGATACCTTTACAATGATTGTATGCAGTGCTGCCCACTTGAAGACTTCATATGATGAACTTCTTGCTACTTTTATGCACCTTGGTTGCTGCTCTTGTCATGCTACCCTGAGCTGCACCTTGTTTTTCTCTTCTGTCGTAGAAAGTCTGGTCCTTTGCAATCCTTGACAACACATGATCTAGATTTTTCTTGCCTTCTAGGAGCTCGATATTGAATATGGTGTATCTCTATTATTTTAGATCCTCAATATCTAATTTTTGGTCCTGTAGTATTCCTCTGAGTCTTCTTTCCAATGCCACAAGTCTGACCCAATTTCGATTCTTCAAGAGAGAGTTATACCCAATTTATCACACTGCCCTAATTATGGATTGTTTCAATAGATCGCACTTGTAAGGCATGCCACGTGTCACTGTTTCTTCATTTTCCTCTTAAATTGATAGAGAAAAAACTGCAGACTATGCACTATCTTTCACTTTTTACGGAATTCCAATCTGATACTCAAAGAGAGAGTTATGATGATTTTACCAAGGTCACTTCTTTGAGATGAATTTCAGGAGCCTACAAAAACCCTTACTTCCACAGATCATATCTCCAAAAATATTGTTCAACTTGATCTAGCTTCCTTAGGATTTCGGCTTTGCCTCATAAAAAAAAAATTTAGAGAAAAAATTCCACGATGACCTGTTTCAGATGGCCAAATCCCATGCATAAGGAGGAAATGAAGATCACAATTTATATGAATACTTAAGTTGAGAGGGGCTTCAACAAGTGAACGTGGGAGGGATCATAGGAGCTTAAAAAATATTAATTATTACTTTTCAATGACCCACGCCCCAATCCCATGGTGTTTTAGCCCACCAACTAGGGGTAAAAACTTCAAACATGAATATCTCTCAAACCATGAAGAATTACATGGCATGCCATATATCAACGGAAACATATCGACAAGTAGAAACCATAAAAAGAATTATTTACCCAGAATATATTAATTTGGTAGGTCAAAATTCCCATGCAATATTGGGTTAGCCTCTGGTGCTGCTTGGGTTGAGATTGATGACAACTGCTGATCAACAAGTACTAAAGTACTGTAGTTGTCTGCATAGATACATTCAAGAGGAAATGGAGTTCCTTAACATCTCCTCACTTGGTGCATCATACTGGTATGCTACCAATATTGAGTATAAGTTCAAATACAAGAAGTGATACTTTGGATCTATGAATCAAAATAAAGGGAAAGGTGCCCCCAAACCACAGAACAAAGGACAAAGCCAAGGTAGGGCAACTCAGGATAACCTGCCAAATCCACAAGCAAAGAAAAACATTGTGAAGCCAATGAATGACATAGAAAAGAGGTGTGAGTTCCATAAGAGATCCACTCAAAACACAAGTGAGTGCGGGCCAAGTAGTCACTAGTGGCTGGGTTGAAGGCTTCTGAATCGAATTCATGCTCTAAATCTGAATTGGAACCTAACAAGGAGATAGACAAAGGGAAGAAGCTTATCGATGTTCATCCCAATGCCAATGTTGCCACCATGAAGATCCATAAGGAGGAACCAGAAGATCCAGAGGAGGGGGAGCACCTCTTCCATTCCTAGATGTGGGTAAAGGGTTCCAAGATGAAGTTCATTTTTAGCATCGAGATCCAAAAGAACCTCATTTCAGTAGATTTTTTGAAGCCACTGGGCTCGCCAACCATAGCACACCCACATTCGTACACCATCGGATGGATTCACCAAGGACAGGATCTCCATGTCAGCCAACAGTGCCTCATAGTCATCACCATTCCTCCTTTCTGCCTAGTCTTGGGGCCATGTCTACTTGCCTTGAGAATTTTTCTTCCCAAGCTCCTTCCCATCCACCTTAGATGCCTATATTGACACATGAAGTTTTCGTGGAAGGCAACATGGGAAATATCACTGAGAAAATGCCTATTGACATCTCTGTTAAACTAGGGGTTGTTGAAAACATCCACATTGGGGTGACCTATTCTCCTGATAAGATTGAAGTCTATGCTAGTATTTTCCAAGAATTTCGAGACATTGATCCGAGTATAGTCATGCACAATATCCCTACTTACCCTAATGCAAAAACTGTTTGCTAATGCCTTCGTCCCGTGCACCCTAGAAAGGCAGCGACCAAAAAGGGAGAAGTTGAAAAATTTCTCAAAGCCAACTTCATTTATACAATCCAATTGATAGATATGGTCTCTAACATTGTCCCTATGGATAAAAAGCAAGGTACTATTCAAATTTGTGTGGATTATCAGTCCCAATGATAACTATCCCACTCCCTTCATCGAAAAGATCATTGACGAATGCACTGGGAGTGTAATATTCCAAAATTTTCACATGTCATTTGGAATATTAGAGCTCTTAATAAAATTAATTAATTAATTAAATAAAAATATGCAGGGACCCATAATCCTCAAAGATGAATAAAATCCACTTTTGATGTGTGTATGTGGATATTTTATATTTATATCTAAATCATGGAATAGTGGAGCAACTCATTAATGATAGAGGAGTGGAGATCATGTATCATTTATGAGATAGATCATGGAGGATCTTGGAGGAGGTCAACTATGATCATAATGTATTCAAAGCAAGATCATAAATCATTTATGATAAGTTAGTGGAGGAAGTGATGCATATAATGCACATATGATGGAGGAAGTAGTGAATTTAATGCACACATGATGGAGAGGGTGAACATTGCATGTAGACATGATGGAGGACTTGGAGAGACAATGCACTCAATCACAGAGGCTTATGTACACATGAACAATGCAGTTTAGAGGTGGGTCAGGGCTTGGGAAGGCTCACTTTATATATAAAGAAGATGAAGGAAGAATGGAAGGTAGTCTTGGTATCATTGATTTGAGATCTATTTAGATCTGGATTTTTCATTTGAAATTCTATGCACTCTTATGTTGTTTATCTAAGTCTGCAGTGCTATTTAGCACAGGGTGTTCTCGAGTGGGAATCCCACCCTTACCCATGGGGGACTTTGAGTGCGTACTTTGGGAATGTCTTCTGAGATATTATTTGTCATCAAGAAATGGTGCCACATTGTTCCTACTCTTTGTAGAACACATACCTTCAAGAATTATGCATTTCTGAAGATCAGTTTGAGAGGAGGAGGTTGTCTTCAGTATTTCAGCTGGAGAACCGGTGAAGGATTTTTCCTATCACCTTGGACTTCAAAATCAACATTCTCGGAGCCTCTTTTTATATCTAGAATCAGGAAAAACATTATTCACCTCCTATCAGCAGCATTGTTCCTTGCTTTGAGACAACACATACATCATCATGGAGATTAATAGCCTTTTCCATGAGCAGTAGTGATAAGAATAGGACCCATTCCTTATGGGAGCAATCAAATGGCAACTTCATTCTTGAAGGAACGGAGGAGAGGTTGATATATGGTAGACATCTTGAGATGGGGAATATTTCCCCTTTCAAGATGACTCTTTCTCAATGAGCATCTCACAGCTCAAAGAGAAACTTCTACCTGCAGCAGATCCAGAACCTTATTGCTTTTGGAGGGCCATTGATGATAATAAGATCTCATGGAGAAGTCTCATTGGAGGTGCACTTCAACATATCATGGAGTGCAAAGTTCTTCATCAGTCTAAGGAGGATGGTATTCTACAATGGAATGATACCATGTTTATGCATAACATTATTCATAATCCAGATTAGGATGAGTGGGTGAGGATGATAAGCAAGGGTTTGCATGACCACTTGCATATATATGACATGGGCCAACAAGAATCTTGGTTATGTTGGTTGCTCTTGCATGATTTTGGTTACTACCCAAAGGCTCCTATTTCTTAGATCCATGCCTTGAATAACACTCATATAATGAATAAGGAGGCATGGTTGCGATGGCCACTCTTGGGTGAGTATGGTTACCACCCAATGGTTCATATTTTTATGATTCATGCCTTGCACATCACTGAAAGAATGCACAAAAAAGAGGCATGGTTACTTTGGTTATTGCTGAGAGAGTTTGGCCATCACATGACATCTCCGATGTGTATGTGTTTCGTATTGTGTAGAACTTGGCATGGTACTCTCGTGATGTGTAGTGATGGTGTTTGCTTGTATTGGGATGATGTGGCATTCCACATGTCTATCAATATGTTTTTACTCCATGATGCACATGAGAAGGTGAAGAGGCAGCAAGATCTCTTATTGCTTTGGTTCCTTTTGCAAAAGTTTGGCTTGACCATATTCCATAATGGAGATGGAGGATGGCAGCAATAAGCCTTACTCCAGTGGCTACTATTGGGAGAATATGGTTTGACCTTTTTGTATACCCATATGTATCTATTTCTTATTTTTCACGATGTTGGGAAGATGCTTGGATCCAACAAAGCCAATAGGGCTAAGGATGAGGGAATGTAAATGCTCAATCTACTTCATAAAGCATGGGATGAAGAGATGTTTTGTGAGAGGGGAATTTTCCTTTGTGGGGAGAACCACTCTATTTTATGTATATCATGTATTGATGATGATGTTGGGTAGCTTATGGTTGTCACTTGGTACTTCATGGAGAATAAGGGACATCTAACTACAAAGTTAGAGGTCACTCTATGCATTCTTGAGATAAAAATTTGGAACCAAACATGCATAATGCATTGTAGCATATATGGAGGCCTTCCTTATGTGGATGCCATTTGGAGGGGGATATATGGCTTTGCATATACTTTGCAGTTGCTTGAGGACAAGCAACATTTTGTTGGGGAGGACTGTAATATTCCAAATTTTTCACATGTCATTTGGAATATTAGAGTTCTTAATAAACTTAACTAATTAAGTAAATAAAAGGGTGGAGGGACCCATAATCCTCAAAGATGAATAAAATCTACTTATTATGTGTGTATGTGGATATTTTAGATCTAGATCTAAGTCATTGAGTAGTGGAGCAGCTCATTAATGATAGAGGAGTGGAGATCATGTCTCATTTATGAGATAGATCATGGAGGATGAAGCAGTCAAATAATATCATTGATCTTAAATACAAAATCATGAGGATATTAGAGGAGGTCAACTAAGATCATAATGCATTCAAAGTAATATCATAAAGCATTTATGATATGTTAGTGGAGGAATTGATGCATCTAATGCACATATGTAGGAGGAAGTAGTGCATTTAATGAACACATGATGGAGAGGGTGAAAATTGCATGTAGACATGATGGAGGACTTAGAGAGACAATGCACTCAATCATGGAGGCTTATTTCCACATGAACAATGCAGTTTAGAGTTGGGCCAGGGCTTCAGAAGGCTCACTTTGAATATAAGGAAGATGAAGGCAGAATGGAAGGCAATCTTGCTATCATTTATTTGAAATCTGTTTAGATCTAGAATTGTCATTTGACATTCCATGCACTCTTATGCTGTCTAGCTAAGTCTGCAGTGTTGTTTAGCACAAGGTGTTATTGAGTGGGAATCCCACCCTTACCCATGAGGGACTTCGAGTGCCTACTCTGGGAAGGTATTTTGAGCTGCTATTCATCAGCAATAATTGGTGCCACATTGTTCCTACTCTTTGTAGAACACATACCTTCAGAAATTATGCATTTTTGAAGATCAATTTGAGAGGAGGAGGTTGTCTTTAGTATTTTAGCTAGAGATTCGGTGAAGGATTTTTTCTATCACCTTTGAATTCAAGATCAACATTCTCGGAGCCTCATTTCAGATCTAGAACCATTCACCTCCTATCAGCAGAAGTCTCATCAAGGATTGCGCAGTCCATCATTGCAGATCTAGAGGAGGAAGGAAGTTTCTAGCACTTCAGCTAGGAATCCTATGAGGGATCATCCCCTCACATTTCCATCACTATTTCCATCAGCCTGGAGCTTATTTGTAGCATATATCAGTGTTCTTGAGTCTCTCCCTCTTGTGCAATGTATTTTTTACAACAGCTGCATATTTAGTTGTTGCATTTTGAGGAGCAGGAAGAAGAGACAAGATCTCAAGCTTCTAGCTTGGAGATCTAAAGAAGGGATCAACCCTTCAAGCTTAGATCTGGTTGTACATGATATTGCAACCATCATATGATCATATCTAGCTTCATATCTGCATAACCCAGTAGTTGAGGGATCAAACCCTAGGAGGGTGAATTTCCAATCTTATAGATTTGGAATTTCCTTTTTGGGTTATGTTGGGTTTCCATCATAGTGCCTAGATCTTGAATCTTGGCATCATCAGAGCTCCTAAGCTCCATAGATATGCATTTCCATTTCAGCCAGTAGTTGTAAGATCATCTTCAGCTAAAGGGGAAATGCAGTATTGCTTCTTGCAGCTCTCCAGTTACGTAGTGTTTGTTGTGGCATGCTTCCAAGGTCATTCTAGGCCATCTCTTTGGATAGAGTACCTTTATCTTATACATTGTTGTAGTTGAATCATCTCCTATGAATAAAATGTCTCATCTATTATGTGCATATCTGTGTTGCTCATAATTTTACATGTACATTTTCTGTGTTTCAAATATTGTGTTTGTGTATCAATGCATTATTCCATTTTGGGATATTACAGTGGTATCATAGCATGATCTTTGGCTCAGCTTGTGGACATTATTGACAACATGTGAAAATAAGATAGTAGAGATCTACTATAATGAAGGGATTAAGTTTTACTGCATCTTTCTTTAGAAATATGAAGGATCTCTCCAAGGAGATCAATGAAATGAAGAAAGAAAGGCAAAGAGTAACCTCAAGAAGGTTTCGGGATGAAGAAGGTCCTAGTACTTCTTATCACCAGCAAAGAAGACCGAAGAATCATAGATCTCCTCATAGATTTACTATGCCCACTTTCTTTGAAGAAGGTTAATGGTATAGAGATTAAGAAAGAATAAATATGGAACCTAAGACTCATGAGACTCTCAGTCTATATCTTTAAGAGTACAAAGCACGATCTAGAGAATTCAAGGAGAATCTAACTCTCCAACAATTCTTCAAACTCAAAGAAGAGAGGAGATCTTATATCAGCAATAGAAGGAAGAGGCGAAATAGATTCTATTTGCCTACATTTGATGGATCTTCCTCAAGCACTTTAAATTCTTGGAGGAAAGAGTTAGATGAATTTTTCAAGCTACATCCTGTAGATGAAAAAGAGGCTATCCAGATTGCAACACTTCATCTTCAAGGTGAAGCCAATTATTTTTGGGTCGGTCACATGGAGCTTACAAAGGTGACTAAATATTCATATTTCTTTCACAAGTTGAAAAATAAGTTTGATATAAGAAAACCAGAGATGTGTCACAAAGAGATATTTCCTAAGGAACCAAAGGAGGATCGTATTCTTCACACTCTGGACAAAGAGTCACTACATCCACCACCAACTGCAGAAGTACTCATATCCAGAGGAGAGACACTTGCATCTTTGCAAGATAGTCTTAAGCTCTTGAAATATAGAGTCCCATGCATGATTCAGGATATGCATGAGGAATAGGAGGTAGATTCCAGCGTTGGTACATTGATAGAAGAGCAGCCACCACTCTTACTAGCAGTTGGATACACCATTGTCCTAGTTGGAGGAACTCTTGTGGTCTTAAAAGAGGTTTCCACACATCAGTTGATCCAAGGTATGCATCCACTTTCATCTCATATTGTTTTAGTACCTCCTATTGGAACTTATGGGAACGTGCCATCAAGACCATTGCATGACCAAAGATTAGAACAACATTCTGATTTGAGGCATCAACATATCACTATGCAGAGGACCCTTGATCTAATAAAGGAAGGAATTAAGAACCATCCTATTTTGTCATTTATGAGCTACATTCAACCCTTTGAGTTGAAGTGTGGAGTTTCAGAAGATGGGATGAGCATGATCCTATGTACAGTGACTGGCTATGAGTTTAGCATTGTGCCTTGCATTGAGACAACATATACATCATCATGGAGATTAACAGTGTTGTCCATGAGAAGCAATGAGAATAAGAGGACGCATTCCTTATGGGAGCAATCAAATGGTAGCTTCATTCATGAAGAAATAGAAGCGAGGATGATAGATGGTAGACATACTGATATGGGAAATATTTTCCCCTTTGAAGATGACTCTTTCTCAATAAGCATCTCACAGCTCAAAGAGAAACTTCTACTTGCAGCAGATCCAAAACCTTATTAGCTTTGGAGGGCCATTGATGATAAGAAAATCTTATGGAGAGGTCTCATTGGAGGTGAAATTGAACATATCATGGAGTGAAAAATTCTTCATCGGTTTGAGGAGGATGGTATTCTACAATGGAAGGATATCATGTTTATGCAAAGCATCATTTATCATCCACATTGGGATGAGTGAGTGAGGATGATAAGAAAGGGGTTGGATGAACACTTGCAGATATATGACATGTGCCAGCAAGAAGCTTGGTTATAATGATTTCTCTTAGGTCAGTTTGGTTACTACCCAAAGGCTCCTATTTCTTTGATCCATGCCTTGAACAACACTCATATAATGAAGAAGAGGGCATGGTTGAATTGGCTGGTCTTGGGCGAGTATGGTTACCACCCAATGGTTCATATTTTTCAGATTCATGTCTTGCACATCATTGAAAGAATGCATAATAAAAATGCATGGTTACTTTGGTTATTGCTGATATAGTTTGGCCATCACATGACATCTCCTATGTATATGTGTTTTGTATTGTGTAAAACTTGGCATGGTACTATCATGATGAGTATTGATAGTGTTTTCTTGTATTGGGCTGATATGACATTCCACATTTCTATCAATATGTTTTTACTCCATGATGCACATGAGAAGGTGAAGAGGAAACAAGATCTATTATTGCTTTGGTTCCTTTTGGGAGAGTTTGGCTTGATCATATTGCATAATGGATATGGAGGATGGAAACAAGAAGCCTTACTCCAGTGGATACTATTGGGAGAATATGGTTTGACCTTTTTGTCTACCCATATGTCTCTATTTATTATTTTTCACAATGTTGGGAAGATGCTTGGATCCAACAAAGGCAACAGGGCTAAGGATGAGGGCATGTTAATGCTTAGTCTACTTCATAAAGCATGGAATGAAGAGATTTTTTGTGAGAGGGGACTTTTCCTTTGTGGGGAGAACCACTCTATTTTATGTATCTCATGTTTTTATGATGATGTTGGGCAGCTTATGGTTGTCACTTGGTACTTCATGGAGAATGAGGGACATCTAACTACACAGTTGGAGGTCACTCTATGCATTATTAAGAGAAAAATTTGGAGCCAAACATGCATAGCACATTGCAGCAGATGGGGAGGCCTTCCTTATGTGGATGTAATTTGGAGAGGGATAGATGGCTTTGCATCTGCTTTGCATTTTCTTGAGGACAAGCAACATTTTGTTGGGGAGGACTGTAATATTCCAAAATTTTCACATGTCATTTGGAATATTAGAGTTCTTAATAAACTTTATTAATTAATTAAATAAAAGGGTGAAGGGACCCATAATCCTCAAAGATGAATAAAATACACTTTTGATGTGTGTATGTGGATATTTTAGATCAAGATCTAAATCATGGAGTAGTGGAGCAGCTCATTAATGATAAAGGAGTGGATATCATGTCTCATATATGAGATAGATCATGGAGGATGAAGCAGTCAAATAAGATCATGGATCTTAAATGTAAAATCATGAGGATCTTGGAGGAGGTCAACTAAGATCATAATGCATTCAAAGTAAGATCATAAAACATTTATGATAAGTTAGTGGAAGAAGTGATGCATCTAATGCACATATGATGGAGGAATTAGTGTATTTAATGCACACATGATGGAGAGGGTGAACATTGCATGTATAAATGATGGAGGACTTGGAGAGACAATGCACTCAATCATGGAGGCTTATGTCCACATGAAAAACATAGTTTAGATGTGGGCCATGGCTTGGGAAGGAAAAATTTGTATATAAGGAAGAATGGAAGGCAATCTTGGTATCATTGATTTGAGATCTGTTTAGATCTGGAATTGTCATTTGACATTCCATGCACTCTTATGTTGTTTATATAAGTCTGCAGTGTTGTTTAGCATAGGATGTTCCCCAATGGGAATCCCACCCATACCCATAGGGGACTTCGAGTGCCTACTCTGGGAATGTATTATGAGCTACTATTCATCATCAGGCATTGGTGCCACATTTTTCCTACTCTTTGTAAAACACATACCTTCAAGAATTACCCATTTCTGAAGATTAGTTTGAGAGGAGGTTGTCTTCAGTATTTCAGCTGGAGAAATTTTGAAGGATTTTTCCTATCACCTTGGACTTCAAGATCATAATTCTCAGAGCCTCATTTCAGATCTATCATCAAGCCAAAATTTATTCACCTCCTATCAACAATATTCCCATCAAGGATTGCACAGTCTATCATTTCAGATCTAGAGGAGGAAGGAAATTTCTAGAACTTCAGCTAGGAATCCTGTGAGGGATCATCCCCTCACCTTGCCATCATTGTTTCCATCAACTTGGAGCTTATTTACAGTATATTTTATGAGGCTTGAGTCTCTCCCTATTGTACAACGCAATTTTTTCACTACCTGGATATTCAGTCGCTGCATTTTGAGGAGGAGGAAGAAGAGACAAGATCTCAAGCTTCTAGCTTGGAGATCTGAAGAAGGGATCAACCCTTCAAGATTAGATCTAGTTGTACATCATATGATAAGATATATATTTATATCTACATAAACTATCAGTTAAGGGATCAAACCCTAGGATGGTGAATCTCCAATCTTATAGATATGTAATTTTCCTTTCTAGGTTATCTTGGGTTTTCATCATAGTGCCCAAATCTTGAATCTTGGCATCATCATAGCTCTTGATCTCCATAGATATTCATTTCCCTTTTAGCCAGAAGTTGTAAGATCATCATCAACTAAAGGTAAAATGCATTATTACTTCCTGGAGCTCTCCAGTTATGCAGTGCTTGTTGTGGCATGCTTTCAGGGTCATTCTAGGCCATCTCTTTGGCTAGAGTACCTTTATCTTGTATACTGTTGTAACTGGATCATCTCCTATGAATAAAATTGCTCGTATATTCTATGTATATTTGTGTTGCTCATAATTTTACATTTACATTTTCTATGTTTCAAATATTGTGTTTGTGTATCAATGCATTATTCCATTTTGGGATATTATAGGAAGTGATATATTTTCCCTTATGGACTGGTTCTTTGGTTACAACCAGATCAATATACTATTGGCTAATCAACATAAAACCACCTTCATCTATCCATGAGGCACCTTTGCATACAAGAAGCTCCCGTTTGGCCTTAAGAATGTTGGCGCCACTTTACAACGAGCAATGTCGTATGCTTTTCACAACATTAAGCACATTGTTCAACCTTACCTGGATGACCTTCCATCTCATTCCACTAAGCGTAGGGACCACCTTGAACACCTCTATCAAATATTTATTCGTTGTAGATGCTATAAAATTTATCTTAATCTGCACAAATGTGTCTTCTGCATCGATTCTGGCAGACTCCTTAGGTTTGTCATTTCTAAACATGAAATTCGTCTCAATCCTCTTAAGGTCGAAGCTATCATTAATCTCCTCTCCCCTTCCTCTTTACATCAGTTGCAGAGTTTGCAAGGGAAAGCTAATTTCTTATGTTGTTTTATACCAAACTATACTGAAGTAGCCTAGGGTTTTACATGATTCCTTAAGCAAGACGTCTTGTTCCCATGGGATGACATTGCCCAAAAATCTTTCAATGCACTGAAGATTTTTCTTGTTAATACTCCTCTTTTGCATCCCCCAAATTATCACCGCGACTATTCACTCTATGTGTCTTCCACTTTTATCACTATTGGCATGGTTCTGGTACATGACGATGATGTTGGTGATGAGCATGTCATTTATTATCTCAGCCGCAATATTCTTGACACTGAAATGCATTATGCTCATGTCGATAAATTAGCGTTGGAAATTGTTCAAGCCGTCCAACATTTCCACCATTATATTTTACTCCGCACTACAACCGTGATTTCTGATTGCAACCCCATGACCTATATTTTAACTTGAAAATTTATGGGGGGAAAGTAGCTCAACCAGGGGGCATGGTTATATTATCATAGCCATGGACTAATTCACTAAATGGGCTGAAACAATGCCTACACTCACAGTTAACGGTAAGACGACTGCCCAATTTCTTTTCAATCATGTGATTACCAGGTTTGGTGTCCCTCAAGCCATTTTTATGGATCATGGATCTCATTTTCACCATTATATGATGGTTGAGTTGGATACTAAGTTGGGTCTACGTCACAATAACTCAACGCCATACTACCCTCAGGCCAATGGCTAGGTTGAAACCATTAACAACGTTTTAGTCACCATCCTTCAGCGTACTATTGTGATGCAAAAGTCCAATTGACATCTCATGTTATTTTAATATCTCTAGGCTTATCGAACCTCAGTGAAGGATGCAACTAGATTCACACCATTTCAGCTTGTTTATGATCTAGAAGTTACCCTTCCGATTAAATGTGAAATTCCTTCACTAAAGATAGTTGTCGAATTACTGCAGAATACCTCAACAGAGGAACAACGTCTTATATATTTAGAGAGGCTTGATGAAACTCGTTGCTTCACTGCTCTAGTCATAGAAGCACATAAAAAGTAGTTCAAAGCTCATTTTGATCAAATTGTTTCCCCTCATACCTTCGTAGAAGGATACTTAGTCCTCTTGTATGACCAAGCTCATGATAAGTTGGGGGAAGGTAAATTCGAACCCATGTGTTATCGGCCCTACATCGTCAAGTGTGTTTTACAGAATGGGGCCTATGAGCTTATTGATTATGAAGGCTATCCCTTGGATCAGCCCCGAAAAGGGTTGTATCTCAAAAAATATTATGCATGAGTTCCTCGTGCATTATTTTTGTACATAAGTGTTTTTTTCATTTTTGTATATTTTTTGGCTTGGTGTGCTTTGCGAGCATTTTTTCCTGCTTATTATGTATTTGTTTACTGTGCAGATGTTTATCACTCCTTATGTCGGTTTCACTGACGGTGCCTCCCGTAGTACCCGGAATCTATCCTCTACAGCTTCGGTGATTTATGATCCTAACATTGAGTTGGTAGAACTTCAAGGTATTTTTATAGGATGTAAAACTAACAATGTCATTGAATATAGTGCAATTATCAAACTTCTAACTGAAGCTATTTCCCTCAACCTTCACTAATAATTGTAAACCTAGACTCTCAACTTGTTGTTCTCAAGCTAAATGGGCGCTATTCTTTCAGAAACCCTCTAGTTTTAAGGATGTATTTGTGTGTTCGTTTGTTAGAAAGGAATTTTGATTATATCACATATCACCATATTCCTAGAAGAATGAATACATTAACTGATGCAGTAGCTAATATTGTTTTAGATAGACATTTGTGGAATCTATAAAATAAATCATAATCACATAGTAAGATTTAGATAGGAAAATAAGCATATATATGTGTGTGTGTGTGTGTGTTTTGGTTACATCCTGAGACATCATGTCTCTCAAAATGTACACAGAAATGAAACCTAGAATTCCAATCCGCATGGTGCTCATGATAGCACATCACTTCCCATACAACCCACGTCAGTAGTAGATGGATGTAGTTCGAAACTCCTGTGGTGTGCCTCTTATAAGCACAAGGAATGTCCTTGAATATCACATAGTCTGAGATCCCACTTGTGAGTCCCTCCAAGTTATGCATGATTTCTTCTTCATCGCTTCCCTCGCCATGAGGGGCCACTTCGAAATCTCATGGGACTCTCTCAGCTATGGTGGACATCCTTGCGGGTCTCTCTGGTCCAACATTTGCAATACATGAGTAAATATCAGAACACATATAAAAAAATGATAATACTCATAAAAATCCAAAAAATGATTTTTTACCCAAATCCTCATCCCAGTCATCCCCTTATGGAAGTGAAAGGTCCATATCACCCTTAGAATTGGTGCCAGTGTACGACCAATCCTCTACTATGATGAGTTTTCGGCGTAGCCAGTCGAAAGATTCTGGTCTCCATGACATGTGTTGTCCACCTCCTGATCGAGGCATCAACTCCACCCAATGGACCATCTGTGGCTCTTGTGCTGGTGGCATAGGTACAACATCTCATGGCGCTAGAATATTGGAAATCGTTCTAGGATGAATGGTATCAAGATGGACCTGTATGAAAACTATTTCATCTTACAATTTTTGCATTTGGTTAGCTGGCATTTCAAGTTGATTGTCACTGCATCTGCCCAATTGAAGATCTTTGGAGCCATGAAATCTATGGCTAGTTGAAGTTGTGTCTTTGTAGCTTCGTGGGGAGCCTAAGATCCGACAACCCAAGTAATAGTATGGAGCAATACCCTCAATGCCAAGTCAGGCATTGTCTAAATTTCTACCTTGACACTATTAGATCCTTTCTTTTCTCTAGGAAATACTCTATCTATCAACAAACCCATGCTCTCTCCAAGAGCCCGAGTACCTACCAGCAGTGGTATCTCTCCCCTCCGCGACAATCCAGTTATGACATAGATGTCAGAGACTTCTATCTCCAGTTCTGGTCATGAATCATGAATCTCTCTCGATTAATGTCCCACACACTAATCAAGTATTGTAGTAGCTCTAGCTAAGGTCTCAAACATGGGGTCATGAATAATTTCAGGAGCCCACAATTTCTCAGGGCATACATGCATGCATTATTTCCCATGGCTTGTTTATCCTCTTCCCCATGCTCTCATTATTTTCACTCTATGACCACTTTAGCTACCGATTTTCCTACAAAACCGATAAATTGGATTATATTAGTCTCTTTTTAAATATTTTAATCATTTTAGTTCTGCCATTTTGGAAGAAAAGCTTAAAAATATTGGGCACGGCATTCGACACTGCTATTTTGCAAACAGTAGTGCCGAACGATGCCTTCTTGTTAAAATTTTTTAGGGTTGGGTGTGACTCTGTGCCCATAATCCGTGTCGACTATCATGGCCTAATTTTTTCAAAATATTCCACAAATTCATTAAAACCATGAAACCAAATAAAAAATGGATCAAATTGTAGATGAAGTTCAGAGCTCCTACCTAGAAAAAATGGATTTCTAAATGACCTCCTAGATTGCATGCTGTCAACTCCACAAATTCATAGTGTAAAATGGTAAAAAATGCTCACAAGAAGGTGAAAAGGTAAAAAGTAAATTTTTTTTACTATTTGCATTGTTTTATAAGACTTTTCTAAACCCTAATTAGGTTTTTGAACACATTTTTTATTATTTTATTATTTTTTCTCGAAAATGGGTTTTACGTTTGTTTCTTGTACAACAATGGGTCCTAAAAATGATGACCATGAGGAAACAATTTGTATTTTATTACTTTTTTGGACTCAGTAAAAACACAAAAAATTCATCTCGTGGAGTCATCTTTCAGCTCTTTTCTGACTCTCAAAAATTGAAAAGATTTCTAAGAATCTTGTCATTTTGAACTCATTAAAGGTTGCAAAAATACATTTGCCTAGTATACATTTACCCCTTTTTCGGGTTGGGACAGATTATTTAGGAAAAATGAATACCTTAGTCGAACATGGCTAAGAGGTTCTCTCATATATTGTTTTCTACCTTTTCATATTTGTGAGATGACCTACAAAAAGGGACCTGCTAGAGTTTTCTTTTCCGCTTCTTTTAAAACTCTCTAAACATGAAAAGACTTCGAGTTTTTCCTTTGTCAGACTCGTTAAAACTAAATGACATCAGAAACTGTCACCATGACGTTACTCAGTTCCTCCTTCCTAGGGCTCGTAAAATGTACTAGGATGGATTTTTCTGAAGGAAAAACTTACATAACAAGAATATGCTATCCCATTCAATATTTTTTCCAAAAATAATTGGGGCACTCGCCAGAAATGGTGGGAGAAAATGGAACTAGTTCTCAGTTGTGTTGGCAGTATGTCACTCTTAAACATGATACTTGTCTACAATTTGTGTCAGGTTGGGGAAATCCCACATTTTTCATTTTTCCTCCATGGATTTGGGTTATCCATTTTTACCTCTCATGTGCTCTTTTCCTTGTCACCATGACCTCAGATCTTTTGATGTCAAATACTTCCAAATTCTAGAGTCGTGTTGCTAATATGTTCAAGAGAAGTTCCTTTTGCAGTTTTCAACCCCTGATTCTTTGTTCAGTCTTGATTCACTATCATATTATTCCTCTGTCTCATGTCGATGATGTGGGAAACATTATGGCCCTCCTTCGACTGGTCACTTCTTGTCGACTTAAACTCATTATCCAGGAAGCTGATCTAGAGACTCCATCCTAGTACCTTAGAGATTGCATGCCTTAATGGAAATTTCTTCGCATTAGACGACAGGTTATTATCATTGGCCTTTGATCAGATGATTTCACGGGTGTTCAACTCTAGCTCATTGTTCACATTCCATGGATTGTACTAGTAGTACCTTGAGAACCATTTTCATTATTGGTGGTCTCTCTCACACCTGTTAATAGCTTTCATCGTTGGCTAGTAATCAGGTGATTTTCTTGCATGTTCGACTTTAGCTCATTCATTCACATGCTTGAATTTGTACTTATTCCAATTGGGATGAAGTGCAAGACCCTGGGTTTTGTCTGATGAAATGTAGTCTATGGGATAATTTGGTTTATCATGATTATATGCATGAATCTTCTGGTTGGATGGATGCGACCATACCTGAGTCTATTTAATCATCCTTCTCGCTAGATGGTTGTGTCCATACCCTAGATCTTATTACATTTTGTCTATTATGGATGGTTGCACCCATACCACATATTCATGTATCATAGATATCAATCATACTTTATCTTGAAGTTCCTATGACGGTTGTGTCCATACCTTAAATCTTATTACATTTTGTCTATTATGGATGGTTGCACCCATACCACATATTCATGTATCATAGATATCAATAATAATTTATCTTTCAGTTCCTATGACGGCAGCGTTTTGGTTTGGGCATGTTATCATAAAGCATTTCACCCCTCCATCTCTCTCGGACTTCATGCTTTAAGGGGCATCTATTACACAAAATTTTGTCACCATCCCTACATTCCTCATTCCAGATACTGGAGGACTATCAGAGTGACCCATGTGTACTGTTATACATCACCATGAATGTCATTGCACCCCTTAACATGTCAAGAACATATTCTCTGTTGAATATTCTAAAAGCTGGCCCTTTAAAACATCTATCTTTGGGTCAACGCGGTTGTGTAGTTATGACCTTGCGCTGATGGCCAGATATAACACTAGGCCTCATGTCATCGTCACTCTACCTCTAAAGATCACCCATGCTGAGATGCTTTTGGAAAGTTTTTTGAAATGGAAATGAAGCTTCCATGATGTAACAACTTCGTGGGCGAGTCATGGATGTTTTTTCGATTGGATGAGGTCGAGTTTCTCCCTTTGGCCTTCTAGTTGATACAAAATTGAATCCTATGAAAGGGATAAGACCTTCCTCCCACCATATGTGGATCCCAAAGCTCATCCTCCACTCCTATAATATCCATCTTCATTCTATTGAATCAGCTAGCCAGACATAGCTAGAATAGACCAGGAGTTGATAGCAAAGAATAGTCCACAGCTTTCAGAGAGAGTTTGAAATTTTCGCCTCTTTGAGATGAATTGACGAATGGATTCTTTGAGATGTACCTGACTGAACCCATTGAAGGAGGTCTATAGCGTCAAGGCGCAGGTTGTAAACTTCTTTATTTATTTATCAATATGACATGACTGATTTCTAGTTCCATCTTTGTTATTTTAATGATTAAAGTTTCTAACTCTCCTTGACTATTTGGATAGTTATAAATCAATATGTATGCTTTTATATTGTTAGTTCTTGTTTGATCCTTTTGCAGGTGTGAACGTTTCTATCAAAGAAGCATGAGGCTTGAAGGAAAAAGATCGAAGGATCGTTGCAACACATCACATCAAAAGCATTGGATTGAGGTAGGATATCTATCCTAATCCACATTTCATTTATAATCTAGGAATCTAGGAACCAACATGTTCCCTTGTTGCTAGACCCACCCTAGCATTAGAGGGATTGCCTCTATCCACAGAGGGGATTTTCCTTCACAACACATAGGAATGTTCCAGTCTTAGAAACTAGTGCATCTTCCCTTAACACTCATTCTTTCCACTATAATATAGGCATTCTTTTATTTTTTTTTCATACTTTAAATATGAAAAAGACAATATATATATATATATATATATTTCATAAAGAGTGGGAATAGGACATTTACTTTAGTATTTTAGGGTAGCAAGAGTCAGTTATGTAACCCTTGAACAAAACTCAAAAAAAAGTCTTTGCTCCATTGGGATGGGACTTAGTTTAACTTTAGGAATGCCATAACCTTGTCTTTGAGTCAATTCTCCTCCAGTTGGTTATCTCTTCCAATCATATGGAGAATTTGTTAATGACTACTACATTGAAAACTTATAAAAATTTCTTATATGCTTCCATAGAGTCACATTTGAGTCGTGATTTTTTTCAAGGGAATTCAACCTATGTCGACCCTTCTACAGTATCTTATGACTCATTTTCAATCAACCATACTTGGTTTGTCAAGTTATCTTCAGTATCACATCAACTACTTGGCCATTTTTATTGTGTTGGTTAATAAGGTCTCCATTAACTTCTTACGAGTGGGTCTAATCTTATCGACTTCGACAAGTTTCTCTGATATTAGGCCTAAAGCCACACCCTAGCCCTATTTACATCATTGATATGTTACCTTCTGCTCAACATCAATCACTATCATGGGTCTTTGAGTGAGTGGGTTCCCTTGTGTTCGACGTCAACTTATATTATCACACATTGGGATTTGTACAATACCATGGCTTCCATTTGACCCTATTGGTGGATTCCTTTCCTTTGTGTCAGCTTTCATTATTGGTTGGCTCAAAGGGTTTTTTCCGTGCACCAGCCACATCTTATGTATGCCAAAAATGTACTTCATAATGGTTACTTCATACATTTTCGTCTGAGTTCTTCCAAATTATTAGCCTGCAGATTACACTCATGTTGGTTGATGTGGGATGCCTTCCCTCCAACAGATATTTTCCCATCGACTTTGAATCATTACTCTAGGAACAAGATATAGAGTAATTTTTCAGTACCTTAGGTTTTACAGTCATCAGTGGTAGACTTCTTCGCTATCGGCAGTGAGAATACATCAATGTCTCCCGATTGACAAATTATCTCAAGTGTTCAACTTCAACACATTTATTCACACTTGTTATATTGTATTGGGGTACCTTGACTCTCATCATCATTCTCAGTGAGTTGTCTCACATTTGTTAACATTATACATCAATGACTGGTAATCAAACAATTTCTCACATGATCAACCTTAGCTCATTAATTACCATAATGTAGAAATGTAACATCTACAGTCGATGAAGACCTCGAGTTCTGTCAACATCTTGGTTCAATTGACAACTCTTTCATTATTATTCCAGTGATACCATCCACTTTATATGTGGCAGTCCATTATAGCAGCATCCTATATGTCGGTGCCCAAGTTTCTGCAGTACCACTATTCCACCTATATGACTTGGTACTTTTAGGATCAGTTGTGCATCATCAATGATCAGACATTTCTTTGAGCATCATTGATCAAACTTTTTTCTATATGTGATATTGAGACATAGCTCCGTTGTGTTCCTTTGCGGTTATGGTAAAATGATCCACTATGTATTATTAATTTCTCTCTATAAACTTATGTATACATGTTGGATCCACTTTATACTTGATCAACGAACATGCTTTACTATCTCTAAGCATGGGTATAACTGCCACATACATGAGTATTATTTCTAATTCCTTCCACAGGTTTTCAGCGGGTTGGAATCAGGTGATCTCCTCTCAGGTTCTCAAATGATTTCTCGTTATACTTAATACATTTCAACCATCATGTACCCCTTCTAACCTCATAAATTAGGGAGAATATATTATAATTCAACACTCTTATAGTTTTGATTCTCTTGTATGGCCTTGGGCATCCCTTTCCCATTCAAACTTGATCATTTATTAAAAAATAGTACTTTGAATTCCATACACAATGCTTCCCTTCAAAAAGAACGTACACACGTGGTTACCTCTATATAGAACCAATGTATATAATATAAAATATAAAAACAAAATTAAAATATCCTATTTTTCAGGCGGGTTTTACGGGTTTCACCGAAATCCTGCCTACAAAATACTGTGGTCTAACTGAATCAATTGATTTATGGTTGTATTTATACACCTCATGGGAAGGCCTAATTACACCATGGTGATAGGATATCGACATTATAGTATTTTTGGTACCCAGATCAAGTCTAATTTTCCCTATGCATCATGCACTCCCAATCATAGGAAACCCTTGTTTCCTTGCATAAATGTTCATCCTCAATTATATGGCATCCTTTTGCATATTCTCAAGAGGTGATCTTTGAGGCTTGGGATGGAAGAATATGGAGGAAGGTTTCGTTGATTCTGTGGTCAAATCAGGTTATATCTCTCCACTATTATTTGCTAATATCAATAAAGAAGCTATGTCTTGTTCCTGAAATATTATGATCTCATGTTTTATGATATCATGTTGAATATATATAATGATTTATAAGCTTATGCTTGACGATATAACATGTTTATTATTCACATGCTTTCAACTACTTCCTATGTATATGCTTCTCTGAAATTTGTTGCAGGTCAAATCACTTTGGAGGAAGTAGAGGGTTTGGACCCTACGAGATCAACATCAAATGTAGGACCTAGGAGTAATTCTCTCAAACCCCACTTTAGTAGTTTGTATAGTTTGCTTACCTAAATGTATGCTTCTTATTGATTATATTCCTTCGATCTGTTGAGGTTGTCAAGCCCTACCTTAGGGAATTTTTTCCCGCCAACACTTGTCCCTTATGATATTATTGTATGCTTTGTGAAAGCACCCCTTGAGAGCATCAACATATCTTTTTGATGTAGTAATGTTTCTAGAATTGTCATGTCTCATGTCCTCGCTCTTGCTAAGATTGGAGATTTTAGATTTTTATTCAACTTCCTTACGTAGTGACTTGAGGTTTGAATCTTATTTTTATGAGGTCTCACCCATATAACCAAGACCGACCTTGTCATATGGTGATATTTTACAATTGAGAATAACATCTAGGGTTTGAGATATTTTCATGTTTTTCTTGAGCTTGTTTATCTCTTTCTTTAATGAGACAATTTCTACCTCAATAGTTTTACAATTTTCTTGCTTTTGTTTTAGCTAACTATTCAACACTTCTTCCACTCTTTTCATCTTGATGAAGAAGATAGTCTCTTGCTCTTCTTCCCGAGGTTATCAATTTCTTCTAATGCAATGATATGTTGTGATTAAAGATCCACTATGGCTTCAACACTTTCTCCTTCTCCTTTTTCTTTTTTCTCCTTTGATTTATCTATGATGGATTCCTAATTTGTGGCTAAAAATAGAATCTCTTTTATATCATCATCATAATCATACTATTATTCAAAAAAAAAAATTATCCTCTTTGGAATACAGGTTTTTATTTTTTGAATATTTTCCTTTGAATACCCTTTTGTTAGGTTCTTCTTCAACATCACTCTCTTCCTTATGAAGAAAATTAGTTTCAAAATGTCATATCTTACCATAGTTAACATAGATGAGAGGAAAGTTACCTTTGAATTTGGATCTTCTCTTTAGTTTTCTGACTAGATGAGTCATTTCTCTATTGGATTCATCACTAGAATAGTCACCAGACTTGCATTTTCTCGACCTCTTACATGATTTAAATGTTTCTTCCTTATGTGATGATGTTCTCATCGTCATTTCATATGTAGTGAGAATTTTGTGAAGTTCTTCCATTTTTGTATTCTCCAAATTTATTAACTCTTCTAAAAAACCATACTAAATAGGGATCATTGGTTTTTCCAAATTCAATCTCTTTAAAAAACGAGGTTATTTCATCACATGTGATTAACGTTACTGGGAATTAGTTAGCTTTCATGTGATTGTCATCCCATTTTTACTATGAGTCTCTTCTTCCTCTTCTTCTCCACCTTCCATGTTTACTATGGATTCCTTATATAGTATATTTCCATACGTTAAGTGAATATCTTGTCCATAAGTAATTGAATAAGTGGGAGAAGTTTTTCATTTAAAATCAGAAGTATGTTTATCCACTTTTCTAGTGGAATGTACCATTATTTGCTATGGTAATTGTGTAGGTATCGAATATGGTTAGAAGGAAGTTGTAGTTGTTGTGGTTTTTGCATCAATTGAAAACACTATGCAAATGGAAATTGTTGTTTTTGTGGGTACTACTACTATTGGTGTGGTTGAGGAAAAAATTATTTTTTTATGGTGTTTGAGAAAAGGGTGGTTGATATTGTTGTTCAAGATTGTAGGAATATATTTTCCATAAGCAGGTCATCACCAACCTTGTTGATTGGGTTGGTTTTGGGCATTTTCAGGAGGCTATGCATATCAAGGTATAAATTAATTCCATGTTTTTTTATAGGATTAGAATTATAATATGAAATAAATTTATAAGTAGGATCTTGAGGCATACCTATTGCTCTAGGTTTCCAAGGTCTTCTAGGTCCAACATCATAAAGATATTATGCTACTTCATTTTATATTTTGCAGACTACTTTCAACTTCGACATTATCAAACATTTTTCCATTAAATTATTATCTATACATATAACACAAATTTGAATTATATCTAATGGACAATCTCTTCAAGGATGTTTTTTTCCTACTTTTGGGACACAATTTGGACAAAACTTCATTTTGTTCTTCCTTCCTCTTATTGGATTTTAATGTATCAATTTGAGAACCAAGTGATCCGAATTATGAAGGAAACAAGATGAAATGAATATATAACAAAAAAAACACAGATGTGATGAAACTAAAATTCAATTAATAAATAGAAAATTCTAAAACTTATTTTCATGCAAAATAAAAATAAACTAGCTAGAGCGGTGGCAACTTATCTCTGAGAAGATATGTGATGATTACACATCTTCCTAAATTGTATTACAATGAGTCTCAAAGGAATTTTTATCATGAAGAAACAGTTAGAAACCATAAACATCCAAAACCCAACCCTAGTCGATGAAGCACCAAAGGCTTATGGGCCCTAATGGGGTAAGTTGGAACATAAACTTCCTAGGGTTGTAACTTTGGCATGAAATATCTATTTGGTGCACACAATAACTTATTATAAAGGTTTATCCAAGATGAAAAAATTTTGACTTCAAAAATAAATCTTTGATTGATTTTTCCCATTTCTCTAAAAAAAATTGTTTTGGGCCTCAAAATGGCTCCAGAAGTTCAAGACTTTAAAACTGCCAAAGATAGAAAACTGCCAAAATAGTAAAATCATGTTGTGAGCTAGTGGAATATGTGGGTGACCTCCAATATCCACATAAATGTGTCCTCCTCCCTTAGGAAGTAATGGTTTCCATTGTGCTGAGTGTCTAAATGAGATGATGAAACTTTTGTTGAACTTAGTTTTTGGTGAGCCACTTGCCTTGGTGTAGGAGTTGGCCTACATTGAAAACCTGATATAGTTGGATTCATGATTGGCATGTGTTATTAAATTTTTTTTTCATTATTTGATCATCCATGGATTTTTTAATGCAATATGGGTTTATCTTTTTCAATCAGTTTCTCTACAATTTCTGATGTGTTGAGCAATGGTGGAAACTATGGACGAAGACAACCCACATTGAACAGTAGGTGTAGGCCAAGGAAATAATTATCACCCACAATGTTGGTGATGGTGTAAGGTCCATGGAAAAGTGGTCAAATATTTTGATGGGCCTATGCAGGATGTTCCTTTCGCAAATGCAACAAACCATGTCTCCCACTTGAACTTTTGTGGCACTTGATGTTGATCATGACATTGTTTGTAGTTAGCATTGGATTTATGCAATATATCATGAAATTTATAGTGTATGTGTTGAATGCATTAAATAAAACTAGTGTATTCATCAGCTTCAGATTGAACATGTGCATATTTTTCCTATGTAGTTGTAGGGGGAATTACAATATAAATGGGACACAATGGATTAAATCTCAGGCCCACCTAAAAGGGGTTGTGGCTAGTTGAGCTATGGAGAGCTATGTCATAGTTGTGTTGAACTTATGGGAGACTATCATCCCATGTTCATGGATTCTTAGAGTTTTACATGCCTACGATGTGCACAATCATTATGTTGACAAACTTTATATGGAAATCAATATGGGGGTGGAAGGAAATTGAATTAGTGAGATCGATTTTCAAAAATTAAAAGAGGATCAGACATAGTGTGTAGGGGAACCCTATATCCTTATTTGTTATGATGTTTTGTAGGATCCAAAATGTACCCACACTTATTCGAAGAATATATTGGCACTCGAATCAATTATGACACTCTTCTTACAAGCAACCAATATGGCCATCTTAGAAAATATATCAACAACCACAAACACACCATTAACATGATTGGTAGAAGGAAGGATAGACACATATTCCATGGAGATAGATTCCCAAAGCTAACTAGGAATATGTAGAGAGATCATTAGTCCTTGCTTCTTAAATTTTGGCTTGTAAATGACACAAGAAGTGCAGGACCTGATATATTTTCAAACATCTTGTCAAAATTTTGGCCAATAAAAATACTTCTGAAGTAATACCACTATCTTTTCCACACTAAAGTTCCCTTCTTCCTAGTTGTAATGTGCCTCCCAAGTTAGCTTTCCATGCTCGCTTGGAGGAACACAAAAGTGCCACAAGTAACACAAAAGTGCATCCTGGAGGTGGAAGTATGAAACTTGCTTGACTTACATCAACATCTAGTATGTGTTGGTGAATTCTAGATCACCATTGTATAGTTACATCTATCCAAATATCTCTTTCCCACAAGAGTTGAGAACAGTGGTCAATTCCATAACTAGGGACTGAATGTGGAAATCTGCGACATGATTGATGTGATCCTTCTTATAATTAATGTTCAAATGGAACTTTTTCAAATATGTGGACCATTTCTGATGGTGATCATTATGTAAATTACCCTATATACGCATAAATTGAAGAGGTTGGTGATCTATGTGGTTGATCGTTTCCTCCCACAAAATATATTTTTTCCATTGTTGGTAGGCTTGTGCGATGGAATACATCTCCTTATCATAGGTGGATTATATCTAGATAACATCAAAAAGTGTCTCATTTTGGTAGGCCACTTGATGGGAATTTTTAAGTGAGGACTACACCAATAACATAGTCAGGTGCATTTTTCTCAATCTCAAATGGTTCTTGTAAGTCTGGAAAGATGAGGACAGTTGTATGACAAAGATGGTGTTTCAATTAAATGAATGCCTTCTATTGTCAAACCAAAAAAACTTTTTATTTTTCTCCACCCTATGTAAATAAAATTAAGGTACAAGTGATATGAGAGAACCCCAATTCGAATGTTCTAGAGAAATTAGCAAGGGCCAAGTAGCTGTGAAACTATGTTAGAGTCGCCCAGGTTGACCAATCCAAAATGACTTGGATATTATTTGGCTCCACATGAACACCTTACTCATTAATAATGCAACCCATATATTTGACCTTATCCATGAAAAAAATATCTTTTCTAAGTTAGCACATTGCTTGTGTTTTCATTGAGTGTGAAGGTCCTGTCGAATATTTCACAAGTGCTCTTCCCAACTCTCATTGAAGATGAGGATATCATCCAAATATACAATCGCAAAAGAGTTAGTGAAAGGCCACAATATGTCATCCATCAGCCTCATGAAATTTACGAGGGAATTCGTCAAAACAAAGGGCATGACCATCCAATCGAAAATACCCTCTTGGAATTGAAAGTGGAATTACACACATTCATGGGTTCTACTGGAACTTTAGGATAGATGGAATTCGAATCAATCTTGTTGAAGTATTTCAACCCATTGAGCTGGTCTAGAAGTTCATCCATCTATGAAATCAAGTACATGTTCTTGACTGTGATTTTGTTCAAGGCTTGATAATCAATGTAGAGTCTCTATGTCCCATCCTTCTTCTACATGAGTATAACTAAGCTTCCACAAGGTGAGGAACTTGGTCAGATGTTCCCTTTTTGTAGCAGTCCTATATGTGTTGCTTGATTTCCTCATTTTACATAAGATAGAAATGGTATATTTTCCCATTAGGTAGAGGTACAATAGGGGTTATATCAATTGAATGATTGACCTAATAGTGTAAAGGTGTTACACAGTATTTTTTCGCATTCCTCAGTCCTTATCTTAAGTGTCATGTTTTGTGTTTCTCATGCCACAAATATCACAAAGTTACAAAATCCGTGAACACTTATTCACATTGGATAACATTCTTAAAATATCCCTAAATACTTGAAAGAGAAATTCCTTTAAACCTTTCTACAAAATTTTGTAAAAAACCATAATTTGCAAGCCTCGCATTCATCACCCTGTCTCTAACCTGTGAAAAGAGTTGGTAGTATGGGAATTGTTATCACTCCTTCCATTTCCTAAGGATGAGAAAGGAGACTGAAGGAGGTAACCTCAAACCAATATATATCTTTGGTAGCTATCCCTACCAAATGAGAGAGGGCTCTCTCAATTTCAATTTCACAGTCAATGACGTGAATGGAAAGGACAATATCTTAGGCTATATATAAGCTCATTGATTTTGATTAGGGTTTTGTTTGAATTTTCTGGATAGGAAGTTTCAATCTAGGAAATAGGTCTAGGTTTCAAGGTCAAATTTAAAATGAACAGCTACAAAGATGAAGATGAGGCCAAGTAGGTATACTTAGAAACACACTTATATTTTCATTGTGGTATAGGGTTTGAAAAAAAGAGAATCAGAATGAGCATATTACATGAGTTAATTTATAAGAGGAATTAGAAAAGTTTTATGAAAATCTTATAAATCATAGCACAAGGGTAATAATTATGCTTATAGACTCATAATATTATCATATAGAAGCATAAATGTGATTTCTTGGAAGCATAAAAAATAAATTTAATGGAAACACTAAGAGAAAAATATGTTAATAAGAATACCACTGGAGTCCCAAAATTATAGTCGCAACATGTATTTGATTTCACTGTAAAAAGATGTACATAAACTCCACACTGCAATAACAACTATCCAACCTCTAAAATTACTTGAGCTGGAGTACATATAGAAAATAGAGAATATGCCACCTCAATGGGTCGAAAACTGATCCAAAACACTTCATAAATGCACCCTAGGATTCATTTTCTAATTTTTAGGCAAGTTAGAAACAATGCCCCCAAATTTAGCTAATAACTAGGAGTCTTTGTCTCCTTGAGTAATTACAATATTCCTCAACAATGAGGGGCATAAATAGACTTCATTATCCATAAAACAGCTCATGAGATATTTTTTACCTCGACACTTTGATCAATTTTTACTCACACCTTCCGAGAGAAGCTCATACACATGAGTGTCACATGCATGGCAGAAGCATACCGTGTTCACATAGAAGCATAGCATGCACTTGGAGGGCATTTTAAGGTGACTTTTGGGCATATTTTTGTTGAACTGAAGATTGGATAAGGTATCCCTGGATGACCTCTATCCAAAAAAACCTTGAAACTTGCAAAATACCACCTGTAAGATCCTCAAAACTTCATTTTCCCAATGCTACTCCAGAAACGTAGCGTGGGATGAAAAACAGAGGTAGAAACATGAAAATTAAGGTGTCTTTTGAGTTTTTATTCAAATTTAGGAAGTGTCATGAAAAACCAGAAAAATATTTGGAATGTACTCATAAAAATAAATCCAACCATGTAAATTTGAACCCCATTGGACCCTCTAAGAAAAATTGTAGTGTGGCCATGCTACACTTCTGTAAAAGCGAAATTGCCAAAATTTCTCAAAAATCCAAAATTTTCCAAACAATTTCGGCAAAAATAGGGCTCAAATATAGATCACTATCTCTTTAAACATAAAGGTTTTTGCAAAAGTGAGAGATGTTGTTGTTCTTTGGTATGTTATTAACATACACCTCCTCCAGTATTAAAGAATAATTTCCTTTTTTTTCATAATCCAAGTTTGAATTTTATCACTTAAAATTGCAGAAACATAGCGTGCTCTCAACAGAAGCATAATGTGGTATTTTAGAGGGTGTTTGGAGGGCTTCCTAGAGCCTTTTTTAGCTGAAAATGGTATGGTTGGAAATATTAGGATGTCTTACACACAATGAGGTCATCAAGCACTGCAAACCCTTGCTCCAAATGCCTGAAAATTTGACTTGAATAAATCGTGTCCAAAAGTGGAGAAAATGACCTAGAGCAACTCATTTTTGGCATTTCTCTCAAACCATAATACCTGTGCATAAAATAAAGGATTTTTTTCCTTTGGAATATTATTGAAAAAAACCTCTTTCATGTTTTTCAAATTCATCTTCATTACTTCAGAAAGTAGATTTGAATTAGGATTGTCCTTATGTGCATTGTAAACCCTAACAAATGATCAAAAAACTCTAAAAATGATTCCATGGGTTTGAGTTGGCTCAAACTTGGAAACTAAACCTCATTTTTTGTACTTTTACTTCTCATTTTCCATGGTGTTTTTTTGTAAGATAGAAACCCTAGCTTGATGGGAATGAAGGAAAGGGTGGAATCTAGGAAAACAAGGGAAAATGGGGTGTTATTATGAACCTTAATTCCAAGTGTACGAAAAAATACCACTTTAGGTGTGCATAACAAACAAACCTAACAGCAAAGATAACTGCCAATATCTTCAGATCTGAAGTTAGGTGATCAAGATAAATGTTTCAAAAAACTAGATCTATGCATCAAAAGACATTAAGCAGTAGGAAAAACAAGATTTACTCCATGCATCCAATAGACAAGACAAGAATATGTTGAATGAATTTTGTATTAATGGCACCTGGGAGGAAAACACAGAAGAGTGTTACCAGTTCTCCTCAATGGGATGGGTTCTTGTAAGTCCTCAGCACTTCAAATCTAAAATTCCTCTCTTGATGTTGTAGAATACCCAGACAAAAATGGTAGCAAAATATGACTATGATGGTGGATCAAAGTCAGACCAAAAGTATAGATCCAGAGTGATATTTAGGCAAAAAAAGGTGGTAAATGAATGGGAAAACCCTTCTATTTATAACAAAATATTGAGTTAGTCTAGATATTGGTGCATAATTAAAATATTACTAACCAAATCAAGATCCAACTTTTATGGAATATTTTATTATATTTGTTGGAGGGAAAAGGAATTTGACTTGGGTCAAATCCCTTTATTTGTAAATAATAAATAAATAAATGATTTATTTATCATTTTAAGGATGTGGTTGAGTAATAATCAAATAAATAATGATTTATTTAATTATTTAGGGGTGATTTAGTCATATTTTACAAAGAATACTATTTAAATTAGGTTTAAATAATTATTCTTAGAAAATAATAAGATAAATAATGATTTATCTAACTAATTTCCTTGTTTTTGGGTTAAATATAACTAGGAATATTAATTAAACTGATGTTTAACTAATTATTCCTTGAGGAAAATCAAACAAATGTAGATTTATTTAATATTTCCCCATGGGGTTTCCTGTTTAGACCAAAAACAACTTAATAAAGGTGGTTTACTAAGTTATTTTCATAGTGAAAGCAATTTTACTTAGGGTAAAATTGGTCTTACATGGTGTACTTGGGTCCATCTAATGATAATAGGTTAGATGACCAAAAAATGGTGTAACAGATTGCCCCCCCAGCGTGCAAGCGCTAGGAGCTAATCGTATGATTGAAGTACATTGTAAGAACTAAATCACTAGACACCGAAGGGGAAGTCAAAGAGAGAGAAATATAAGGTAGACCAAAGTGTTGAAAGGACTAGACCCTGAGGAGGCGAGATTTACAGGTACAACAAGTCTCTTTTATGAGTGAGTACCTGTGCTATAGGTGGCGAGGGAGGCATACCTATGCTCGTAGAAACAAATTACAAAGAATAAGGCATCCAGTAAACAAGGGACCGAACAATATAGTACATGCTGGCATAAACATGAGCTAGATAAACAACATGATAATGAATCCCATAGACATATTGCTGTCAAGACTTGTACAATAATATCTATGTACATGAGATATAAATACCACCCAGATGCCCCTATAAACAGAAAAGGGCTCTGAAAATCTGACTGATACATGCAATAAAAAAGGTGCTACAAGTGGCTAAGGCCAACATCATCAAATCTATGGAGTTACATCAAAGGCTGAAAGGAAGAGGTCATCCGAGCATGTGGGGGGCTACCTGTAGGGCCACCCCATTATGAGGGCTGAGACATCTCATATATACCCAGGAATCACCAATATCAACTGCTACATCATTGGACCATCAAGTATACGGATCTCGATCATGCTGAAAGGAGCTGGAGTTGAGAAATAATCAAGTCAAAGGGAAATGAGGAGTCCCTTTTCCTGATCTGAGGCACCGAACAAGAGTGAAAGTTGGAACCAAGGTACATCGCCCTCTAGACTTGTATTCTGGAATGAATGAGTTGATGTCGACAAAAGGAGATCCGCCATAGGTGAGGAAATAAGGGATCCTCAACTAAGGCACGAGAGAAAAGAGTAGAGCGACTGAAAGACTGACACCAGGGATGATGATGAGATTGGGGGTACTAAGTAGCGGAAGGATGACTTCCTTTGTTTAGAGCATAAAGGGCATGGATGACCTAGTAGAAACTGACACAATATCATGAGGGATAGGGGACAGTGGGACTGAAGGCCATAATGTGTGATATGAGAGAGGAATCAATCAATGAAGGATGTAGGACTATAACGGGATACAAAGGGACTCGAGATAGACTCCATTAATGCAATGATGAATTAACTCGGATGCTCTAAACAAAGGCGACTCGATGGTGCTGCCACACAGAAAAGAGGTCCAATGGGGACCATAAAAACATGAGTACATGATGGTTACTAATGACGAATATCGACACAAGCATGGACAAGTATGAAGGCATAGCGGTTCCCAAAAGTACAAGCGTGGCAAGTGAAGAAATTCAATTTTTAGGAGTGGTGAAGTGACCCTTCTTGGACAAAATGTGTCCCGTTCAAGTATCAAATAACGAAAAACTAACATATACCCATTTGAGGGCTCGGTGAGAGCTTTCTAATAGTATAGACAGTTTGGAAAAAGGATCTATGGTGTGGCCATAGTAGGCGAAAGAAAAATCAGGGGTTTCTCTTTTAATAAGGCATTTTCCCTCCAAATTCACTCATTTGCATGTGGATATGTGGTGAATCTAGAGAGTAGAGAAGGCCCTAAATCTTGCAGTGATCGTAACAGACAAATCGACCATTGGAATCAAGATCCGTCAGTTGTCGGTGAGAGGCCTAACCCTACTCTTTCTTTTCAGTGGATTGAAAGCTCAGATTAGGTCCCCAGGTGATGCAGGGCCAACCCTGCATACCCAGAATCATCAAACATTGTTGTGAATGCATCTCAACATTTACACCCAAACTAAACCTTCAAGTCCGGCAATTCCCAACTGTCAATGCGGAAGCTTTATTTTTACAAATATAACAATGGTTACAAAAACCATTAGCATTCCCACTTCATCTGCATTCCAATTGTAATTAAAATCACACTTCACATTGATACTCCAACAAAATTACCCACCTGGCAATTCATAATAATATGAGAGCTTATCTCTATTAAATTCAAACACTCAGATTTCATATGCGCTCTTCACTGGTTATCACCAATCACAAGTAACATTTGGCCCATACCAAATTTCTAATATTTCGATCCTTTCAACATAACCATTCCATTCAACCTCATACTAAATATGCTACAGGTTTTAATGAAATTGTGCTTACCTCATAAACACCATGCAAATTCAATTGCGCCCTCTTAAAACACAGATTTATAATTCAGCTCCTCACAATAAATGTATGAACCAATTCAATGCCAATTCTGCTCTTACCAGATGTTCTGTTTTAACGCTGGTTTTTATCCTTGCAAAATGCCTTTCAATGCAGAGTACAACTACAAACTCAATCTTAAAACGCAGTTCTGCTCATCATCCATATAAATCGAATTCAATGCTCTTTCTAACATGTGCTACTGCAATTCATGAAATCGAATTGGAAATTAATTGAATGGAATCAACAATGCATTCAAATGTAAATTAAACTCTGCTTTCCACGCCTTCCTCAGACATCCAGTGCTCAAAAATTTACCCATATTTAACACAAATCGATATAAAAATCGATTCTTCCCAACATTGCGCCATCAAATCACGACTTTGCCAGACTCAATTCTGCAATTCTGATTCAAACTCATATAACCCCTGCATTTCATAATTTGGTTCGGCATTTATAACATTTTTATTAAACATATTATATAATTTCAAATATGCCCAATCGAATTTCATTCAATTGTACACCGCCCAATCTTCAACACGGCATTCCTGCTAACTTTGAGCTCTTAAAATCGATTTACAACAGATTATGCCATGAGACTTCTCCGCCTCACAACCCATTCAGATCCAAACCCAAAACTATCATATAAATCAAATTAACATTCTGGAAAACAGAGTTTTAGTTTCTATAATTTAATTCTGTGGTCTATTAACCAGTTCACTGTATTATATGGGTTTCCAGCTATAAGACAGTGCTTATCAATTCTATTCAATTCTTCATTAAACCTTTTCAGACAAGGTTAAATGCACTCTAAATTAAGGATTGTGGTGCTCATATACAATTTGATATTGATTTTCCTAATCGATACTCTTGTGAATGCCGAAAAGATTCAATTTCTTCCACACAAAATTCTACAACTCGATCCCTTAATGCAATGATATAAAATTCCAGAATTAACCAGGATTGAACCCAATTAATTCAAACCAAATTCATACCAATTTCTTAATACAGACTTGTTCGTCTTGTCCAAGACTGAAAACGCATTGAATTGTGGAATCTCTCTCATAAATTACACAACAATCTATTACTTGTAAAACCAGAAACATACACTAATCAATCAATATTGAATTCTTCTTATACACCACTCAATGAATCAAAACACACAATTCTGAAAACACTTTTCACATTAACAATGAAAATACTTACAAACTTTGTATTTGCCATATATTCAACTTTAATGGCCTTCCAATTGCCCGGAGGCTTCTAAGTAGAAACTCTCTCACTACTCACACTCTCAATCTATTCAAGTGTATTTTTCTTCACAAAAACCACTCCTATTTATACAAAAAAAATGCATTTAATTCACTCAAAATATCTCTCCACCTAATCCTCAACTAATCTATATTTTAGGTGTGGACTCAACAAAGTCCCATACATAGGAATCCTAATCCCAAATTTTGCTCCTCATCTATTTCTCTCATATCCTTTTAATTAATAAAAGAATATTTACAAAATCCTCACTCCTCCAAATTATCTCCTATTTTATTAAAAATAAAAAATTAATTAATAAAATAACAAAAATGTCACACCCCCTTTTCTAACATATTTACAAATGAAAAATGGCCTTGATGCTCCTGCATCAGACTCCCAACGTTAAAAATTAATCATGATCACCTGATCATGTGGTCGAATCTGTGTATGCCCGGATCCCATGTCTTGTGCTGCAACTTTCCACTTGTCGCTGCTTCTTTCTGATGTTCTTCTCCATGTTTCCACACTTTATGTTGCATTCTGCCTCCAACTATGCCTTCATACTCTGCCTTTGTATTTCCCTTGTTGAAATTCCTCTTCTTTCTTGCTGTTGTCTGCTGTCTCTGAGACACCTCCATCATCAGTCTTCTGATGGTTTCAATCTCTATGTCCAACCTACTGCTGCTGTCTCCAATTCCTGTTAATTCAGCTGTTGTAGCTGCTTCTGCTGTTACTACTCTTCTTGCTGCCAACATTGATGTTGCTGTTGTCAATGTTGTCTCAGTTGCCACCATAAATGTCGCCTCCTCCCAAAATTTCTGTCCCTCTGCAACATTCTTTTGTTCATCACCTGCAATTTCATCTGCAACTTCTTTCTCTGGTTCAAATGTCTCCAACAAAAATTTCAGCCCTTTCTCCTCAAGCATTTCATCAACATGCTGCAAATTAGTTCCAGCATAACTTCCATCTTCCCCTTCGACAATCTTCAATAATTGTCCATCATCATCTTGATTGATTCTGGCAATCAAATCAAGTTCTTCAAACATTGTAGCTTCATCCCGTATTACTGTAGTAGTTTCAAAAGTCCGTCCTCCAGTTTCCTCTTGGATATACAGACAAGCCAACTCTTTCTTGTCACCCACAGTAATAAGTCTATGCATATGAGACATGATTGTCTCATCTTATACCTGCAACAGTTCTTCTTCTTCCAAGACAATTCCAAGTGATGGAATGTATTTTGCATCACCTGTAAACAAAATCAAATTGTTAGCTTCAAAATCACAAGACCCAATGGTCTCACTGGTTGATCCAGTCATCCGCAGCTCTAAGTCTTCTTCAGGACTCAGAAAATCTTTACTGGCTTTCTCCTCAGCTTCCTCTAGCAACACTTCAGTATGCTGCTCTGAGTTCCTTCCCAACTTCTTTGTCAGCACATCAGTATGCTACTTTGCATTCACCATGAGACTGTCAGATAGGCCTACTCTCTCCTTGGTTCCATCCTTCGCTCCAGACCTGCCATTCATGAAAAACTTTCTTCTCGCTTAAATCGCATTAAGGTGCCCTTCCTCGTCTCTCCACCCTTTTCAAGATTGTCTTCATACAATTCAACAATTTCATTAGGAGTAGAACTCGGAAACTTCACACAATTTTCCATACCTTCACCAAATTTCAATGCATTCATCACTGGGTCTTTCATCTCAAGACTAATATTTCGATTAGACTCTTCGTTCTCTTTTATCTCTCCCCGAGATCTTGTTATCTTCACTATCGTATCCGAATGTGCCTTCAAATTCAATTCTCTCTCCTGAACAAACTCTAAAGCTTTCGTTTCTTCTATCTCCGTACCGTACCGCAAACATACACAACCTCGGTCACTAAAACCACAACAATTTTGGCCTGATTTCTTCCTCTAATACTTCCTTCTAAACAAATCTACATGTGGAATCCTTCAAATCTCCACCTCCGGCTCAAGAACCCCAAGTTCCTTTTAGTAAGGCAATCACAAAATTCTCAACTTCATCCGCAATGGTTTCCCAAATCACTCTTTTCCATTCAAAGGGAAAGATCCATCCTATTTTCTCGATTTTTCTCGCTTCTCAGAGCCATTCTTCTAGTACTCGCAATTGTACCTTCATTACTGCAATTTATCTTCTTCTGACCTCATCAGTCATCTCACCTTTATGGCATTCCTCTAAACCTCTTCTCTGATCCTCCATGATCATTTCTTTCATCAGTAGTTCGTTCACCATGAGTTGCACTAGCCTCTGCAACAACAATCTCTTCTGCTGCCCCTTACCTCACCAAGCTCTCCTCACTCAGTCTTTTGGTAAGTACTTGGTTCACTGCCTCTGGAACCTCTTTGAGCACTCTCCTCTGATCACTCTCTAGGCTATCTCTTCAACTCACCTTCTTCTTCAGGACACTACAATTGTCCTCTTTATCCACCCTTCAGCTGAATGTCAGGTTCACTGCCATCATCTTATCTGCAACCATAAACTTCAATTCATAAATTTCAAATCAAAGAAATCATCTCAAAATAAGATCCTGCATGATCTTGTCCTCCTTTCACCTCTACAATCCTGTTCACTGCAATTGTGTAGCTTGCATATCAGATTTAAAAATATGATCTTCCTTTCAGTCATTCATCACACATTCAAAGAAAACACACTTTAGTTTTCAACAAAATCTTCTATCCTCATTCAGAAAAACAAATATCTTCTATTTCAACAGAGCCAAGCTCTGATACCAAAAATGATGCAGGGATATCCTGCAATACCCAAAATCTTTAATTCCTATCTTTATACGAATGCATCTCAACATTTACACCCAATCGACGACTTTAAGTCCTGCACTCCCAACTCTTAATCCCCACCACTCCGGCAAATCACTTTACCATTTGCATGCGGAAGTTTATCTTAAATATAACAATGGTTACAAAAACCATATTCATTCCCACTTCATCTGCATTCCAATTGTAATTAAAATCACACTTCACATTGATACTCCAATAAAATTGCCCACCTGGCAATTCATAATAATATGAGAGCTTATCTCTATTAAATTCAAACACCCAGATTTCATATGTGCTCTTCACTGGTTATCACTAATCACAAGTAACATTTGGCCCATACCAAATTTCTAATCTTTCGATCCTTTCAACGTAACCATTCCATTCAACCTCATACTAAATATGCTACAGGTTTTAATGCAATTGTGCTTACCTCATAAACACCATGCAAATTCAATTGCGCCCTCTTAAAACACAGGTTTATAATTCAGCTCCTCACAATAAACGTATGAACCAATTCAATGCCAATTCTGCTCTTACCAGATGTTCTGTTTTAACGCTGGTTTTTATCCTTGCAGAACGCCTTTCAATGCAGAGTACAACTGCAGACTCAATCTTAAAACGCAGTTCTGCTCATCATCCATATAAATCGAATTCAATGCTCTTGCTAACCTGTGCTACTGCAATTCATGAAATCGAATTGGAAATTAATTGAATTGAATCAACAATGCGTTCAAATGTAAATTAAACTCTGCGTTCTTTACCTTTCCCGCACTCCTCCTCGACATTTAACGGCTATATACTCCTCCTTTTTCCACCTGACATTCAATACGTAAGCTGAATTCCATTCCGTTAAACCGGTGTTTCAACAATACAATTCTCAATCCAATATAGTTCATTCCACAAGTTTCAAATGTTTACTCGGTCTCGGCGTTCTTTACACGGCACTCAACAATACATTCAGATAAAAAAACAAGTCGATATTAAAATCGATGCCAAACGAACCCCTCTGACAATTTTCTCTGCGCAATTCAAGTCCAATTTTTAATTTAGTTTCCAGCACCATAACTCTGAAAATTCAGTATTTAATAACCCAACGAATCACACATTGATCCGTTCCAATGCGGGTTCATTCCACATTTTCAATGCAGGTTCTTGCTACATGGCATTCGAAACATAAATCGAATTCTTCAATTCTGGACTGTTAATCGAATTCTTCAATTCTGGACTGTTGTGCACAAACATCGATTCGATAGATCGGTGGATATCCAACAATCAATGTCAACTAAACCGATCTTCAAATACAACGACTCTGGATTGGGTTTTTTTAATAAAAACTGACATTTGTTTATAAAATCAAGTTTTCTCAACAATAATTCTCAATATAGATTTGTATTAACAACAATTAAATTCAAAGGAACCGAGCCCTACAAAACCGCAGACTCAGTGCTTTGGATTACAATCATTCCCACAAAATTGTCACCCAATTCAATGCCTTCAACATTCCACAAGTTTATGTTATGATTTTAACCATGTCAGTCATCGATTATTTCAGATCGATCTCACAATACCTTACAAAATTCGATTCATTCAATTGCATAGAATTCATAAACAACAGTCTCATAACCATACAATGGAAATCAACCAAAAAACCAGATTCTTCATTAATCATGCAAACCTGACATGGAAGTCCTCCTTCGTGGCCTGATTTCCCAATTATTGGCCCTTTACAAAACTGTTGGAGGCTTCAAGCAGAAACCCTCTCACTACTCACACTCTCAATCTATTCAAGTATTTCTCCTCTCAAAAACCACTCATATTTATACATAGATAATGCATTTAATTCACTCAAAATATCTCTCCACCCAATCCTCAACTAATCTATATTTTAGGTGTGGACTCAACAAAGTCCCATACATCGAATTCCTAATCTCTAATTTTTCTCCTAAACTATTTCTCTCATATCCTTTTAATTAATTAAAAAGATATTTACAAAATGCTCACTTTTCCAAATTATCTCCTATTTTATTTAAAATACCAAATTAATTAATAAAATAATAAAAATGTCACACCTCCCTTTTATCACATATTTACAAATGAAAAATGGCCTTGATGCTCCTGCATCAAATAGGGTGTTCCCCGAATCTTAGATTTCATTTTAAAAGTTGTTTTGAAGTCATTATTTACTTAAAGTGTGATTTGTAGAATTCATGGTTAGCCCTGTCTATCAAATAACTCTTTATTGTTCAAGTTATGCTTTCAAATTCCCTTTGTTGAGAATCAAAATTCTCTTTTCTAAACCATTAATGTCCATCTCATTCATAAACTAAAGGATCTTGTGGCCAAGTTAGATTTTCCCTTTGATATCCCATATCCATTTATAAGTTTGTCATAACCTCTTTTTGACTCCATTTCCCAATGAAACTGACATTTCCCCTTTCTATCTATCTTTCCTAGACCTTTTATGTTCTTCTGTATCAATTTAACCAAACAAACAAACAAACACTTGCACTTAATAACTATTCTAAAACCAATACCCGAAGCACACAAGATAAACCTTTGCAAAAAAAAAAAAATTTGAGAGATCCCTCTCTGAGAGCAGGAGGACTAGATCCTTTAACTCTAAAGATTGGTTATGATGTTGCCTTGTCTTTTGATTTTCCAAACTATCAAAATATGGGAGACCAACTTCGGAGAAGAAGCTGGCTTCTTGCAATTCGTCCGGAAAATTTCTGGAGACTTTCATCTACGAGGTTTCGAGATTTTCCACCAACTTCTTGGAACAACAAAGGTTAGATTATAGCTTTACGGTGATACCAAAAAGGCATCTCATCAGCCTCCAGGGAATCCCTGGGGAGAGCAATTGGTTATTCACGTAATTACAGTAGGGATTACTTGCAAAGAGTTCATCAAGAAAGAACACAGTGAAATTGATCTGACAAATGCTATCCCTAGGAGTTTCATGAAGGAAAATTATTCAAAGTTGTTGATGGTCATTTAGAAATATTTCACCTGTGAAGGAAGGTTTCACATGGTCTAATCCTACCATCTCAAACTTCTTTTTCATTTTGTAGGTAAGAGATCACTTGACTTGCCTTTTTATTTATACAGAAGTCTAAGGAAAATGTCAGATAATGTTCAACTCAAGACAGAAGGAAGTGAGACTTCTCTTTTTCATCATGGTCTAATTAATCTCTTAGTGTTAGAAGAATTGAGGAGGTTAGACAGAGATTGGACTTCCTTATTGTTCATGAGTGGTTATGAAATCGATGAAGTTACTCCTAAGAAAGCATCTAAACCTAGAAAAATTTCATCACCAGTTGTGGTAGAGGAAGTTAAAGAAGGAAATATATCATCTCCTATAGAACCAGTGCGCATAGAAGTAGAACCTTTGCAGAAGATTGACACACCTAAAACAAAACCTGCAAAACAGAAGCAGGCAGTCAATAAACAAGGAAGCAAGAGAGTCACGAGGAGCTAGACAGTATCTAAAGAGAATTTGGAGGATATCCTGCATGAAATTGACATTAAGAGTCACCCAATGTACAAGTTGAATACATTGAAAATGGAGGAAGAAAGCTGAAGAAAGGTAAGACTGCTAAAAAAATAGATTTTGCAGGTGATGATGCTGGTTTCATTTTTCAACCTAGGAAGCCAATGACCAAACATGCAAGGAAGGTCATGGAAAGCAAAGATACTGAGAAAATCAATGAAGTTATTGCCCAGCCAACAAGCATCATATATTTTTCTTCACCGGCAAAGGAAGAACTAGTTATCAAGCAAAGAAAGGGTAAAGAGAAAATTATTGAAAAACCAGAAATAGAAACCCCCAAAGAGTAGTTGAAGGAGGAAGGTAAAGAAATATCAGTTTTGAAGCAAGAGAAAAAGAAACACAGAGTTTAGAAGGTTAAAATTTTAACAAATGAGGAAAATCTGGGAAGAACAAGTCACAAGTGTTTCAAAAAACTTGAACAATATAGAAATGTTGGTGAAATGGACTTAGCCACTGAGAGGGGAGGTTAAACATGTTAGGAGGATGAATTTGCACTTAAAATAAAAAAACATAGCATTAAAGGATAAAGTGGAAGATCTTCAAGAGAAATTTTATTTGATTCAAATGGAGTTGGAAAAGAAATGACTGAAGATGACAGTGGTAGAAGAGCCCATTAGCCAATTGATTGTAAATGAAGAGGAAACACCACAGGAGTAAAAATTGAGATGGAATATGTTTGATGAGGATCATAACATGCAGAGAACCCAAATTTTTCATCTGGAGAAAAAATTTTGAAGACATTATTGAACTCAGTAAATTCTGGTTTTTTGGACAGTTTTGTAGCATACCTCAGGCTTGAGGCTAGAAATACGGTATGAAAATTCTTGTAGGTGTATTTTTTCCTTAAAAATCAATTTTGTCAAGTTTTAAGAAGGGAGATTGACTTTTTTCAAGGTGTCTTTGCATAATGAAGGTGTTGTAACAACAAAGGAGTCAAAGGGATAGAAGGAAAAGCATGTTTTCATAAGCTACTAAAACTCGCTATGAAACTGCATAAAACTACCCTGTTTTCGTAAAGAGGAGTTTTTGAAGAATTTTGAGCATCTCAATAGCACATCAGCTAGTTGGAGACCTCCATCAAGTCATTGGACCACACTAATAGAGATTCATGACTCAAAAAGAGTGCCACACATCCAGCTCATCAGTCAAAACAATGTTAAAAGTGAAGGTCATTTTCCTGAAAAGCAGGATTATGTTCCATAGATCTAGATGTGATTTGAACATGTAAAGTGGTGGTGAATTATGGTAATTTGTCCTTCGAGCATGTGACATTCATTATGTAACCATTATGTGACTATTTCACTAATAGGATAAACGAGTGTAATAAATATGAGATAGAGTCCTATTAGGGGTTTGTTTTCTTTAAAGGATAGATGTCATTTTTCTGTTTCAAGTTAGTGGTTGTAGTTATGATAGGTGTCAGAGTAGAATTCGAAGCTCTAGGTAGCCAAGAAGGTCATTTACATTGTAAATAATGTCTATTTATAGACTAAATATTGAAGAGAAAAGGGTTGGAGAATATGACACCAAATTGTTTCTTGTATGTTTTATCCATTATCAGTAATACAAAGTGACATTCTACTTCCAGAACTAAGATTCTCATGAGGTTTTTGATGTGTTATTTCTATGTATCTTTATGTTTAATCACTTACAGTAGATTTCATCTCTAGTTACTCAGAATTCATAATATTATGCTCTGACTTCCTTTAGGGGTGAAATGACTGTGTTTTCCTATGTTATATGTATGAATTATCTTTGTTAGAAACCTCTATCTGCCTCAGCTTCCATGTGAAGAACTACTGTCACTAATAGTACTAATGTTGACTCCCTAATCCCAATGGTAGCAAGCCTTCATTTTTCAACCTGCAATCTTTCAAAACCAAGTTACAATTTATAGAGTTAGCCATCGAGCATTATCCTTATTCAAAATCATAAACCCCCTTTGAGAAAGCCCTCTCAAACTAAAGAGGCTAATCTTAAGTTATAAGTGGTTTGAAAGAGTTACATTGAGTTGATTGATGAGCATCCAATCAAGATGAATTTGGTGATAACACATCTTAAGGCTAGAAATGGCATAGATACATCTTAAACCGTGATATATTAAGAAACAACATGGATAAAAAAGAAACTATAGTACAATCCTCTTAGTGCTTAAAAAATTTGGAGGTAAGTAAGATCTATACAAAATAATAACGACATCATGAACCCTAGAACAAGAGGTTTTTTTCAACACAATAAACAATGGAAATATATAATGCTTTTATGAGTGCTAGAATGATGACTCTAGGTAAAGGAGCATAGTGTGAAGAAGGTTAGAGGAAAGATTCCTTACTTGCCTAGTAATAGAATATAAATGGGAAAGAAAAAGAAAAAAAAACAAAAAATAGAGGCTTAAGACTTGAGATGGAAACAATTCCTTGTTAATATGTTTTCTAATGATGTAGGATTTTTTGACAACAAAGTGAAACAAATAGTGAAATGAGAGTTATATTTAGGGTCATAGATACAAATAATTGAGTCTTGAATCATAAGTTTTCATAAGAGTAACACTTATTGCTTTTCAATCATTTTTTCACCTTTAATCCATTTCAAGGGTGAGAAGAGGAATTCATTAATGATATATTAAACCTTGGATAATGCATTCCTATAGGGAATTATTCATATATTCTGTAACTTTCACTATCTTGTATTTAATTTCTCATCTTTATATCTACTACCACCAATAGTTTGTTCCATGCGATAAAATTTGTACCAAAGTATGGCCCTATTTTATTCTTTGGACTTGTTTTTTAGTTCTTAGGTTAATCATCACTCCCAAATAGTTGTAAAATCTAATTACCTATGGGATATATAAGTATTGATGCAAATAATGTATATGAAACTATTTATTGTGGCTTGATTCCTCAACACTCTTTATATATTAAAGCATGCTAATGGATTACGTAATGGAAACTTATAAAGCTCACATTTCAACTAGTGTTAAGTTGAGAAGACATTTATTTAATGTGTTTCTTTAATAACACCTTCATATGTTTCTATCAAGAGATGAAATCACATATTCTACTTGCATGTTGGTGCACAGGGGTGACCCAGGGTTCAAAGTTAAGCCAACAGAACCCCCTTAGACATTGAAATTTTCAACACCTACAAGTAGGTGAGTCTCACCCAAGGTATTTTAATGGGTTTGTAAGAACCTTTTAAGGTTTTGAAAAGGAAAAGGGGAGTCAAAGAAGATGTTTGTTCAAAATAACCCACCTAGAGCTGTTGTATCTTCCATATGTCATAGGTGTATCCATTTGAAAAGAATCAAATCCATAAACCTTCGCAACATGTGTTGAAACATTCCCCCTAAACTATGACAAACATCAAGTAAGTGTAAACACATTGTCTAACTAGAAAAATGACTATTTTACATAAGTTCAATATGTAAGCACAAAGCTTACTCTAACACAAAATAGGGGAACATAGCTTCATTCATCCATAAGCATTATTCTTTAACTACAAGATATCGAGACGAGAAATTCACTAAGAACTTTGCAAAGACTCCATCCTTCATTCATTTATCCAACCATTAATACAAAATTTCAAATACAACAGAACCATGAGAAACTCACACAAAACCTCCAAATACTTCATACTAGAACAAATAATAGTGGTACACATTACAACAAAGTATCATACACCTGAATTAGAAAAATAAGACCAACATTTTCCATGTTGTATTAACTAGCCAACACAAGTATAATAACTAGAATAAGTATTCAAGGAGGTATCAGAGGTAAATAAAATTAAGATAAACAACATTATGTAAAAGAAACATCCAAATAACAATTATCAGGCTAACAATAGACTAAAAAAATAATAATAGCATACTACCAACAACAACAACATAATTGTCCATAATCGGTAGCAACTCTTTATATATATTTAGTATTGAACATCACACTCCTAGGAATCTTCAACAAACTCACCTAGCCACCTTTCCCTGATGAGTTTTCCATATATGTGTCAATTTGCAACTGATTTCTTAACAATACAGAGCTAAAACACAACCAATTGCTTTCCCATAACAAACTAACCTATATAGCTAGATATTGTGATATTTACAACCACATATTACACTTAAGTCATGTTATTTGTTGCTTCTGTTACAAATCAACATGGTCTATCAAACATATATGTGGTATGGCTACCCACTTCTATGTTTCTTGTGGTGTCCTCCAACAATTGTTGCACATGATATTCCATATTTCCTCCATTTCATGCAATTTCTCCATACATAGCCAAAATTCCAAAATTATCCCCTTTTTTCCACCATGGCCCCAACAAGCCCCTAACATTATTTTTGGCTTGCCCCCAAACCACTAGGCTTTGATTGCATGCCCACTCAAGGTATTACCTGCTTTGTCTTTGAAAAACATTATTTAGAATTTTTCTTCACTATCGCCACCTATTGTTTTTCTTCCTTTGCCTGATTTAGAATATGTTCTACTACTTTGATAAGCATGGGTGTTAAGAAAAAAACATGATTTGATTCAATTGTTTTCTTGGTTGTGTTTAGTGTCGTGAAAACACTTTCAATAAACTCAATCACTTAATATAACAATTGATATAGTATTTGTGCTAGATTCTATTGATCCATTCTTAGTTGATTAATATTATTTCCTAAATTTGCACTCTTTACCATAGTTATTCGATGCTTAGGTAATGACAAAGTGGTTAGACTACTAATAATTGCTTTTCTCCTCTACTGAACATTTTGAATTTGAGTGCCAAAGTCCTTTAACTCAATGTTGTCATGCAAGTTATTCTAGATTCCTATCCCACATCATGCAATCAAATGCATTCTATATTAAAGCCTCATAAAATATTGAACAAAGAAAATGCTTCATTCTTCTTTTCCCTCCTTTGCAACTCTTCCAATGGAGTGGCCGAATTTATCTTCAATTTAAATTATTCCACCTTTTCTTTTAGGCCTTGAATTCCTCAATTTTTGATAGTTTCTCTTTTTCAGGTTTGTTCATCTACATCATGACACTTGGAAGTCTATTGTATACCTCCTCCACTACCCATCTCAGTTTCCCCTCTCTCTTTTAGCTTGTTATCGTGCTTCTATCAGTTTCACATGTACCACTTGAAAATACTCATGCTTACGAGTGAGTTGAAACAAGTTTGTTAAGGTTTCCTATGCTTTGAATTTTACTTGCTATGCAATAATACTATTGCAATAAATGTGAAACCTTCATAGGTAATTGTGAAAAATATAAGTCTACTTGGGGAAACATATGGGCCCATAGTTGAATGTTAGTGTTCATGAAGTACACTGCAATTAGGGGAATATCCAGGGTATAACATTCCCTCTGGGTTGGATATGGATATCATTAATTTGGTTGACTATCTAGTGTAGGAGGTGAAATTCTTACCTTCATCATAGTAGAAGGATCAGTTACACTTGGTGCAGGAGTGATCATCCTTGATGAATCAATCAGGAGATGAATTTGTTCCAACTTTTGCTCTGGGTATTCCTACAATTTTTTTTTTCTTGGGAAACTTTTTGAATGTCCATGATGAGTGGGGTAGTTCCCTACTTTTCCAGCTCTTTGATTTTCTTGAAAAGTCCTTCAAATTATTCCTCCAACAATGAGCGTGTTAGTTTACCTATCAACTTTTTATCCTTTCTATTTTTTCTTTTCCATTATGCATCACCTACTAGTTGATCCTTCTGCAACCTTTTACTACCTAAATATAACACCTCCTCCTTGCTAGACTCTTCATATGATGGTTCATGATGTCCTTTTTCATGTGCTTCCTCTAAAAACTTCTATGGTGACCCATCATATTATTCTTCTTCTCCACTGCATATAGGTTGTACCTACAATGTCGTTGTAGGATGTTTCAGCAATTCTGTTGGCCACTCATTTACAATCTACAACATCGTTAGCTCATCGATCTTGTATTGGCACTGCAACCATTTCTTATCTTGGTTTACCCAATCCTGAATGTGCTTTGAATATGGTGTGGCATGAAACCTCACCATAAATTTTTAAGCTTCAACAATTTGGATAGGGATATGACATACCTTTTGAATAACATGGATAATTGCCTCCTTCCACACATAGAATGAAACATTGTTGTTAAGCTATCTATACTTGTTTGAGGTATACCATAGAGACATGCACCTTAACGAAATGAACCATGGCTTCTATGATCATGGAAACCAAATGTACTTCAAAATTTTCCAAACCATGTGGCTTATCAAAACTAAAATGCAAGAGTAGTGAAATTTTTTGTTCTTATATTAGAATTCAAGAAAATCTTACATAATCTAGTTAAGTAATAAAGTCATCCACTTCATATGAACACCTTCGATACACTTTCCACTGGTCATGACTATTCCTACAGGGAAATGATATTTCTTTAATTTCCTTAACAATTTTTAGGCAATGAGCTATGAGGCAAACCTCACAACCTCATCATATATAGTGGAGATTGTCACTCCATGTGTTTCGTGAACAATCAAAGTATTTTATGCAACCTCCTTTGACACTACCTTCTCATTTTAATTACCGAACAAGGGCTCTAGATATTCATCATTGGTTGGGAGCCATGTAATCCGAGAAATTAGGCAAGTTTCAATCTTAACCAACCACAAGAATCCAACATAGACACATCTCAACAAAAAATTAATGCAAATGTTCATTAGGGGAATTTTGAGGTCTAAAATGGGCCTCCTAAGGAAAATATACAATCAAAATTCATTTTATGAGCACCAATCACATTTTAAGTGATGACATCATCCCTAATGATTGAGGTGGCATTGCTTGAGTTAAAGGTACTTACTTGTCACATTCTCAATAGTGGATAAAAACTCATGGTTAACCATGGTAGTGCTCTAAGTACTTTTAAAGTCATAAAGTAAAGTACTCATAATAAATTTCATTTCACACTTTTTGAATAAAATATAAAGTACTCATAAAATATGTCATTTCATATTTTTTGAAAGAAACAATCATATCCCTACACAATCTTCATGTCTTTACACACTTTTGAATAAATATTATATTTATATATTTTCTTATATTTATTTTTAAATTATATATTCATCTCGTTTTATTTAATATTACAATTTCAAATTAATTATAATTTAATATCTATACATATATATTATAGATATGAAATCAAAATAAATAAAAATGTAACTTTGTAATTTTAGGATAAATCAAATCTATATATAATATTATTATAATATTGATAACAATACAAAATTATTAAAATTAAAGAAAAGAAAAAAAAAATATTTTAGTTTTGTATGATGATAAAATGTATATTAATTTTGTATAATGAAAAAAGTTATATTATGTTCAATATAGTTTGGGGCAAAAAAATATCTATATTTCAATGTATATAAATCTTATATTATACTTATAAATATAAATTAAATTTATTTCAGTACTTTTTTTCTTTAATTTTAAATTTAACTCAATTCATTTCATTATGATTATATTAATAATATATATTTTTATTTATAATATTATAAAAAAATAAAATAATATAAAATATATATTATATTCATTTTTATATTATATATTATTTTTTCTTATGTTATAAATCAAATCAATTTAATATGTAATATAAAATTCATGCCTAAAATAATATATTACATTTATTATATTATATTATATTATTTTTATACAGTATCTTAATTACATGTTATTATACAATTTAAATAATATAAATTTTAATTAATAACATATTATATAATTAAGAATTTATGAATTTATATTTATATTTTATTTTAAATTATTGGAGTACAAAGGACAAATGCATTAGTTGTTCAATGATAATGATTTTTTCTTGAAAAGTTCATTCGTATTTATAATCACATCAATACAATTTTTTTATTAATTTTATTTTGGTACAACTTTTGAATTGAATTTAAACATGGTTACATGAATGGTTACATGATTACATGAATTGTTTTATTGGTTTAGATATTATTTTATTATTTCCTTGGGAGGCTCATTTTAGACCTCAAAATTCCCCCAATGGATTTTTGCGCTCCTACCAAAGTATGAGATCTTCAACAATTTTAATATTCCTAACATTAGAGGAAATGTTAGCCTAAATGTGCCCATGAAATTTTCATGTAATTTCCATGTCATAATATGTAAATTGATCAAAATCCTTGAAATTTAAAAAGAGAGGCATGTAAATATTTTGGAGGGAAAATAAGAGAAATTAATTTTTTTAATTTTATTTTTAGCTTATCTCCTTCTATATTTACTCAAATTTCAAATGTAGGTGCTCTTTGGATGCAGAATTAAATTCCACATCCAACGAGTACCTATTATGTATACTTTTGAGAAGATCCACATTAATAAAAAAAATGAAGATACGTTTAAAAAAACATTATTCTGGGCATCCAATGAGTACCCATTATGCATACTTTTGAGAATACCCACATTGATAAAAACTAAAGATACATAAAAAAAACATGTTACATGTTTTTTTTTATGTATCTTCAGTTTTTATCAATGTGGGTATTCTCAAAAGTATGCATAATGGGTACTCATTGGATGTGGAATTTAATTATGCATCTAATGAGTGTCTATAATTGAAATTTAAGCCTATAAGGAGATAAGCTAAAAATATAGTTGAAAAATAGTTTTTTTCATTTCCCTCCAAAATTAGTAACTCTTATTTTATTACTTTATTATTTTTCCATTGGAGACCACTTTTAGGCTGAAATTTCCTCCAATGTTTTTCCAATCTAGCAGCTCATTGTTGAACCTCCATGAAAGTCACTTGGCTTGGTTGTTTGCTCCTTATGGAATTGTTTTCTTCTGCAAATTCTAGAAACTTTTTTATTTCCTATACATCATGGTCATTTTACTTCAACTTATCTACCCTCCATAGCATGTATATTTCTTGTATAACTCCAAGTGGAATAGGTGCTAACAATATCTTGTATATCGACTCTTTAGGTGGTTGAGATTTGAATTTTGTAGTTGGCTATGGAGGTGCTGCAACACTAGTGCCCTTTTTCCTCACCTTCTTGGGTACTAGTGAGAGATCCATATTACCTCATAGATCCTAGTGGGGATTTTGACTTGTATGTTGGTTTTGTAGTTATCAATGATCCATTGGTTCTGCAACTCACTCAACTCTCTATTTTATTACTCCGCATAACTCACAGAATGAAAAATTTCAAAACAACTAAGACTAAACCCTAGAGAGACTCTAGCTATTTTAATGACTTTGGATGATTTTTTCACATGATGGAAATAAATGTACAATATTTATGCTACGTTTATATCGCATGAATTGGGTAGGTTCTTTAGGTGTGAACTCCATTTTGTGGACCCAACCATGTTGGAGGCCATGTCTAATCCGGATTTATGCAGGAAAGAAACAGAATACACATATAACCATAAACATAAAAATGCAGTGGAAATAATGCTTCATTTCATTAATATCAAAGAATTAAAATGTGTTTACAGATGGAATGGAAATAAACTAGCTAGGGTGCTGGTAGCTTATCTCTAACAATAGATGTGGTGGCTATAGGCCTCTGAACTCTGTGTTACAATGAGGCTCGAAGGCCTATATATTATTGAAAAACAATGGAAAACCATAAATATCCAAAAACCTAACCCCAGGAGATGAAACACCAAAATATGGGCCCTGTCGGCGTAAATTGGCACATCAATTTCATGGGGTTGTAACTTTTGCAGACTATCTCCATTTTATGCACATGATACATCATTAGAAAGATCTATCTGAGGATTACAACTGCTGACCGCAAATATCAATTCTGGAATGGAATCAATATTCGTCGAAATAGATCCCGGAATGGAATCTATATTAGCCAGAGAAGCAATGCCCAAAAAAAGTCGTTTAGGGCCTCAAAATAGCTCTGGAAGTTCAGGACCCGAAAAAATGCTAAAAATAGTAAATTGTGTTATAATTAGGAAACTGAAAAACTAAAAGAAAAAATGGAGGGGCCCCAAGTAGAACAGGCGAGTGGCCACCAATATCGACCTAGATCATTCCTCCCCAATTAGGAAGCAATGGTCCCCATTGCGTTGAGTTCCTCCATGAGATGAGGAAACTTCTGTTGAACTTGGTCCTTGGTGAACCACTTGCCTTGGTGTAGGCGTTGACCTGCTTTGACCACCCGATACAGTTGGATCTTCTGCTGGCGAGTGTTCTTGATTTGCATGTCTATGATACAATTTGTGGTGGCCTAGCTGATGCAGTCTGGGTTTAACTCTGTTGGTGTTAGTTGTTCTGCAATGTCAGAGGTGTCCAATAGAGGTGGGAAATAGGGCCGAAGGCGGTCCACATTGAATACTAGGTGTAGACAAAGTAATGGTGGAATACTGAGCTTGAAGGCATTGTTCCCTGTACCCTTGGTGATGGTGTATGGCCCATATCGGAGTGGGTGAAGCTTGCAGTGGGGTCTAGTGAGGTGCTCCTTCTGCAAATGTAGCCACACTTTGTTACCCACCTGGAAGTGGTGTGGCACCCGATGTTGATCATGTTGTTGTTTGTACTTAACATTGGCTCTATCCAATATGTCATGAACCTACTGGCGGATGTGCTGAATGTGCTCAATGAATTTGTTTCCTTTGTGAGCTTCAGACTGGACATGAGCCAAATCAACTTGAGTAACCACAAATGGCATGGCTACGTCAATGGGACATAGTAGCTGGAACCCCATGCCAACTTTGATTTATGACAATGGACAGTTGAGAAGGTGGAGAACTCGGTTATAAACTAGGTTGTACAGAGGATCTGCCTGAAGCTACGTGGATGCTTTGAATTACTTTGTACGTAGAATGTGTACAATCATCACAGTGACGACCTACTATAAAACAGTTTCTGATGGACAGAAGAATGTGGAACAAAGTGACAAATGTCAGAGGCCAAGCCATGCCTTTGTCACGAATACGTGAAGAACTGGTGTTACTATTGCGAGATGATAGACTGTGGGATACCAAAGTGCACCCACACTCGTTCAAAGAAGAGTTTAGCAGTGGCTTCTGCTGTGATATTCTTCTTGCAGGCCGCCATAATGGCCATCTTCGAGAATCTTTCGACGACCACAAAAACACAGTCATTTCCCTGCTTAGTAGAAGGCAGGCCCGACATGTAATCCATGGAGATGGATTCCCAAGGTCGACTAGGGGTAGGTAGAGGAGTATATAGGCCTTGCTTCTTGATGATCGGTTTGGCAATGGCACAAGCAGTGCAGGATCTGATGTGCTTCTCGACATCCTTTCGAAGGTTCGGCCAATAGAAATACTTTTGTAGTATTGCTACTGTTTTCTCGACCCCGAAATGCCCAGCGACTCGACTGTAGTGTGCTTCCCATATCATCTTGGCACGCTTGCTTGAAGGAACACAAAGGTGTCCCAAGTGACATAGCAGTGCATCCTAGAGGTGAAATTTTGGAACTTGTGTACCCTCCAAGAGTGTCTTGTATGTGTGGCCGAATTTCGGATCGCTCTTGTAGGGAAGCGGCCAATCAAAATTCTCGTGGCCACAAGAGTTGAGAACGGTGGTTAGTGCCGTGATCAGTGGTCGGTTGAGGCAGTCTGCAACATTATTGGTGTTGCCCTTCTTATACTTTATGTTCAAATGAAATTGTTGCAGATATGTGGACCACTTTTGATGGCGATCCTTCTGTAATTTCCCTTGTGTCTATATGAACTGCAAGGGTCGGTGGTCTGTTTGGATGACCATTTCCTTCCCAAAAATGTAATGCTTCCATTGGCGGCAAGCTTGCACAATGGAATACATTTCTTTGTCATAGAGCAGGATACTTGGACTTTAGTGGACATTTTATCTCCTTTATGATATGTAACACAGATGCCTATTCGATGAAGACGTCCCCAATAACGCAATAAAGACATCTATGCCATTTCTCACAAGTTGTTATAAGTTGACAACTCTGATATTGGTGACAAAGGTCGTCTTTCATTCTCTGACCTTTGTTTGAATTTGACCAAAATAATTTTCTTTCATATCATGGTGACTTGGTGAAGGACCAAGTGATATGAGATAATCCCAACACGAACCTATGGTAGAAATTAGCACGACCAAGAAAGTTTCAAAGCTCTGTTAGAGTGGTTGGGGTTGGCCAATCCTGAATGATTTGGATCTTGGTTGGATCTGCATGTACCTCCCGTTCATCAATTATGTATCCCAGATACTGAACCTGGGTCATGCCAAAAGTGCACTTCTCCAAATTGGCACATAACTTGTGTTTATGTAGTGTTTGGAGGACCTATAGGATGTGGTGGAGGTGCTCTTCCCAAGTTTGGATGAAGATCAAAATGTCATCCAAGTACACTACTAAAAATGAAGATGGAAAATGGCTGAATATAATATCATGCTGTGAGGACAGACATTCATCACTGAAATTAATATAAAGCCATTCGAAAAGAGCCATAACAGCTTTGGAAGATAAATATTTCTGCATGGATAATTGGGTGTAACAATACTTGGTTTCATGCATAATCTTGCTAGAAATATTCCTACACTGGTTAAAGTCAGAATGTAATCAATCCGCAGGATAGAGTACCTCTTGAATGGTGATCTTGTTCGACGCTTGTCAGAGTAGTCAATACAAAGTCTCCAGAAGTCCATATTTCTGCACCTAACACGATGAGCTCCCTTGGGTAGACAAACTGGATGGATGTGACATTTACTCCATGATAACTCTTTAAATCTGCCTCTTGATTTCATTGTTCTCTAGAACAGAGCGCTGATAGATCAGTCCATTGGGCTACGGTGCACTTGGGGTCAGATTGATGGGGTGCTTGACCTGACAGTGCAGAGGCACCCTTGTGGGTGAGGTGAAGATGTCCTCGTACTCCTCCATGACCTTGTCCATTTGTTGTTTTCGTGCGGAGGATCCCTGTCTGGAGGTCGTGGCCACAATATTCTTCTTTCCCTAGGGGTGGATCATTAGGAAAACATATCTCCCGATTTTGGAAATGAACTTACTGCATTGTTTTGCAGTAACCAAAGAGATAGCCATAGGCAGTGGTACCTCCGGTATCCTGTCCAACTTATTGCCCAAAGTAAAAATAATATCATGAGGCTGAGACTCATACATAGCATGTCGCTTCCACAAGTATGGTTGGCCTAATAATACATCACAAACATCAAGAGGAGATGGTGCCAAGTGGAAGCAAAATTCAAATAACCCCAATAATATATATGTGCGAGTGCAAGGTTTTAATAGATTTGGGGTCTATTTTTTTATAAAAAAAACTTACAACCTCTATCGCCGAACCCTTATTCACTGTAGTGGAACCCCTTCTCAATTCGACGGTGGCTATTGCCACAATCTAACCGCTGCAATGAAATCACATCATCAGAATCGCAACTTTCACTTGCCCTGGCTTCTTGTGCTTTTACACAGTGATCCGATCAGTCTCCCGGACCTGATGGAATATAGACTTACGTCTATAATTTTCAATTCCAAACTCCTATGCTATTTCTGATTTTCCTATTTATCGTGATCCTATAGTTGTGATTAATCACAATATCGAAATCGAACTATCCTTGTTACCCAACTCCTTACCCTTCAATGCGGTCATGCGATATGGATCACCGTTGTGTTGTGAATCACTGATACGATGGGGATGGCCGATGCGATTAGTCTTGTGGACCCGATAACGATAAACCTCACTCTAAAAGGAAACAAAAGGATACAATACACCTCTAAATCTCATTTAATGCAACAATTTCTTTAAGCAGAACAAAATATCCAATCCAGCATCCAAACATTTGAAGAAAACAAACATTTGAGACCTCCATGGGCCGATTAAGGAATAACATGCGCAATCCAATTAAAATTATATAAAAAACACAGAGTCTCGGCCTTAGGCCAGATTTCACAGAAATAGATCTTTGTCTCTAAACAATGTAATTCCAAACACACTCCAAACACTCGCTACCACTCCTACTTCTCTCTCTCTCTCTGTACTCATTACTTCTTCCGATCTTTTATTCACTCAAATATCTCTCTAAAAATAAACAACAATCTGCTATTTCTTAGCTCTCCCTCACACCTATGCAACAACTCTATCTCTAAATTTAAAATAAGATAATCTCTCACTTATTACATAAATGAGTTATAAAAAATTGTTGAGAGATCCAACCCTCTCAGTAAAACCGGTTTTGACCTATCAATCAATGAATTTAAACCCATCTAGCCACAACATGTGAACAAAGTTTCACATTACTGGCTAAGTCCCGATGCTCCTGCATCAGACTCCCATGGAAGAAATGTCTTGTCCTTCAAACTTTCAGGACTTACTCCATACTTTTGTAGTTCTACTGTTGTTAAACAACTAGAATCTTCCACTGGCTGCTCCTTCCATTTGACTAGGTACTGTAAATATTTCTGCCCTCTAATTTTCTTGGATACTCTTTTATCCAAAATATCTTCAAACTCTTTCCTGATTGCTTTTGGTACCTATTCCTCCCATTTCACGGTTTGAACTTCATCACCTGTATCTTCTTTCTGCAACTCTGTCTTTGCCTCTCTGAATGAATATAAGTCTACAACATTAAAAATGGAGGACATTCCAATCCCTTCTGGAAACTCGATCTCATATGCATTAGCTGAAAATTTCCTAATAATTTTACAAGGTCCAATTTTTTTCAATTTCACTTTATTGTAAGTTTTTGTAGGAAATCTCTCTTTTCTCAAATGCACCATCACTAAATCTCCCACTTGAAACTCTTTCTCTCTTATTTTCATGAATGCTCTCTGTTTGTATTTACTGCTATTCTCCTATAATTTACCTTTGACTTCTTCCTATAATCTCTGCATCTGTTCAGAAAAATCTTCAGCACTTTCACTCCTGGCTTCCTGTTTTCCCAAATCTCTAAGCTCATACACTCCTCTCGTACGCATTCCAAAGACTATCTCAAATGGGCTCATTCCAGTGCTTCGGTTTGGTGTATCATTATAAGCGAACTCAGCTCGAGCTAATGCCAAATCCCACTATTTGGGATTCTGATACACTAAAATTCTTAATATATTCCCCAAGCTCTTGTTCACTACTTCAGTTTGTCCATCTTTTTGAGGATGGTATGCTGAACTAAAACTAAGATTAGTTCCCAGTTTTTGCCAAAGGGTCCTTCAAAAATTCCCTACAAACTTAGTGTCACGATCAGATACAATGCTTACAGGTAAACCATGTAATATTACAATTCTTGAAAAGAATAAATTAGCTATGTGTGTTGCATCACTAGTTTTCTTACATGCAATGAAATGTGCCATTTTGGAAAATTTATGTACTACAACATAAATGGAATCATTCCCTCTTTGGGTTTTTGGTAATCCCGAAATAAAATCCATGCTAATTGCATCCCATGGTCAGTCTGGTATTGGTAATGGCTGATACAATCTTGTATTCTGACTCCTTCCTTTGGCATGCTGACATATCCTGCATTTCTCAACAAACTTTTTAACATCAGTTTGCATTTTTGGCTAGAAATAAAATGAATTCACCTGAGCGAAGGTTTTATCTTGTCCAAAATGACCAAATAACCCTCCACTATGCTTTTCCTTGATTATGTTCTCCCACATGGAACATTTCGGAATACATAGTTTGTTGCTTCTAAATAATAAGCCTCCTTAAATGAGGTAGTCCATCCATTGACTTTTGTTATGGCTCACTAGATTTTTAACTGTTGTATAGATATCTCTAAAATCTTCATCATTCTTGTAAATTTCTATCATTTCCTCAAAACCTACAACACCCACTTTGAACTCTTGCATAATAAAACTTACCCTGCTCAATGCATCTACTACTTTATTAGACTTACCACTCTTATTCTTTATTACAAAAGTAAAACTTTGTAGAAATTATATCCATTTAGCATGCCTCTAATTCAACTTAGGCTGGTTAGATAAACTATAAAGCATGGTTGTCTAAATACAGAATGAATTCTTTCGGCAACAGGTAATGTCTCCATTTTTTCAATGCCTGCACAATAGCATAAACTCTTTGTCATAAGAAGAATATTTCTTCTTTGCATCTTTCAGTTTCTCGCTGAAATATGTTATTGGCCTTTTCTCTTGACTTATAACTGCACCAACTGCTACTCCACTTGCATCTGTTTCTACTTGAAAAACTTTCTCAAAATTAGGCAATGATAAAATCAGCTCCTCTGTTATCTTCTTCTTCAACAATTTAAAGTTTCTATCAGCTGCCTCTGTCCATCAAAATGGCTGATTTATCTCTTTGATATTCTCAAGGATTGGTGCACAAATTTGACTAAAACCTCTTATAAATTTCCTATAAAATCTTGCAAGTCCATGGAAGCTTCTTACCTCAAATATACTTCTAGGAGTATGCCAATTCCAAAATACTTGTACTTTCTCCGGATCTATCTTCAAACCTTCTTTTGAAACTAAAAATCCTAGGTACACCATCTCTTCCTTCATAAAACTACACTTCTTTAAATTGATTAGTAGTTTCTCCTTCTGTAAAGTTTTCGGGATCAACTTAAGATGTTCTAAATGTTCCTCTTTACTCTTGCTGAAAATTAGAATATCATCAAGGTAAACTATGACAAATTTACTTGCATACTCCTTCAGGACTTCGTTCATTAGCCTCATGAATGTGCTGGGTGCATTAGTGAGCCCAAAAGGCATCACTAACCACTCATACAGTCCACTATTTGTTTTGAAGGTAGTCTTCCATTCATCACCTTCCCGAACCCTTATCTGATGATACCCACTCTTCAAATCTATCTTAGTAAAGTATCTAGATCCACTTAAACAGTCCATTAAATCATCCATTCTAGGCAAAGGAAATCTGTACCTAATTTTTATCTTGTTGATAGTTCTGGAATCTGTGCACATGCGCCATTCTCCTCCCTTCTTCAGACTAAGCACTATCGGTACAGCACACATGCTAAGATATTATCTGATCAGCCCTTTGTCCATCAATTCATGTACTTGGCTTGCAACCTCTACATTTTCTTGAGGAGTTAGCCTATATGCAGCTTTATTGGGTAGACTTTCCCCTGGTATTAAGTCAATATGGTGACTAACACTTCTAACTGGTGGTAATACACTCAGAAATTCATCCACTATGATATCCATAAAATTATCTAACACAGCTTTAATTTCTTCGGGAAAATCATTTAATTTTTTGGAAGTCAAGATTACCTTAGGCCTCCCTACAATTGCAAATTGAAATTTCTCGCCTTTGTCAACCTCTTGTAGAAATTCTTTACCACTTATCAACATGATACTATTTTCAGGCAATCCTTTATCTGCATCATTCTTCAACGGAAACAACATGTGCTTATTTCCGTCTTTCTCTATGGTATAGGTGTTTCTCCTTCCATCATGAACCGCTTTCCGATCAAACTACCATGGTCTCCCCAATAATATATGACATACATCCATAAGCATAACATTGCATAAAATCACATCTTTATACGTACCTATTTGTATTTCAAAATTGCACTGTTCTATCACAATGATTTGATGGCCCTTCTGCAACCAAGACACGTTGTAGGGTGCAAGATGTACCGTCTTTGCTAACCCAAGCTTATCCACCATCTCTGTGGACACAACATTGTCTATGCTTCCACTGTCTATTATTACCTTATAGCACTTACCTTTTGATTTACAGGTGGTTCTGAACAAATTCTTCCTCTATGCAGGTTCTCTAGTCTCATTCTATGCTCTAAGAAAAGTTCTCCTCAACAAAAATGACTCACCTTCTTCAAGGGGTTATTCTTTCTCCACATGTTACAGTGGTTCTGGCTTTTCCTCAGCCACATTTTCATTCCTCTGAATCATTGATTTATTATGAGGACAGTCCCATGACATATGTCCCCACTCTTCACATGTATAACACTAAACATCTCTTCCTCGCCCTCTTCCTCTGGGCATGAATCTTCCTCTGCTAGATTATCCTCTTTGTAGTGTGCTACTACTTGAGCTCCCTGCTTCATGCTGATGTTTTGATCCTCTGGATCTGGTAGTTCCTCTACCTCTGGCTGAGTTTTTTCCTCTGTTCCTCTGACTCTGCTTCCTCAAGATCTTCTCTTCTACCTTCAAACTCGCTTGATAGGCATCCTCAATAGTTTTCAGACTTAACAAGTTAATCTCATCTTGTATCTCATATCTTAATCCATTAATATATCTAGCTACCTTTTCTAGATCATCTTCAACATGGCCAGATCTAATACTCAATCTATAAAATTCTTCATTATATTCCCTAACTGTCATCCATTTTTGTTTCAAGTTCTGCAATTGTCTAAATAGATTTATTTGGTAATCCTTCAGCAAAAACTTACCTTTCAGCTTACTTACCATTCTATCCCATTGCTTAAATTTGGGCTTCCCTTTTCACTCCCTAAATAGCTACAATTCGTCCCACCATAAGGCTGCATGACCTTTCAATCTCGTGGCTGCAAACTTCACTTTTTTCTTATCATCCACTTCTTCATAGTCGAAGTACTTATCCAATGAACTTACCCAGTCTGTTAGCGCTTCCACACTAAGACTTCCATCATACACAGGCACTTCTATCCTCAGTCGACTGTTGGCTTTGACTAGAATTTTCATGACTTTTGTTGCTTCGTCCTCTTCCTCCACTTCTTCGTCTGTGGACTCTTCTTCATTGGCACTAGCAACTCCACCCTCTGTCGCTCTTCGTTGCGTAGTTTCCATGGTAGCCATTCTTGTGCATAAATGCCAAATCTCATCTAGCAAAGCTACGTTTTCTATAGGTCTCCCTCGACCTATCCTAGCTCCTCTTCTGGGCAGTATTCTATCTACAATGCTCAAAAACAGCGTAACAGACTCTGATACCAAAATTGATGCACAGCGGAAGAAAAATCAAATAACCCCAATAATATATTAGTGCGAGTGCAAGGTTTAAT